>FR997773.1:12826895-13252973 GCA_905475315.1 Autographa pulchrina
CATGTGTAAATGAAATAAACTTGTGTTGCTCTGAAAACAAAGAAACGACATTTAAAGTTTACTTTTACACTACTTTTCTATCTTATTTAAACATTAAAACAAATCTCCATTTTTATAATCGACATCATTCGACAGATGTCAAACCAACCACAGACTCTATATAAATTCAAATAAAGAAATGTAACAATGTTTTTTCTTTACATACATAAAAAATACCATACCGGGTGATATAAGTCGACTAGAATAATGCAAGAAAGTCGCGTTTGTTCACCTGGGTGATACAATTCCAAGGTGAACAAATTACACAAAAAAAGTCAACTCATTTCACCCAGGTGATATCACCTGGGTGAATTGATTCCGAGGTGAAATGAGGAGACACAAAAGTCTACTTTGTTCACCTGGGTGATATCACCCAGGTGAACAAAGTGGAATATACCATAAAAAAAGAGAACAGAAAATAAAAGTAAAGTAGGTATATTTTTCTTGACAATAAAATTATATTTATTGACTAACAAATTAATTTCTTTAAACAAAATATTCTGCTCTTAAATTCAGTCTTACGCAGCTTTAATCAGAGCTCCATTATCACAAACAAATATTGAACCAGTGATACCTTTAGCTTGATCACTTGCTAGAAACAAAACAACATCGGCCACTTCCTCCGCCTCAGACACGCGTTCCAGAGCAGTCGTGTGCGTCAGCCTCTCCCATAGAGCCTCCTGTTCCTTCACACCTAAATGTGCTGCTATGTCAGTCTTCACAGGTCCTGGGTTCACAGAGTTGACGCGAACACCAGTAGACGCTAGCTCAGAGGCAACAGACCTGGTGAAATGGTCTAATGCCGCTTTTGACGTCTGGTACGCGAAGCCCGCTTTCCTACCAACAGTCAGTGCTACGATACTTGATATGTTGACTATGTTTCCTTTAGTTTTGATAATATGTGGCGCAGCAAGATGAGTGATATGAACTACTGAGTGGAGGTTCGTCGCCATTATGTTATTGTAGATTGTCATAGCATTTTCGTCTGTAATCTTTGCTATTTGTCCAACTCCAGCATTGTTGATCAAAATATCAAGTTGCCCAAAATGTTTGACTGTATCATTGATCATTCTCTTGACATCTTCTTCTTTAGTGACGTCTGCAATTATTACAAGAGGATCGTTGCACTTCTTTGCAACTTGGTCGAGTTTCTTCTGGTTTCTTCCCACTAATGTAACTCTAGCTCCAAGTTCTGAGAATTTGATGGCAATAGCTGCTCCAATACCGGAGCTACTGCCAGTTACTAGAACCACTTTGTCGTTGAAACTCATGGTACTGTTTCTACTATGAATCCACTACTGAACTTCTCTTCGATTTGATTTGTGTATAAATATGGAAGCAGGACAATCTTATCTGGTCACCATGAGTTTGCATTTAACTTAATAGTAGGGGAGTCCGAAATGCTAACTAAAGATTTACTTAAACTTCGTAGACTTATTGGATTTTGAAAAAAAAAAACGGTTAAACATTTCTGTTTTTTTTGTATAACCGATATGAAAGCTCATGTAAGGTTACATAAGCTTTCACACCGGCTATACAATATAAAATCAGCTACATGGAAATACGCGATACTAAAGGCAAAAAAAGCTTCTATTTGTATTTCTAAGGAGTCGAAATTGACGACATAAAATAAAACCATTAGGTACTGCAGTTGCGGGCACTATATACCTTATACTAAATAATACACTATACACCACTATACACCTTACCCCAAAGTGACGCGATTGAGTAAATCCAAAAATCTGTTCTTGTACTCCCCTACTATAACGATTTGTAATACTATCATGTCATAACATTAAAGCATGAGAGGGCATAAATAAATAATCTGCAAGTCATTACTACTAGCCACATCATGATTCACACAAACATTTATATCTATATATAGTACATTAATTTGGGCTAAACTGATAAAATGTTATCGAGATTTGATAAGGCTTAAAATTTCTTTCATAAGACTTACGACCACCCCCGGCTTGGTACTGGTAGATAATATGAAAATGTATGCTATTTCTTATACCTACTCACTTAATATTTGTATAGGAATGCTGTTTATAAACCGTCTTTCGCACATTTTCGTTTATAGAAGCAATGAAAGAAAATATAATATTTTTAGGTAACCATACAATAAAGTGTGCAGCATTAAAAAAAAAAAAAACAAAAAATGCAAACAAAGTTTGTCCTGACAATTACCAAAACAAGGAAAAACAACAGCCTAATCGGTCGAGCCGTTCTAAACTGATACTCCGTCAGACATTTTTTATTGATCAAAAAGATTATAGTTAGGTATCCCAAACATAAACAATACTTTTTTATATATTATGTAACTACAAGATTTATTTGTCAATATTACGTAATAACCGGTGAGGACTACATATGTTACATTGTGTATAAAAAAAACATCATTTAGATTTGGACGTTTTACGTATATCTATGATAAACTCTTATCGTATTGAATTATTAAATGCCACCAACGATGACTTAATAAAAATATTTAAAAGGGGCCTCTAGTAAAGTGCTGAATTCTAAAACAAAACTCCGTCGATTTTCTGAATTCATCCATACAAATTCAAATATTTTATATGCGAGAGTAACTCCATCTGTAATCTGTATGACTGTTACGATTTCACGGCTAAACCGCTGTACTCATTCTCACTGGGTATAGAGTAAGCTTTAATCCAAAGAAAAGACAAGTTACTTTTTGCCGCGGTCTGTAACCAACCCACTGCTGGGCAAATACTCTTCTCAGATAATGAAGACAGCTAAAATAAATGCAGTCGCATAAAATAAATGTTCATTACATTTACTTTATGACCACGCTGTCTCACTTGCGCTTAATTCATTTTTTTTTATTGTTTTTGTAGACAGGTTTTTATTTTATTAAGTTTTTTTACTATAAAAGTGGGAAAGGCGTCGTTGAAGATTGGAGACCCAAGGAGACGGAGAGAGCTTTTTTCAATAATTTTTATTTCAGGGGCTATTGTAATAAATTTTGAGAGAGTCAGTTGTCTGTCAGTCACGTTATTTAAGAAAAGTTCACATTTCGAAAAGTTGAGCTGAAGTCCAATACTTAGTATTTAATTTATTTTTTAAAAATATAAGATCATTTACAACTGTATCCACATCGCCTCCGAGGGTCCCATCATCGAGATACCACACGTTGAATTTTGAATTTAGTTGCCGAATGATTGAGAGAATGGCTAGGCTAAAAATCACCGGCCCGAGAGGATCACCTTGCTGACAACCAACTGCAGATTCTAATAGATTTTCCCGATACAGTAATTTTGATGGACGTCTGTAGCATTGCCAAAGAATATTAGCTTTTATTAAGTCATTATTGAAGTCACAGTTTTTATTAAGGAAATTTATTTTTGAATGCTGGCTATTATTTGTTTAAGGATATAAATAACTTATATTGTAGTGCTAAACATGTTACCTCTACAAAGTGTAGGTAATTAGTAGTCCAGTCAAAATAGACAAAAAAACCTTGTAAGTTTGCATAAATTCGCATAGAGCCATAAATTGGTGGACGTCTCAAGTACACCATTATAAATGAAATATCAAAAGTCCCCACTGATCCGACTTTTGCAAAAAAAGTTACACAAGGTCAAATGTCAATAATATCACCTTTTCGCATTTTCTTCATAAATGGCAAGTATTGTCGCAAAAATAGGTTAGACAAAAGTATAAATCATGCAATTATCTACAAAATTGTCTCAATACTTTTTCCCTACGGGTCACCATTCCAGAGATATCGCGATGACAAGAATTGAAGAATGAGGTGAGACTGAGAGGTGAGACCTCCACCAATATTTGGCTTTATGCGAATTTATGCAAACTGAAATGTCTATTGTGACCGGACTATTAATAGCTAGTGTTGTTTAGCATCTAATTAGTGTTTCTTTGTGAGAATATATATTATTTATAGATCATGAATAAAAACTAAAAATCTTGCAAGATTAATAACAGAATGTCTAGACGACTAGATCCTTTTCTGAAGACATGACAAGACGCTTCTCCTTCATCGTCGTCCATCGGAATATAGGCATTTTTTTATGTTTATGACAACAGATTAATTATAGCAGATTTTTCAAAGCAGAAAGCTTTTACCTATACACCCTATGTACTGGATATATTGGAAACTAGCTGTTGCCCGTGGCTCCTTCAGTGTGGATGATGTTTATTTAAAAAGTAGCCGCGATTCCTATGTCCTTTCTTAGGATCCTAGCTTATCTATACCGAATTTCATCAAAACCTGTTCAGCGGCTTAATCGTGAAAGCTTAACAGACAATAGTTTCAATTATGAAAGTGTAAGGCACTACAATCCTTCTTAGAGCGATTTTAATGCACTGAGGTAAAATGCATGTAGGTAGTAGAATTAATCACTTTGTACCTACTCAAGTATGTATGTTAAGAGGTCTAAAAAAATTGACGAAGACTGACGTACAATTAGCAGAACAATTATAAACTCTAAACTATAAACTCTAAATATTAATATAACCAGTTCTTATCCTTCCCGTATAATACGGTAGTACTTGCGCGCTATGGCTCAGTGTTCGTTCGGGTGCCACTACCATACGCGCACGGTCCGGAGTTCTAATTCGAGAAGTGAAGTTATTTGTTTTAAATAAGTGAAATATAGAGAACTATAAAAACAGGTGTCTTCAACTTACAATTAAGGTAAACAATTATTTTTGTAATTATTTAACATCTTGAATCTTGACATCTTGAACATGTCGTGGTGGCCTAGCGGTTCAATGAACGGAATTGTATGCACAAGGTTGCAGGTTCGAACCCAGGCAAGTACCAATGTGGCTTTTTCAAAGTTATATGTACTTTCTTAATTATTCTAAGACACTTCTGACCACTTCTGACAAACGGTGAAGAAAAACATCGTGAGGAAACCTGGATTCCAAAATTTGGGATCTGAAATCGCCAATCCGCAGAGAGCAAGCGTGGTGATCAATGCTCGTGCCTTCTCTATATGGGAAGAGGCCTGTGCCCAGCAGTGGGACGTTTATCGGCTGGATTATTATAACATCTTGAATAGAAAACAATTTTTTAATGCATTACACATATGTATTTTCACGATATTAAAAATACAGTATGTATCTCGATCAAAGTAATTTTAATGTTCCGTTACTGGGCAAAGACTTCAAAGGGTGCTGCGAAAATGCTCTGGCGCTAAAAATTCAATTATTAAAATAAATTAGACAAAATTGGTTTGATTTTAAAACAGATTGATATGACGTATTATAATTTTAGATGTCAATGACTTAGATCATTGACATCTAAAATTATAATAAATCTGTAGAAGTGAAAAATCTGTACGTTGAAAATATGAAAAAAAAAAAATGGCGGGGGGTGTTACTAGACCGACACCGAACCCAAAAATGTGATTAATTTTGTTTTTTTTTGTCTGTCTGTCTGTTTGTTCAGGCATCACGCAAAAACTACCGGTTCGATTACGCTGTAACTTGGTATAATTATTCTTTAGTATCCTGGGCAAAACAATCAGTAGTTTTTATCCCGGAAAAGCACATATAATAAAAAACAAACTTCATTTTGCGGTTCGATCCCTAGACCCGATTACTGTACCAACCTCAATTAATAAATTTGTCGTAGGTTACGTCACCTTTAGGGTAGAGTTATTTAGGTTTATTTTTATAAGTCGTAGTATAGATTTTAATTTCAATGTAAAGGTAGTATATTTGATAGTGTACGTAGTGACCGTAGGTTATTCTTAGTACTCTTAGGTAGGATTAGTCATTCGTATAGATATTAGTTTTTAGGGATTTTGCTTATTTATTGAGTTTACATTAGAGTTATCATCAGAAATTGGTAATAATATAATATTTTATTTTCTGTTATTGAGTCGTGTTATTTGTTAAACATAAACAGCTTGTTAGACTAGTCAATTTTATTATGAATATAAATAACTAGCTGTGCCCCGCGGTTTCACCCGCATGAATGACAATTGATACACTATCTTTATAAATTATAGCCCATGTGTTATTCCGATGTATAAGCTACATTACTGTAAAGTTTCATTAAAATCCATACAGTAGTTTTTGCGTGAAAGAGTAACAAACATCCACACATCCATTCTCACAAACTTTCACATTTATAATATTAGTAGGATAGTAGGATATACTAAAATTTATATACAGTTCATTTATTATACAAAAAATATTAAGTATCCTAAACGTATTCGGTCACAGCGAATTGGTATTTTAAATTTTAATGTGAGCCGCGAATATGTCCTGTCAGGTGACTGACATAACAGATTTTTGTTGTGAAATTTTGTCAATATTCGCCACAAGTTGGCACCTCTCTGACATAATATTTATTTCATTTGCTTATGACCAAGAACGCCATTAACTATTTTGCAGACTAACCTCTTGTTGGTCCTTCAAAGGTTGTATTTTTATATATTCTGAAACCTATATTATTATAATAATAAGAATAGAATAGAATATTTATTATAGTACAATTTTTCAAAATAAAAAAGTACATCGTCATAATTATATAATTAGTTTACCTCTAAACTTGTAAGAATTGCTATGAACCTATTTTGTTTGAAAATTTTACATTTATCTGCCAAAACCAGAATCGTGAGAAAACAGTTATCATTTTCATGGAGGCTTTCGATGTCCACTGTCCAAAATATGTCTACCTTGTGTAGTTTTGCACTGACTCTTTCTTCTTCTTTTTTTAGATCTTGTTTTTTTTCTCTGTTGTGTTTTACCCGATTGTTTATAATAATTTAAGGTCAATCTTTTTGTATTGAGTTTACTGGTAGTGCTAACTCTGGGTAAAAACTGAGAGCAGAAGTCGCTCTAGGCAGTAAGTGACAAAGGTCACCCAAAAATCCACATTTTAATAAGCTATAGTTCTCGTTGGTACAGTAGTCCCTAGTGAGACTACGGTGCGCGTAAGAAGTAAGAAATTCGAAAAACTGTACCAAGAAATACTGAACTACGCAGTAAAATTAGAAGATATCGCTATAAGCGATAAGACCGCTAATGTCCTCTTCACTGTACTTTATTATTTTCAACTATGTAACTTTAATGGTGTACCATAAAGAATATTCTATCTATCTATCTAAAATTAAGAGTGGATGTCAGATAGGCAGTGGCTCTCTGTTAATAAGGAATACACCCGAGACCCATGAAACTGAAAGAGGAGGTAGTTACAAAAAGTTGACGTACGGTTTGAGAGGCGCAGTGCCAGAATTACCAAACCTGTTTTTTAAATTATTTCTAACTGTTTGGAAACATAAGTAACAACTGACCAAGGATATTCTCATTCTACCCTGATCAAAGTCGGAAGGCTGTATCCTGTACAATAAAGTCGCTTTATTCTGCCCAGCATAAGATGATGGGCTCATATACCATACGTAGGGTAACTATTTAGTAATCTGTGACGTAGGTCTGTATATATTTTAAAATGCAGAGATGAAAAGTTTTTTTTTTTTTAAGTTTTGTGCCAACCTTCCGGTAAATGGGTACAAAAACTATATGAAATTTAAACACATAAAGAAAACATCATGCTCGCATGAAGACCTACATGAGTAGCAAGCTACCTTATAATGAATATTAAAGAGTTAAGTAGGTACATACTTAAGATTGCGTCATAAAAAGATCATTGAGTTTTGGGCAAAAACAATAACAAATAACAAATACAAAAAATATTTTTATGGAATATTATAGATGACCAAAAGAAAACATTACACACAACGTTGGTAAATAATTAAAAAAAATATTAAAGTTTTTAACCAACTAAAAAGTGATCTATGAGGAATCTTATATAAATCTATGGCCAGGAAATTTACGCCTGAATCACTTTAGGGTATAATATGACATGCTTGATCAGCAATGAACAAGAAACTTACCTACAGGAAAATAGTGAATATAAACATAAAATAATTATAAGTTTAAACATTGGTCGAGTTAAAAATGCAAGACAAAAAGATGTAGCTTATTGCGACTAAAAAACAACAAAATGCTAACTAAAAAAGATACGTTAATAATACACAAAAAGAGTTAGCTGTACTAAGATTTGAAGTTTTAAGTACTCAAATTTATGTTAAAAATTGATCAAACAAACATTAACAACTGAATTTTCACCGACTTAAAAAAATTGTTAAATTGTATTATAGGTTAATCGTAGTTTTAGTTAGGTTTATTAATATAGGTGGGTTATAGTTTTATTTTTAACTTTTTAGTGCTTTTATCGATTTTTTAAGTTGGTTTTTTTTTGCATAAAAATGTTTTATTGTTAATTTATAGTGACATAATTTTAATCTTAGATAGTATGGGTAGGCCTTCAGCTGACACCCTTTCATCATCCTCATGATAATTTCCATCAAACGAAATCCAGTGCCACGCATCTCACATCCAACGAATTCCCATTCGCTACATTCACGAGGTCATCTTGGCTTCATCATCAGATCTGATAGTAGAATGGTTCTTATTAAACGCAAATGCTTCACTTGTTGTAGAAAATACCAAAATCGCTGTAAGATTTCCTATTAAATTTGAAGAGTTCCCTCGATTTCGCCAATATTCCATCATCAGATCCCGACTTGGTGACTATGGGACCATTTGGGAAGTATACCCTTTCTAACAAAGAAAAAATATTTCAAATCGGTTGGAAAGCAACGGAGTTATGTGCGAACAAACATAAAAAAAAAACAATCAAACATCCGAATTGAGAACCTCCTCCTTTTTTACACGACTGCCCAAAAAGGAGTGTTATGTTTTCAGGGTTCATGTATGTATGTATGTAGGTATGTATGTATGTTTGTGAGTTTCTTTATTCCACCATAACTTCTAAAAGGCTTGACCGATTTCAATGTTTGTGGTATCATTAGAAGCTTTGAGTTATCCCGAGTGACATAGGCTATGTGGACATTAAAAAATGGTCAAGTGTGAGTCGAAATCGCCTGCAAAGGGTTCCGAACGAAATTTTTTTTGTGTTGTGACATGCTTTTTTGTTGTTCACTAAAAGGTATTAAATAAAAAAAATATAATTAAAAATTAAAAAACACGCCTGCCATGTAAAAAAAATTATAAACAAGTCAAATATTTGCAGTCGGGGGACCTGTAATGAATTGTCCCAAGTAACCGACCCCGACTGCAAATATTTGACTTGTTTATAAATTTTTTTACATGGCAGGCGTGTTTTTTAATTTTTAATTATATTTTTTTTATTTAAAGTCGGTTAAAAAGTAAAACCAAATTGTTACCATCGTAGATATTTACGATAAACCGTCCGTATCCACAAGATCTTTATGTAAGTATTGTTATTTTGTATGTGTGTGTAGATTATGTCAATTTACACATATCTGGGGTCGGCTTCCAGTCTCAGTGGATTTACCTGAGTAATGTATTTTACATAGCTTGACTACGTTCCTGACTTCCACAACCCATTTTCCGGGGTAACACTGTTTACAGACCAAACATACCGAGACCCCTCCGTGCCTCGGATAGCACCTTTAGCAGTAGGTCCCGACTGTTATACTATAAGAATAATAATAATAATATTCCGGGACAACTCACACACGGTTATCTCATCCCAAGCTAAGCAGATTAAGCTTGTGTTATGATAACTATGATCTTTGGCAGTCGTTAAGTCAATTCTGACAGCCAGTCTTATTAGGGATACTGTGTTACCCAGTAAAATGGGTTGTGGAGGTCAGATAGGCAGGCGCTCCATGTAAAATACGGTATTCAGCTGAATCCGGTAGGACTGGTAGCCGACCCCAACATGTTCAATAAATACATTTTCAGGAGCTTGTTAAAAAGAACTTCAAAATGGAATACTTATTCAAGGGACCACAGGATAAAACAAAAGTTCCTAAAAGTAAGTAATATACAATTCTATCCTACTAATAAATTTTATGTAAAAATTTGAGTATTTACTAATATTTACTTAACAATGGTGCAAGTTACTTTTGACTGTCTACTGTACTTTGTGTTGATTCAGATTTAAGTAATAGTTGCAGTTATGCAAAAAGTTTTTTGCTTGACAACTAATGATGAATATCAATGAAATATGTAAAGATTTTTACATAAATGCTTGCCTCCAATGCAATCACTGTAAAAACTAAGATCAATTTAAAATAAATATCTTATAACCAATTATGTAATGAATAATAATAATCGCGCGGGACCGGCCGGCTTAGAGAAAACTTGTTGGGGCCCTCTGCACCAGCGGGGTGCGTTAGGACCACAACAACAATTATGTAATAGAACCGGTCAATGAAGGATTATGAAATAGTCTTAGTTTTAATCATAACAAGGTAAATACACAAAATGCAAAAACAGCTTACCTTAATTCGATTTACAGCACGAAATCAATCAAGATGAGAATGAAAATCTATACTTATAATAAATCTGTAGAAGTGAAAATTCTGTACATTGAAAATATCAAAAAAATAAATTTGGGGGGGTGTTACTTGACCGACACCGAACGCAAAAGTGTTAAAAAAAAAATTTTTGTCTGTCTGTCTGTTTGTTCAGGTATCACGCAAAAACTACCGGTTTGATTACGACGAAACTTGGTATAATTATTCTTTATTATCCTGGGCACCACACTGGGTAGTTTTTATCCCGGAAAAGTATAAAAAATAAAAAACAAACTTAATTTTGCGGTTAAAAACTCCACGGTCATCCACGCGAACGAAGTCGCAGGCACAGCTAGTTCTTAGAATAATAATGTTCTAATACAAAGCTATTTGTGTTTATTCTTTTTAATTACGAAAAACTGTAGCGTCAAAGAAAACTAACACAACAATGTAATTATTTCTAGAGACACTGCTCGTATGCCTTCTCTTGGGAACGATAATGTTTGCTGCAGCCGTGTGGACCCTCGTCGTGTCGCCTATTACAGTGATCAGTAAGTATGTAAGTACAACTCTATTACTATAGAAATAAGAGTGAAAAATAATTATCTTGGAAAGTTTTGTCTATCTCACATCCAGAGGATTCAGGAAAGTCGAATAGTTTTTTTTGGTCTATGGTGCCCTGATATAAAAGGCCCTTAAGTAATGTCTATTACATAAAATAATGTTCGTTAAATACTTATAGGTACAGATTTTTTAAGTAAATGAAATCAAATACCCAACCAGCCAGGTGGTATAAGTCAGCGCGGAATTATCAACTGTGCAAAACAGGCTGCAGGTTCAATCCCGGAATGGGACAAGCATTAAAATTTGGTGTGATATACAAACAGTTCAAAGTCTAGGTTTCATTTTTGCCGAAAAATGTTGTAAAGCCCATGCGAAACAAGGATGACATCCCTAACCCATCATACCTCTCCAGTTAGCCCGCATAGACTACGGCACATTGGTCCACGAGGCTCTGAGCCGGGAGACGGACAGCGTGCACATCTCCGCGTACCTCTTCAACGTCACCAACGCTGAGGAGTTCGCCAGCGGCGAGGATTCCAAGCTGAAAGTGCAGGAGGTCGGACCCTTTACTTTCCAGTAAGTAAAACAAGGAGATTTAAAAAATATATTTCTGGATTGATTTGGATGCATTTAATATGGGACCACCTCAAAAGTATACCCTATCGGTGGAAAAAAATATTTTAGATGTTTGTAGGCAGTTGCAGTAGAAATCCGAAAGCCGCCATTTTCTGCCTTGTGTCTTTATTCCCAAGCTATTGGATCAGCTTCCAAACCGCCATATTAGGTTTATTTATTTATTTATTTATTAAGGTTTACCAACAGCTTCTGTGTACAGTAATGCTTATTTATATTAATAACTATGTCTAAGACTTACACAGTCGCCAATTAATTACTGGTTAACCAGCATTCACAAAATAAGTGATAAGTGAGAATATAATAATACTCGTATAACTATAATGAATAGTAAATTTACTAACTTAAAGTCTTAACTTAAATGAGTTTGAAACTAAAACATTATATCGCAATAAACTTAAAACATAACATAATATTGTACTTATAAAACAAAAACAGTATTGTCTCTTTGCGACAGGAAAACTTATGACCCAACACTAATAAGGTTTATAAAATAAGTCCAGCCAGTGACAAATAACTTAGAAATAATACTAGGCACTATTGACTAAATAAGTAGGAGTAAGAGACAACACGTAATTTAGTTGACAATTAGGTAAATTAAAAGTGACGCATTTTTTGGTAAATTAAATAACTACTGCGGGGCAATGTTCTTTAAAAATAATCAATTTAGCAGCAATGTAATAAATCAATATGAATTAATGACTCATAAAGAGGTCAAGATGAAACTTGTTTCAAAACCTGTCCTGCTTCATGTAATATTGTTTATTATTTTACTGATCAGATATTTGCATAACAAATTAAGAATGATTAACGTTACTTGCTGCAAAATAAAAACACTCCAGTATAAATATAAAATACCTAATTCCCGAAGAGAATTCTTATGAACTTTCCCGTCATGTGGAAGGCGGAAGAGCCTGGACATAAATAATCCAGCCAATAAACGTCCCACTGCTGGGCACAGGCCTCTTCCCATATAGGGAAGGCACGAGCATTGATCACCACGCTTCCTCTCTGCGGATTGGCGATTTCAGATCCAAAATTTTGGAATCCAGGTTTCCTCACGATGTTTTCCTTCACCGTTTGTCAGTAGTGTCTTAGAATAATTAAGAAAGTACATATAACTTTGAAAAAGCCACATTGGTACTTGCCTGGGTTCGAACGTGCAACCTTGTGCATACAAATCCGTTCATTGAACCGCTAGGCCACCACGACATTTCGCCTGGACATGGCTGAGCCTAAAGGCGGATTTTTATGAAGTGCTTCTCTTTTCTCTATACCGGGGATTAGACATTCAAGTCTCAATCTACTATTAGCACATAAATTTCATCAATTTGTAGCTAGACGACCATGATTTTTATTTAATTCTGTCGTTCCCATACCAGTTTTATTACAGCGATAATAATTATGATTGGTGCATATGGCTTTAATACTTAATTTGATACTAGTCGCAAGCCAGTTTAGATGATTGACAGCAATTAAAAATGAATGTATTAATATCATTATTTGCTCTTAAATTTAAATATGCACAAAGCACGTAAGTAAGTCTTCAGGCGAAGCAAACCTCTGAAGTGGTCCGAAATTTCCTAATAGATATATTTTTGAAACATAAATTGTTTTCCATTAATTAATTTTAGTGCATACTCACTCAAATAAAGATACCTATTACCTTTCCTATCTCATAAAAATACATATAACAAAAGAATTTCATTCTCTGAAGTAGTCAACTTAGAGTCTACTTATTTCCATTCATTTCTCTTTTCAGGGAAAACCGTACGAATGAAGATTTGGAGATTGACCGCGAGGCTGGCGTGCTCCGGTACACCCCTCGCCACAGAGTGACCTTCCTGCCTGAGGAGTCGGTCGCCAGGCCGGAGGATGTCACCGTCACGATGCCCAATATAGCACTGTTGGTGAGTTGAAAATTATATTAGGACTATATGTTTGAAGGTTGGAGTATTGCTTTGCTCGGAAGATATGTTATGAAAGCAGTTCGCCAATTGACTAAAACAAAACTTTTGAAAGTAGGTACCTAGTTTAAATAATAATTTTGTGAACAACTACGCCTGTAACTCCTGATTATCAGGAATCAAAAACCCTCAGCCTCAGCATACTTTTCATCTCGTCTTTCACAAAGGGGATCTATATTACGGATTTACTAAGGTTCTCTTTTAAGGGAACAGGGGTAAATAGACGGTGTGCTTTATTTTATGAAGAAATAAGTTTTCTTATTCCCAAGCTGACCAGCGAAAATGTAGACTCAATATAATATATGGCAATGGAAATACAAATGAACCTACCACCAACCTGTTCCAGAGCATGGCATCAGCCGTTAGCGGCTACGGCTACCTGGCGAGGGTCGGCTTCAACCTGCTGGCCACCAGGCTGCGCAGCAACACCACCGTCACCGTGTCAGCGCAGGACTACCTCTGGGGGTACGACGAGCCACTCATCAGGCTCGGGAACCAGTTCCTGCCCGGATGGATTGATTTTAGCACCCTGGGGCTGTTAGATAGGGTATGTAAAAGGGAGTTATGTTTTTCTTATTGACTTGTTAGGTGCTGTGGGTCTGTGTTCCTCATATTTAATATTTCTATCTATTTTAAGTTAACAGCTTTTTTCACTACTTACCCTGCATGCCTTACTGTTTACACGCATTATTTTTGTGTGTGTAAAAAATAAGGATTAAAAAAAACAAAATTCCTACTTTTTTAATACAATATATAAACATACGCCTATATTTTATTATTACGTGTTTTGCGGCATGACAATTCGTATAAATCGTGATTTACATTATGAAAACGATAAGACATAAACGATAGAGTCTTTCCTTGTTCATATAAAATAAATTTTATATGATTTTTTTTCCAGCTGTATGATAAAAACGCAACGTATAGAATAGAGGTGAGCGCGCGAGATGAAGACAAGTTCATGATCAAGTCTGTCAACGGGATCGGAGGCCTCAGGCAGTGGGGGTACCCAGAAAGCAGGTCTGTATAATTCTATTGAGGTCTTTAAGGTAATCCTTTTCTCAACAATAATGGAGTTTTGTTACTCTCAGCGTAACTTTAGGAAAAACGTCTATAATTGAAGTGCAGTCCCATTTTTTAACAATTCCAAAATAAAAGCCCTGTAAAGCATTCAATTTGATTTTTAAATTTTTATAACAATCGGACGTTGACATGACTCACATACAGATACATGGCAATAGTCATGATACTCAGCCTTTAGCCAAATACTCTACGAGTTCGTTTTTGTTACATTTCAGTTCACCATGCAACAGCTTTACTGACGCTTACGAGGGTCTCGGGTACCCTTCAGAGATGGCCTCTGAGCGACCTCTGAAGATCTACCGCAGCGTGCTCTGCCGGTTCCTGGAACTGGACTACGTGGGCACGAAGGCCATGGAGTATGGTGTAGATGCTCTGGAGTACAAAGTCAGTAACAGGAGCTTCAGTAAGATACCTGAGAATGACTGTTTGTGTAGTAAGGGGACGTGTTATGATGGAGTGTCGGACTTAGCGCCCTGCTTGTATGGTAAGCCTTAATTGATTGAATCTGATTTCACCTAATTAATTGATAAAATATCTACAAGAGCCTTATGTTGTGCTTGTACACTTTTAAATGTTAACCTTATGCACCTATATACTATACATAAAGAATCGATAGACATTTTAAAATAAATATATTAATAAAAAGTCTTTTTTTTTAAACAACTTCCAGTCTAAAAAGTGTAATCCTTGTGTGAATGTTTTGCAAATATTCAAACCATACGCATAAAAACATTCAATTATAAGTAGAGTTCTGATGGTAACGTTACAAGTTCTAGACGAAATAAGTTCGTTTTATTAAGTTAGAACATGTTTTTATTATTGTTGAATTTCAATTGTTCAGGTTTGCCATTGGTCCTCTCCAACGCCCACTTCATGGATGCGGATCCCTCGGTGTACGCGCGCGTCGAGGGGATGAGCCCAGATGAAGAGCTACACGGCAGTGGGTTTACTATAGAACCGGTATGATTTTACTATGGCATTCTGATGGTATTTCTTAACGATACGAAACATCTGTAGACTGTAGACAGAGTGTATAGGCAGTTAGCAGGTTAGTTCGTCCTGGTATCTAACAAAGATATAGGAGAAGTTACCCGGTGGTTTAGCTGGTAAGGGCTCGATTATTATTCGCCACTATTTTCACAAAGATGAAGATTGGAGGAATACTGACTGCAGATTATTTCATTAAAAAATTAAAAATGATTTCTAGATATGGAGTTTCTAGAGCGATGTGTCAACATTGCTCATTAAAGCGTGTTTTGGCAATAACATCCTATCTTAGTGCGATTATCATCACTGAGTAAATAAGATAATGTTCACATCATGATAATCAGTAGTTTCTTGAAACTCACAAGCTTCTCCTCCACTAGCTCATCGGCCTGGTGCTGACGACGAGGTTCTCGGTGCAGCTGAACGTGCTGGTCAGTGACGTCACCTTCAACTCCAACATCCAGCGCTACTCACACATGCTCGTGCCCGTCGCCTATTTCAAGATTGTGAGTACAATCTATTGTGGTTGTAAATATAATAATTATTAGGTAGGCGGTTGATAAAAGCTGTCATAACATCAGAAAAAATATAATGCGTAGTACTTTTTCTATGTATTTTTCCCGATCATTGAGCCCTAAATATCTATGAGAATTTTGCAACTCTACTAAGCAAAAAAAAATGTTCTAACATTTTAATTCACATATTTCTGCGAGATTGCTTTGTGTAATACATAAGGATAAGATTTCTTACAAACTAGATTATTTAAAACAGTTATTATGTCGACAAACTTGCTTTTCTGGTTTTTAAATAATTGCTTGATCGAAAATTAATTATTTTTTGTTCTTTGGTACAAAAATAACAAGTGCTTAATTTTAAATACTTTTACGGCTAGAACTAAAACCATCCTATTAAAGGCCTTCTAAATTATGTGCTTAAAAAGAAAATTGATAATATACTTATGAAGAAAATCGTTATTTTTGTTTCAGGTACAGCCAAAGTTACCAGACGACCAAATAACAACAATCAGATTGATTCACGTGTACGGACCCTACGTTGTCATAGTTATACAATTAATATTAATATCAAGCAGTATATTCCTTCTATCACGTTCACTGAGACTTATATACTGGAACTGGATATTTTCCAGAAGAAAACAGATTAAAAGTGATGTCTTAAATGTGAAGGAAGTTTTGTTTAGTGAGCCTTTAATAAAAAGCTGATAAATAATTAAATATAGTTTTATTTATTACTCTGTACTCAACCCTGGCCCTTTACCAATACTATATAAATAACAGTCTGAATATGCTATTAAAGTGACATTAGACATGAATTCTGAAAAACGTGTTTAATTGTTACAACTATATTAACGTTTATTAAAATAGACACACATAAATTAAATACCTTATTACGTCAATTAAATTATTTCATGAGCGGAGCGTAAGTACGAAAGAAGTAACAAATAAATTAATTGATATTAATCTTAAATCTTAAAGTTTTACCTATATGCTAGCTATTTTAGGCTATGACGCAAACAAAGATATTGTGAAAATAATAAAAGTTGTGTAATAACAAAATGTAAATAAATTATGTAATGAGACACTTGTCTTTTTATTCACACACACTTCACACATCCAAAGTAACTATATAAATCTTAGTAACTTCACACTTGTCTTTTTATTGTAAATCCTAAATTTCTGAAGCACAATAGGTTTTAATAAAGTAATTATAAAATTACTAGCTGTTGCTCGTTTTGCCTCGCTCGTAACTATGAGTAAGGATAAACGTCTATGAAGGTTTTTGTAAAATAAAACAAGTGTAATTATAAAAATTAAAAAACACGCCTGCCATGTCAAAAAAATATTAAAAAGTGAACTAAAATAAAAAATTAAAAACAAGTCAAATATTTGCAGTCGGGGGACCTGTAATGAATTGTTCCAAGTAACCGTCCCCAGACTGCAAATATTTGATAGGCGTGTTTTTAATTTTTTTTTATTTAATACCTTTTAGTGATAAATAATATTTTATAGAGCGCTCAAGGTGCCACAAAATGTAAGTTACTTTTCTTTTTAAGAAGTCAGTGTCGCGCAAATAGTATTGCAAAACTAGTTTTCTAAAATTCTAAAAAATGAAAACCTTAGTTCCATACCAATACAATACAGAAAAATCTATGAGTATATAGTGTTACAACACAAAAACATGACACAACACAAAAAAAATCGTTCGGAACCCTATGCAGGCGATTTCGACTCACACTTGACTATTTTTTAATGTCCACATAGCCTATGTCACTCGGGATAACTCAAAGCTTCCAATGATACCACAAACATTGAAATTGGTCAAGCCTTTTAGAAGTTATGGTGGAATAAAGAAACTCACAAACATACATACATTAACCCTGAAAACATAACACTCCTTTTTGGGCAGTCGTGTAATAACAGCGATTTCGTGGCAATGTTAATAGTTTTTTGAAATGCCCTTCTAACATATTGAAGTAATTAAAATCCATAAATTAGATGTCAATCTGTTAACAATGGCAGTGGAAGTTTTATTCGTGGTAATTTTCCGGACAGTTAGTCGGAAATGCGAGGTCATACAAGAAGTTTACCAAACCCAAGTTTAAGAGCAAAAAATGAGCAGAATTATGTTATTTTTACAATAAAGAACCACGTTATACTCGTTTTGACAGGAAAACCCTTTCAAATCTAGTTTAACGAGATTTATATTACAAGCAATTATAGTAAACTCCATGATACATAAAGTTAGGAGTTTGAAAAAAAGCTCATTTCAATATTTTTGATTGCAAACGCTACACCAATATTTATGAGAAAAAAAAAATAGATTACACATACAGTAAATGATAATCGTTTTATTTACGTGTGATCTATGATCTTTTTTATCGTCAATGATAATCATTTCAAATCAGAAGAGAATTCATGAAAAACGGGTGTGCTACGCCAAACTATCATTCCATTTGATTGTACTTTATCAAATAATGGGGAAACATACTGACGTCCTAGATCCATGATACTACTAATATTATAAATTCCAAACTAACTATATAAAGGGGAATGCCAAGTCGCCATAGTAATTTAGGCCCTCTGTGCACACAAATATAAAATAATAATAATAATAGGGAGCAATTCTAACAATTAATTAGTAATAGAAATGATTTACAAAGAACTTAGCATTTCAAAGTTATTTAAGATTCTTATAGTCCATCTTATATACTGCAGTTTATGTCGCCAGTGTCGTCATGAGTAGCGGTAACAGAATCCATAATCAGGCCGTGGTCGTCAGGTATAGGAGAATCGTCAGAGTCAGTATTTATAGCGAAAAGTAGTCAATTTAAACCGCAATAAACTTAAGCAAGTAACCGCAATGGAGTTGCTAGAAGCAATGACATAGAGAAAAGTAAATAAGTAGGGTAAGCAATGATTTTGACAATTACGTATTTCGGCAACTGACAGTGACAAGTAAAACTTTGACATAGCAATAGGAAGTTGCCATAAAAAGTTTTTATAGATATATTTTTTGAAAAGGTCGATTTATAGATATATTTTTTTATTAATAATTGGTATAATAATTATTATTAAAAGATATTTTAAGGAATTAGATAGGTATAATGTATGTTTGCTGGGAAGAAAATGAACGGTTTTTAATAATAAACGAAAAATAATTATTCTGATTAGTTACCTGCCAACATTTTTTTGTAAAGGCAACATTTGAAACTCATGTTATGTTCAAGTTCCGTTAGTTTAGTCGTTATAATGTTTAATATTTATGAAAAAATGTTACCGACATGCACAGACTAATGAATACGTGGCAGACATTTAAAAAATACCAACATATTTTTTTTGTAAAACGAATCTCTTGTGCAATTCTGGGCCTAGATTCGTCATTCCCCTATGTCTGTATGTTACGCTTTCACGGCAAAACCACGCAAACGATGTTGATGAAATTTGATTTGGAGTTTATTTAAAGTTAACTCAACTGCCTCTCTTTAGGAGCCGCGGGCATAATCTAGTTTATTTTAATGAAGTCTTGGCATAAGGTTAAGTTCTATAGTAAAAAAATACCTAGACCTACTTTATAGAGATTTCCATTAACTAATCTGACCCTGTCTTAAACGTTAATTACTTGTTTTTCTAGATGACCTTCTATACTCAACTTATTCTAATTAAATATTATACCTATGTTTAGAAAAACATTCTAATTAAGCTTGCGTAATTGTTTAGATTGGTACTAACTTTTGACTACTGAGTTCTAGGTATAGTGAAACGCGTTTTGACGTTTCTTAATTAATAGTTTTGTTTTTCATTTACTAGGTACAAAATTAATGTAAACATAATTACAATGTTTTTGGGGTAACAAATGACAGTTAATCTCACACGAGTGGAATTGTTTGTGTCCTGAGGCCAATTGTAGGTGCGTCATAAACATTTTGTGATGTCAATGAAATCGAAAAGGTTTAATTGTATTAAATGCTATGAAAGACTAGCTGTACCTGCGACTTCGTTCGCGTGAATGACGAAACTTATCAATGAGTTTTTAACCGCAAAATTAAGTTTGTTTTTTATTGTTTATACTTTTCCGGGATAAAAACTACCCAGTGTGGTGCCCAGGATAATAAAGAATAATTATACAAAGTTTCATCGTAATCGAACCGGTAGTTTTTGCGTGATACCTGAACAAACAGACAGACAGACAGACAAAAATTTTTTTTTTCACACTTTTGGGTTCGGTGTCGGTCTAGTAACACCCCCCGTCATTTATTTTTTTTATATTTTTAATGTACAGAATTTTCACTTCTACAGATTTATTATAAGTATAGATATTTAGTTTTAATTCCGCTACAAAAGTCCAAGCTTGGAAGCAGGATGCATGCAATATGCAAATGCAGGAATTAACATGATGCATTTTAATTCGTTCCCAATTGCATGAGGGCGGGAGGGTGTGTTTGTAGCGGAATTAAAACTAAATTTCTTTCAACATTTAAAGTCATGGATTTCCGCAAAGTAACGCCTGATTCTATAACTTAGGTTTAATTGTTTTTTAGTAAACCTATTGCAGGTGTTTTCGAAACGCGATACTATAACGTAAGTTAAAATACTGTAGATAATGAGTGCATGAGAGATCCTTCGATTCTTGCCATAGTGAGACGGAACCGGGGTGTTTTTTTTTTTCTGTGAAAAAAATTAGTATAATATACGTTACAAATGACTAAAAAAAAGCGATTAAATGTTGAGCTACACCAAATTGTGAAACTGAAAGTAATTACGCATGGTATACAATAAATCGGTTTTCCATTTCCAGCTAACGGTAGGAACGGAAGGTAGGAATTTAAGGTTTGTATGAATTAAGGGGCAAATGAGAAGTAAAAATATCACCTTCAATATGTATTACACAGGGCATTACCCGAATGAGGAAAATAAGATAAAATACCTTTCCCCAAATCATTATGAATAATAAATTAACATCGTATAAAGGACGTGTTTAACGTGTTTGGCTTTGTGTTTACAGATGATTTTATGATCTTGTTATATAAGGATAATCCTATTTTTACGATGTTGCATCAAGATAAAAATATGATTAATTTGTGGATTTTTCAAAGTACTAATTTTGTACTTATGATTCTTATAATTGTTCAAATAACAATTGCATCTTGCAGTATAAATAAAAATAAACAAACACCGATAATTCTTTGAAAACATGTTAGGTAAATCTTTAACTACACGAAGAAAGAATAGGTTACCAGTTTACACACAAAAAATAATTCTACTGATATTTAAAGTAGCAGAGATTAATCGTAGGTACTATAATGTATGATGTACGATAATCCTTAGTTATTTTTAATTAAATCAGGTTTATTCTTTAAAGGTAATAACAGGACTTAATTGGCATACGTGACACGTGTTCAGGCGATACTTAAAGTCAATGGCACCTTAAATTGAATGCTGGTTTTTAACATTCCCAAAAACAAGCGAACCCACAAGTGTGCGACAACATTAAAAGATGCGAGCGAAAAGATCCTTGTCAATGGCGGGAAACGTGCCCAGAAGGCTGGCAGAAGAAACAAACCAGCCCTCTTATCACGAGTAGAGTCTACCAAACGTTTTGCCAGTTCTTTAAAAAGATTTCGTGCACTCGGACCCCATGACCCGAGCGTTTCAACCCCAAACGGCTCGAAAATATAATTACCCATTAGGTTATTATGCAGCTCCAGCAGCAGCGCCAGGAGAGGCCGTCGAACTTTGAACGTGGGATGGCGCAAGGGTGTCGACGCACGTTGCATCCCACACCTATATAATAATATATTATATAAATTATAATAAACCTATATTTGGTTTGAGAGTATCTGCATCGAAGCATAAGAGAACATATTTTAAAGTTAAGTTCGGTTTCGGAGGACCCTCAGTGCGCAAGCTAAACTCGCACTTGTCCGTTTTTTTACATTATTACGCATTCGAATATTTGTGACTTTATTTATTTTTTCATTAACACGTGTTACTTAAACATAAGGTAAACCCGACAGTAGTAAACAGTTTTAACACGTTTTACAAACGCACGGTCCGCTGACAGAAAAATAACCTATTGATTTCGAAAAAGGTTTAAATTCCCAGGCATTTAATTAAAATAGTTAGTAATTCAAGACTGTGCTGAGTGATATTTACTATTAATACTTTATTAAGAAATAAAAAAAAAAAAAATTAAGAATATTTGAGATCGGTCTGTCAACAGTTTTGTTTTGCCATTGTAAAGGAAAATATTATGATATTGAAAAAAACCCATCAATTTTAAAAGAAGAGTTGAATCTCTGCCTGCATTTCCTCTGCTTCTCCTGAGTGAATACGTCTCGCGAATTTTAATCTGTTTGGACGTCAGGTAAGTGAATTTATTGTTTTAACGTTCTATCCCTTATTATCCAAAAGGAAGGAACTTTACCGCACTATTGTACTTATACCTAGGGGAAATTCATAGATTTAAAAGTGTGAAGGCTTCCTAAACTGCAATCGCAATGAACGAATACAGCTCGTTTTATTAATTACCTATTAGTAAATAAACTGCTTATTGGAAAATGTGCTTAACTATGTAGCCAGTTTAACTTTTTTATTCGTAGTTCTTTGTAAAGCCCGATATTATGAAAACCTCTCTCGAGGATTTAGACAAATATTTTATAATCAGGCTACTTGGGTAAAAAATAAAACAATAAATTAGATATAAAACAATAAATTAGATATTAGATAGTAATTAAGATAAATATTTGAATTTATTTCCATAAGATACAGGTTATATCAGATAACTGTACTGTCGAAAACATTCCTACACTATCTCGATTTAAAAGTTCTGTCTAAATGGAATAGAAGCTATAATCATAAATTAAGATAACTATTTGACCAGCCGTTGTCTGCGCAAGCGCAATGTCAAGTCAGTTCAAACTGTGAGCCCGCCACATTAGCAAGACCATGTCATCCTGAAATCTGCGCGTGAGTGTACCGTTGTCTATATACATAATACAATATACATATTATCTATTGTCTCAGATATTATTTTACTATTAATTTAATATTACATAAGGAGGACCGGTTATGAAACTAACAGTGGGTTAAAAAAAAACGCTCTCTATAGTCCTAGCAGTGCAGGGTAGGTTTGGGTTGCCATCGTTATTGAATACATGCACCCGTGTCGCGTTGTTAGTGTCAAAGATTATGTGATTTGTGTATATGCGGTAAGTTAATAAAATAAATAAATAAAATAAATGCGGACAACATCACATACATTGCTCTGAACCCAAAGTAAGTAGCTGAAGCACTTGTGTTATGGAATTCAGAAACAACGAAGGTACCACAAACACCCAGACCCGGGACAATGTAGAAAAGTTGGTTTCTACATTGACCCGTCCGGGGATCGAACCCGGGACCTCAGAGCTAGCGACACCTTGAAACCGGTGCGTACGCCACTCGACCACGGAGATCGTCAAAAGTTATTTACTGTTTTAAATTATAATAATGTTGGTGTTAAAATAAATGCGTGATTCCAACTGAATTCAGCAGTATACTCAGTACCGATCGCCATGCACTAAGTGCTTTTTCGGCTTACTATAATGTAGAGTCAGCGAATTATAAAAACTAAAAATCAGAATATGTAAGTTTATTTTTGTCAAATTATGAGACGATATAATTTGTTTTTAAGTTTTTTATTTGCGAATATAATATGAAAATGTCTTTGACCCGATCCTTCACGTCATCAGAGAGCCTTGAGATTTGTCCACATTTGTTGCCTAACTTTTCACGTTTGTTGCATACATTACCTGTTAATCATGAGTGAGCAAATTCGACATTTATTTAAAAAAGTCCCTTAAGTTTACTTATTAAATACCAAAATCATTATCAACACATTGAAGATATCCACTTGCAGCGGTGATCATATCAATTAAACTGCTTGTCTTATATCATTTACTAGCTACGCCCCGCAATTTTCCTTTCCTTGCTTTTCTTCCAAGAATATAGCGTTAAGCTGTCTCCAGAATTAGCCTATTAAATGCAAAAAAGCAATGAAATCCGAACGCAAGTTATTCAGAGAATATACAAACCCGTTTGCTATACCTACCCTTATTATATTAGTTTCGATGTACCTAATTTCGTTTTTATCATTTTCCTATTTTAATCCATACCTACCTAATTCAGGTTAGATTTTGTTTTTTAATTTTTCCAATTATTTGTTACATTAATAGAATCAGATATCGATACCTAACAATACCTAAACGGATCGGACAGGGTTTTCTTAATACCCTGCATAATAATAATAATATTCCGGGACAACACACACGGTTAAATCTGATCACAAGCTAAGCAGAGCTTGTGTTATGGTAACCAGGCAACTGATAAACATACTTATATAATTATTTCTAAATACATACATATTATAGATAAATTACACCCAGACACAGAACAAAATTAAATGATCGTGCTCATCACACAAAGATTTGTCCTGAGTGGGAATCGAACTCACGACCTCCGGTATAGCAGTCAGGGTCACTAACCACTAGACCAACAGGTCCGTATACATAATTGTATAAAATACTAGCGGCCCGTCCCGGCTTCGCACGGGTATTTAACACATTATTAAAAAGTTAGGATTGAAGGTTTCTGTGTTATTACTACTATTACGCTCTTTATAATATTAGTATAGACACTCCCGTACCTCAGTGATGTTTAAATCGCATAGTTAGCCGAGCAGAGTGAGCGACAATCACGCGACTTTTTTCTAATTCTTATATTTTAAACTCGTGATATCTTTCGAAGGAAATGTCCAAAGTGAATAATTCAAAAAGTTACATAAAGGTATTGAAGCAGTCTTGACTATGAAGTAATTTATTTTGATAAGGATCAATACCAAGTAACAAATAAAAAGCCTTTTCTAGCGGCGTCCTTTCAATAATATTTTTTTTAATAAAATATCTCTTATTGTGACCTAACTGTAATAGTTAGACATATGCTGTCGCGACACTTTTTGTAGATAATTATATGTTCTACAAAGACGTAGTACATTATTTTGTTCTATAATCAATAGTTTTCGCAGCGCACGCGATGCAAGAAAGTTTTTTGGTAATTTTTTCACACCTTGGTTTACATTATTGAGGTTTTAGTATGGATCCCTAACTTTTTTGAAAATTTTATATAGCCTATGTTCACCGGAAATAGTGTAGCTTCCCAACAGTGAAAGAATTTTTCAAATCGGTTAAGTAGTTTCGGAGCCTATTCATTTCAAACAAACAAACAAACAAACAAACAATCAAATCTTTCCTCTTTATAATATTAGTGTAGAAAATTACCTGCAGGCCTTAGGCAGCTGTCTTTTTAAATTATAATTATTTTTATTATTTAATAAAATACAATAATAGGTGCATTTAATGCGTGAGAACCAAACTTTTTTTTTCTTTTGAATTGTTAGTAAACTTCATGAAGTTTCCATTCACAATTCGTCTTATAGAAACATTAGAACATTAGTTAGGTAGTCGTGAACATAGCAATAGTTCTAAAAAAATGTACCTACGGGGGTGTTTACACGGACATTCAAATATCACCCTAACGTAGAACACACATTTGAGGATCACTACATCTTTTATACTTTTAGTTTTCTTCTGCTTTGTACCCTTTTCCCAAGCTATGTCGCTTCAACTTTTAGTTTATAACTAGCTCAACTTCGTTCGCGTGGATGACGAAGCTTATCAATGAGTCTTTAACCATTAAGGCTGCACACGCGACGGAAGCTTAAAAAATTGAGTAACTTCTCCCGTTTTCCCAACATTTCCCTTCACTGCTCTGCTCCTATTGATTGTAGCGTAATGAAAAGTATACTATAACCTGCCCAGGAGTATGAAGAATAATTGTACAAAGTTTCGTTAAAATCCGTCGAGTAGTTTTTGTTTCTATAAGGAACATACAGACAGACAGACAGACAGACCAAAATTTTACTGATTGCATTTTTGGCATCAGTATCGATCACTAATCACTCACTTTCTACAGATTTATTATAAGTATAGATATTATTAATTGCTGTCTTCTTTACAGGGCCATGGAATAATTCAATTCAAACTGGGATTTGCGTGACAGCACAGATATGGTGCTTATATCTAAGAGAGATGCCATTAACAGGCGGATTACTAACACAAGTAAGTATTGCTTACTATTAAGGTACCTATTACGAATAAATTATGAATAGTTATACATATAGTTATACATTTTGTTCAGTAGGCTTCTACTTAGTTTTGTCTTCTCTTAAATAACAAGAAAAAAAGATAGATCGAATACAAAAAATGTGTAAGAATTCTGTTTAAGTCCGTCTTTGCAATACATTAAACATATTTTTTACCTGTCTTATTAAGTCAACATTTATTATTAGTTAGTTTATTTACTTTGTATACCCATTTTCCTCACTGGCCTTGCCTACCTGATTCATCATCTCCTGAGCCTTTTCCCAACTATGTTGGGTTCGGCTACCATTTAACTGGGAAACACAGTATCCCATAGTAGGACTGGTTGTCAGAATTGACTTAACGAATGCCAAAGATCTATGTATGACAGCCGGGACCTACTGTTTAACGTGCTTTCCGAAACAAGGAACTTGCCTTGCCTTGCCTACCTGATTATAAGTCCTAATTTCCTTTCGCAGAGAGAATCATGGCTACTTTAGTGACTGGCGTCGCATTCCTGTTCGCCAGTGTTCTGATCGTGATCATAGATCCGGTCCATTTGATAATTAACTATGTAAGTATTACACATAAAACATAAACAATTAACATTAAACTTAATCAGGTACAATTCTTTTTTTGCTGCAGGTTGCCTTAATTAAGTTAGTTTAGTTAGTTAGTTTTTTTTTTTATTTTATTACTCGTCTATTGTTTCTAATTGACAAGCTATTTTAATAAATTCACATAGCAACAAATTAAAAGAGGTAGATACTAATATCTGGCTTGAAATGTATCTTTGAACAACTGTGCCAAGTGAGGGAGCTTGGAGCCTGATGACTAATATAGATTTTAAATTAAGGTAAATGAGTTAAAATCAATTCACTTTATTGAGCTGCGACTTCTTCTTCTTCTGCCTATCTTTTTCCCGAGCTATGCTGGGTTCGGCGGTCTCACCAGGTGATTACTTTACATATACTTGCACCTCCTATACACACGCAATGTGCAACGGCAGACTTAATGCCTGAGCCATTTCTCTAGCTGACAACCATGATACATTTTTATTGAGCTGTAAATTTAACAATTAAGAATGTTCCAGAAACTCCGCTTAGCGAAAGGATCGTCGTTCTACGAGATGCTGCAGCACGAGATAGTGGGCGCGCGGCTGTCAGTGTACTTGTTCAACATCACCAACGCCGAGCGGTTCCTGGCGGGGGATGACGCCAAGATCAGGTTCCAGGAAGTCGGGCCATTCGTGTTTCAGTACGTCTTTGTTTAATTGGATTTTGAGTTGTTTAAGGATCGTTGATTACACATAAATGTAAAAAGAAACTGACTTCTATAAAATGTAGTAAATCGATAAAAAATCATGTTTGAAATCGATCCACAATTGCCGGAAACAGCAAAACGAACATAAAGAAAACTTTCTGTCATATTAAGAACCTTCTTCTTTTTAAATCGCTTTTAAAACTGATTTCAGACAGGCAAGTGAGCAAGTTAATATTAGTGTTCATTCCTTCCCAATATACTGACTATTTTCCCAGCAGTGGTACAAAAGAGCCGGGATTTTGTTTATTATTATATCGTTGAATTAGGTTTCAAGCATAATCTTCGTTTACAGAGAGTATCGCTGGTACGAAGACATGGAAATGAGTGAGGATGGAAAGCAGGTTGGCATGACGGCGAGGGTCAGAACGGAGTTCATTCCAGAACGATCTATAGCTCACCCGAAGGATGTCAACCTCACCTTGCTGAATATACCCATGGTCGTAAGTATATGAAGACAGTTGAATAATATTTAGGCACTTTTTGTAACTTTCATTTTTAATTAATCGAATCGCACAGTGTTGACTTCCAATCTTCACGACTTCTCCTTTCGCGGGTCTACAGAGATTTCTTAAGAAATAAGCAGCACCTTAGTGCAACTATTATTTATGTTGCATTTTAAACTATTGTGTGTGTGAAGATCAATAGAGAAAGAAGATCATCACACTTTAGAGATAAAATTATTTACAGACTTTTCCCTATGTAAGTGATGAAGGATTAAAGAGTAGTAAATTTTTCAGAGCTCTACATCCATGCTGGCAAACTTCCCTGGCTTCGTGCAGTACGCCTTCAACATGGTGACAGCCCAGCTGAAGCTCAAGCCCATCATCAGCACCGACGTGCACACCTACTTGTGGGGCTACGGGAACCCCCTCATGAGTTTCTTCAACACAGTCGCTCCTGGACTCGTCTACTTTGATAAAATTGGCATTCTAGATAGGGTGAGAGTCGTCTAAGGGTTGGTTCATACCTGAACGAAAATGCGTCATGCACTAATTCATCATCGATTAAGTGTCAAAGGTTCAATGTTTTACTAAGTATTTTGTCGGTCCTGACATTACGCGACGCTTTTGATGTCAGATATGAACCAACTCTAACAAGCCAAGCCCTGTGTTTTCGTCTAAATTACTAAACGAGACGAGGTATATTCCAGTATAACTTGTTTTGTTGCCTTTTGAATGTGCTTTAACTTAACATTGTTTTCCAGTTATATGACGCTGAGACAGAATTCAGGCTAGTGGTGGGGGCCACCGATGAGGATCGGTTCCGTATCAAGTCGGTGAAGAAAACGCGACGCATTGATAATATCGACAGTGTTGACGAAAGGTAACAATATGGGCTATATTATAATGGTAAATGAAAGTATGTAGGTAAGGTTCATACAAATCGATATCTAATAGATGATACTTAGATGCCGTAGAAGTGTGAACAAAAACAAAACTGCTTTTGTAATGACCGCTACTTTACAATTCTTGTAACTACATATTATTGTCCTACAATTTATGATAAAAAAACATTTTATCATAAGATACGCATATTGGCATTCAGAATCGCGTAATATTTGTTCAATCAGCAGTCCCACTCATTTTCTTTCAAAATTTCAGTGTGCTGACCTTTTCTGAGGACACATACGAAGGGATAGGCTACCCGCCTATGTTAACACCAGACATGCCCCTCTACATATACCGGCTGGGCATCTGCAAGAACTTCAAGCTGGACTTCATTGGCAGACAACCCACGGAGTACGGTGGAGAGGGCATGAAGTATACCCTCAGTAACGAGACGTTCCGAGCTGGTGTCAATGCTTCGAAGCCGTATCCTGAAGGTCTAGTGGATATATCCAAGTGTTTCTACGGTAAGTTTAGAGTTTTCGCATATTATTACGTATACTTACTTTTTATCAATGGTGCTGAAGAACTAAGCTGTTCAAAGAAACTCCTCGTGGGAATGTATTTTGAAGGTTATCTTAAACTTTCTATTATTTCTACTAGTTCTTGTCAAAATCTTATGTTCTCTGCGCGTTAAAGTTTAAAAATAAATATTTTTCATTCCAGAGGTACCATTTGTGGTCTCCAAAGGACATTTTCTGGACGTCGACCCAAAAGTACTGGAGCTTATTGATGGTCTAAAGCCGGACAGAAATGTACACATCAACGAAATTGTTATAGATCGTGTAAGTATACATATAGCTCATAATTTTAAATGTTATGTATTTAGTTCAGAAGCACTTAGTATCTTTACTAAAATGTTGAATGCAAAAGAATTCATTTATGATAATAATCATTTCTAAACAAGAGAAATTACCTAAACCTACTGTTTCGAAATTTACTAATTTATCTCTTTCCATACATAACGTGCACAATAGTTCTTTGTTTCAACTTCGAAACTGATATATCCTCATAAAATTTATCAGAAATACTTGAAAGCCTATGCCAGCAGCATTAGGTACGACGAAAGAAATGGCATTTCCCCTCTAAACGTACCTGACAATGAAAGGTCGGTAATGTAAAACATCTATAAGTATTTATAATAAATCTGTAAAAGTGAAAATTCTGTACATTGAAAATAGCAAAAAAAAATGGCGGGGGGTGTTACTAGACCGACAAAGAACCAAAAAGTGTGAAAAAAAAAATTTGTGTCTGTCTGTCTGTTTGTTCAGGTATCACGCAAAAACTACCGGTTCGTTTACGATGAAACTTGGTATAATTATTCTTTATTATCCTGGGCACCACACTGGGTAGTTTTTATACCGGAAAAGTATAAGCAATAAAAACAAACTTAATTTTGCAGTTAAAAACTCATTGATAAGTTTCGTCATCCACGCGAACGAAGTCGCAGGCACAGCTAGTATGCAATATTTCTTAAAGTGACCTACATTATAATCGATTCATATCAATCCATAACCTTTATTTTAAAGTTTTCGATGATGGTTTTGTTGCAGGAAGTGAGCGTGCCGGTACAGACGAACCTGTCCTTCCAGCTCAGCATAGCGGTCGACGACCTCTCCTACAACAGACACACCAAGAGGCTCTCCAACACGGTGCTGCCTATCACACACATCAAAGTGGTAAGTGAACCTTCCGCTAGATATGGAATGGTTAAATATAGGCCGAAATGTCATGAAAGTTTGTTAAATTACTTTTATGAAAATAGCATACCCACTATAAAAAAAATCCTTTCTAGTCATTTCCACTTACGCTACAGGAAGGTTCTTCAAAGTTGGTGTAGTGGTTTAGCCTGTGAAAATACCTGTATTGGATCTATGACTCAGAGATATTCCCATAATTATGAGACATTACATTTTATAAATGCTACCAAATATTTTTTCTTAAGAAAAGATAATAAATTAAGAACAATTATTTTAATTATAATTTTTCCTTCTTATTGTGTAGGCTTAGTTTTTATTTTATTGTAAATATTTTAAGTTTAATATTAAAATTTAATAAATGTTATAACATTAGCCACGTTAAAAACAGAACAAACACATTTAAATTTTAATTGACGTGACGCACATACCTAACTTGTTAATCTCAGTAATTAAAACTTATTATTTTTCAGTTCTCACAATTAAATTCGGTACAAGTTACTTGTTATTATTATTATTATTATTATTCTATACTTGTTATCTTCTCGCTTTGTGCAGGAAACCATAATTAAGTAAATACTTTAATGACATTTACCTTACCTTACCTAGGTAACTTGGATTGACCTCTGACTTGCAAGGCAGACCATTGCCTACTTTCTGACCTTGCTGACATTGTCGTGGCTGCATATAATATTATTACAGATTAATACTGGTATTACGTTGTGTAAGAGATACTGAGTCATGTAATTTTTCTTGTTATGGAAGATAGACGTCTTCCATTTATGTAGTAAAACGGACTGACATTAGTTTTATTTAATCTAAGTTTTAAGTTGTTAGTTGTAACAAACGTTTTATCTCTTCGCGCTTACCTAAGAAAGTATTTTACCCACATGCTTAACCTTAATTTTCACCCTCAGACCAGTATTTCAATTAATAATTTTGTTGTTTCAGGATCAACCAGAGATGCCAGAAAATATACAGACCAAATTCTTCCTAGCATTCCAGTTGGGCCCTAGAATAGTTACCTGTGTATTGGTAGTGTTATCACTTGCTAGTTTGGCACTTATAGGCCACGCCGGGAAGTTAATATATTTCAATTGGACATCGAACACTAAGGGGATATATTTCGAAACGATTACAGAGAAAAAACTTTTACAAACGGAACGTATAGATATAAGTTAATGCTAAGGTAGGTACTACTGTAAGTTATATTAGGTAAGTCTTAGTTTAAGCATACTGTAATGTCTGTGATTGTTGTTTCCAAACTTAAATATAGTGATTATTTATTAATCGCTTAATTATATCTAAGGGCTGTAAATAAAACTACTATTTTTTAATAGGATTTTTATTTACCTTATGAAAACCTGACGTATCAATCTAAAAATTGTACAAACATACAAAAAAGTAGAAAAACCCAGTGAACAAACGAACTGACATCAGCTTGTGAAAATAACGCTATTACATTATAAAACTATATCTAATGGAATACACGACACTTTGTCAAAAGCTTTACACATTATATTTCTCATAAATGATGATATTTGAAGATGCTTTTTAACACAACATATTTCTGACAACTTTAAAAGCTATTTTCTATATTTTATGCTGTTTTATGAATATATAAATAAAAAGCATTGTATAAAAAATTATAGGTGACGTCAACTATTATGAGTAACGTAAAAAAGTAAAAAACAAACTTACAATAACTTAGCGTAGTTTCTATAAGTCGTTTAAAATTTACCCTTTTATCCTTATAAACGCGTCGTAGTAATCTGAGCTAAATTCTTCCGAACTGGTGTCAGTATCAGAGCTCGAATCATCAGAATCACTCCTCGTCTCCAAAGACGTTTCACTGTCCTTCCCAGGTAACAGATTCTTCCATTTCTTCTTATCAGCTCTAATCAACTCCCGTATTTTATAAAGTGGCGGATGGTCATGAACCACGGGTTCGAAGTATGACTTCATTGGCAGCAAGATTGGCACTCTTGGATACATAGGCATTGGCATTGGGACAGGCATTGGATATGGGACTGGTACTGGTGGCATCATCGGTGGTGGTACCACGGCTTTGTGAACTACTACTGGTGGAGGAGCCGGCGTCACCTTCACAGGTTTCTTCGTCCCTGCACTAGGCGGTGGCGCACCAGAAGTATCTGATCTCACTATTTTAGGTTTACGCGTCACTTTAGCAGTCTTTACAGCAATATTTTTAAACGCTTTTGGTTTTGTTACTGTTGCTTTCTTGACGACGTTATTCTTTTTCCGGTAATCTTGTGGAGTTACCCCCAAATCCGTATTACCCAATACACTCTTTAGGTCGGAATCAGGCAAGTCAAATTCTTTGGGATGCTTCATATACAAATCCAACATTATGTTTTTAAATTCCCCTGGTATATCTGCCGGCAGCGATTTGATAATATTCTCAAAACTCATTGCAATAACTCTTGATACTAATGTTAGTGGAATAATTGTTCTGTAAACAAATTCCATGTTTCTAAAAAATAATTTTAATTATTAATTTTAAATTCAAAATAAATTATAATGGATTTAGAAAAAAAATATATAAAAATATATATATAAGAGATTTGAATTAAAAAAACAATTAATAAAGTTTTTCAACATCAAGAATGATAATGCTGTCATTCTAAAAAGATAAATGTAATTACTTAAACTTAATAATTAAACTGATGAGTTTAAAATGTCTAAGACAAATTGTGATTAAATCAGGTAATTATACATTAAATATACAATTATGGGGGTTTTTGCATTAAGGTCAAATATTTAATTATAATAACCGTCAAAACGCTTTAGGTTTGCGTCCTTATTATCATAATTTAGGCCGTTGAAAACAGAAAAGTGAATTCAGAAAAAACAAAGAGAGAATTAAATAAACTTACAATTTGGACCAGGACTTCCCTCGCCGATAACTGAACTGACTGAAAACTTTAGTACATTGAAGAAAGAAATAAGAATTGTTACATAAAAGTTAATTGTTCATTCTTAAGTGAAATAATGGAGGCATTGTTGAACTAGTTTTGCGTAAGTCTCTCTAATCGTAAAACGTTGCCAACTGGAAATTTTCATAATGTTTCCGATGGGTCCCAATAATGGGGTTATTTCAGATATTACTTTTCAAATATTCATAATTTTTTCGATGACTGCTAATAGTTTCGAATCCTTTTTAGTTTGTGCATGTTTCGCAGTGCCATACTACTCTAAACTATTGCGCAGCATGTATAAAGTAAAATAATTCACGGGAATAAGCGCGCACATGCGTAAATACCTTTTTTGGGCTTGACGTTTCGACCGGGTTACACCGGCCGTGGTCGCAAGTGCCATTGTCGAAGATCCCGTCAGGAAAGGCAGTAAATTTTCCTTTAAGGATTCTTTTCTAAAAACATTATGAATAATATATCATTTTAGCCTGAAGCCAGAAATCTGTTCGTGGGCATTTCCTCGTTCTTCAATATTTTTAACATTTCTCTTATCTAGTTGTACCTACAACGAGACCTTTATTATTTTTAAGTATTAACTGTATCATCTGTTTTGAATTGTTAATACGCTTAAAACAATTTTAATGTAGGCAACAAAGCTCTTAGATTTTTCGGCATTTCACAGCAACCCTTTCATTACATAATTCTTTATTTTATGGGTATTTAGTATTCTGGTTATCATTATTAGTTTTCATAAGTACTTAAGCGATAGATTAGTACTTTGCACAGCAAGATAACTTTAAACTGTTTTAGGTAGTATTCTAGTTCGTTAAATTTTTAGGTGTTTAAAATGCCTCAAGTTTATTAGTTAAAAGTCTTCAAATATTTAGCTTATGATTAATTACTATTTTTGTAAATTGAAATCTCAAATAAATAAATTTATTACAACTTCTTAAAATACTAAGTAGTCATTTGAAACAAAGATAAGAATATAAACAAATGGCTATTCTGAAATAAGTCTACCAAAAAATTACTGGCAAAAAATCAACAGTGTTTGATAAGCAAGTCTAGTTAATTATAATTTTTACTTGTTATCAACTTTGAAGCACGTTTTAACTAAACAGGAAATGATTACTTCAGCCATTTTCCATGCCACTCGTATAAAAACTAAGATAAAGGAAGTAATAACAAAAAGCAAAATTGGTTTTAGCATTTTATATTACCAGTTATACAAAATCAAATAAATACTTATGAAATATAAAACAATAAAGGCTAAGTACTATTTAGATATTTGGAAGGACACGGACAGGTTGCTGATCTTCCTGTAGTCGGGCGGGCGGAAGACGAGCTCCTTGCGGCCCTCGCCCAGCACGTGCTGCGCGCGCCCGTTGCGCATCACAATCTGTCGGCGTCCGTTCTTTGATCTCATACCAGGCTTGGAGACGACTAGCACTCTCGTCCTGCCGTTCGCGTCGTCCCCGGCGACCAGCTGCACGTGCTGCAGGGAGTCGCCGTCGTCGATTAGCGCCTTCGCCTCGTCCTTGCTCAGGCGTCTCTTCATCTTGATGTCTCCATTCCTTGACATATACGTGAGCACCGGCTTCACTAGATCATTGTCACTACGATCGTTCATGTAGCCGATGTTTCTTCTGTATATATCGTAACCACCACCCTTCTTCCTCTTCTTCTTCTTCTTCTTTTTCCTCTTCTTTTTAGATCGACTACTATCATCACTGTCACATGATGAATCTGATGACGAATCAGAGTCGCTATCAGATTCGTCACAGTCGGACGATGATCCTTGTGATTTAATATCTGGCAAATGCACTTGGGGTGGGAAAGGCACTATGACTACCGGTGGTGGTGGGGCGATCGGCATTGGCATGGGGAAGGCGGGCCCGGGGAGCGGCATGGGCGCGCGGGGGGGCTGCGGGACGGGGGCGTCCTGCCCGTTCTTACATCTACATTTTTGATGGCAGGGTGAACAGAAGGAGAAGAACGAGGGAGTGCAAGGATCGCAGGAGCAGGGGGGGCATGGAGGACAATTGTTTTTGCCGTTTGGTTTCTGACATGATGGCGGTTGAAAACCAGGGACAGCGATTTGTACAAAATGAGGGACTGGTATTGGAATAGCTATTGGTATTCCCGTGTTATCACCATCGCCACCGTTTGGTCCATTTGGGGAGGTGGTAGAGGAGGTAGTGGTAGAGGTGGTGGTGGATTCGGGGTAGGGGACGGGGAAGGGAACGGGCACGGGCACGGCCACCGGCATGGGCGGCGGCGGCGGCGGGGGCATCATCATCGGCGGGTACTGCATGCCGTACGGCATGGGCATCGGCATCGGCATCGGCATGGGCATCGGCATTTGTGAGAGCACGGCTCCCACAAACACGAATGTCACGAGTGTCCATTTTTGTAACGCATCCTAGAACAAGGAAACAATTGTTCAAATATTTCTTTTGAGATTAAACATATCTAAGATAATTAAATGGCTTGAGTTTATCGTTATACACACAACTGATAGGAATCATATAGGATAATCAGAAATGTGTATCCCTAAATAATTATTCAAAATAAACCGCGTTAGAATCCGATCAAAACTAGTTTTATTTCAATCATTAATTAAAGAAGTTTCTACTTGGCTACAGATTTCTGCTAGGTGCACCTCCACCTAGCAGATATCTACATAAAATGGTACCTACCATTCCTACACTCAGCCCTACCCCAGGAATGGGGCAAGGGGCTAGAGCATGCTAGCGTCACTACAATTCAATGAATGTGACAGCAACAGCTAAACAAGTCCAGGATCCGTAAATTAAAGATTACACATAATTACTAATTCTCTGTTCAGATTCAGAAACTAGAAATAATTAAGCTTATCAAATCATTGTAGGAGCCACTACAGACAATAAAAGTGAATAGCAAACTTTAGCTTTTTATAAAGTTTAATCGACATTAGTTACGAGATTAATCGCGTTGTTAATTCATGTTAATACTACACTAACAGTGCAGGTGTGGTGTTATAACGTTTGCTGTAATGTAATGCGCCATGTTAACAGGTGCCTTTTACACAATAATTCGAAAAGCTCAACCCCTGTTATGAGGTAATAATATTTTCAGTGACAGACAGGGATAAAGTTACATAGATACAAAGCACCATCTCTTTCAGTCAATCTAACTATCATGCAGACCGAAATTCATTGTTACAGATAATATAATTTAATCAGTAACAATTATTATTATGTAGAAAAGATTTAGTATAGTTTTTACAGTATAGTGTTTCTTCTTCTATATTAATAAAGATTTTCGACATTAATTTAGTCGTTTTTTTTTGTGACGTTCGTTACTCAGAGATTTAATGTTACGTTTATTAAATCTAAACGTTTATTGCATGGCAATACATATCTACAATAAATTACCAACTTGTTTTAAAGATATGAACATTAGAAATTTAAAAAATAAGTTATTTAAGTTCCTTTTATCCAAATGTTATTATTCGATAAGTGATTTTTTAAACAAGAAACCTGATTGGAAATTTTAAATATAAGTGTTATTATGTTTTTATGTTATAGTAGTTGTTTTCGTATTTTGTTGTTTATGTGTAATAGTTTTAGTTTAATAATTAGTTGTAGCTATTCAAATATTTGTGTGCCGGAAACGGCAGGATATTATGGAGCAAAATATTTGTAACATCTTAACTGTACCATATTCTTACAAATAAATAGGGTATATCTTTATCTTTATCAAAACTATAAATTACAAAATATTCATCCCAATTGGGGTCCCATCCATCTTGTTTCACCTACATGATACGTAATTTTAATTTAAAAGCACCCTAGTGTATTTATGTATGCAGGTATGGGATATTTTTAGGTTATAACACTAATTATCACAAATTAATACTAGTCATATCACTCACTTAGCAGTTAACCAAATGTCCCAATAATTTAAAATATTTAAATAATCTTAATTAATTTAAAATAATGAAATTAATAAAAACCTTGTCCCATTAAAAGTCACAGAGTCCGATATAAATGATGAAAACAACGATTATTAACACAGGGTGACGGAATATTTCCCAAACCAAAAATAATATTGGAGACAATGACCTTGATTACAATAAACCTTGATCCTAAGAAAGCTATAAAGTAAATTAAATATAAGCACACGTGGGAAGTAAAGCAGAAGACAAACATAGTACTCCTATTCATCAAATTTAATTAAAAATTACTACTTACTGAAATCATAACTGCGTCGAATCAAAATAGAAGTGATTCAATGGCGTTCATGACAGCTGGCTACTTTTATACATTTTGCAAATTCGTTTCATAATAATGGTGCATTGTGGTGCGAACGAATGCAAATGCACTACGCGACTTATTTCGTAACGATTTTATGGTCTCGGTTTATGGCGTTAAGTAATGAGAAAACATAAAATATTGAAGATTAATTCGCAATATTTCATACCGATGCACTGTTTACTATATTTTTCCACAGTAGAATTATATTCATTATCTTTGCACCATTTGTTCGGTCGGTCACGTGTTTCGTTTTTGCTTTCGTTCTGGTCCCTGCCACATTGTTTGTCTTAAGTCTTGTCTTGTAGTTGTTCACTGCACTGGTAATCTACTTAATCAATCTCATCATAACTCAATATTCTGTTCTTAAAATTAAATAGAAAACATTCAGTACCATATTATTTTTTACCAACGTTTTTACAAAGGAATTCGCGGTAATGTTAGAGTAATCGCCACACATCTACCATTAATGAAGTAACGGTGTGTTTTACCGGATTACTTAAGCCGAAATGAAACAATTAACATTGTATGTGTACTGGAACTGATGTTTAATATGCTCTATAATGTGTCGTTTCAGGATGCGTTAATAAAATGGACGTTAGTGGTATTTGTATGTTTACAAGGCACGCCGTGTCGAGCGCAGATGCCTATGGGGTACGGTGGGTATGGAGTGATGATACCGCCGCCGATGGCCGTGCCTATGCACTTCCCTATGGGCATGCCCTACCCCGAGACAGGGCATCCGACCACCACCACCACCACCACTACGCCGGAGTCACAAAACGGTATCGATCAGAAAAATGGATATGCCACTATAGTTATACCGATACCGCAGTTTGTAACAATTTCTGTCAAAATTCCCAATTCTCCACCTAACCCCAACAGACCTAACCCATCACCTAACAGACCTAACCCTAACCCATGCGACAACGACGATAAAAAATGTCAGACATGTCCACCGTGCTCGTGCAATCCATGCACTCCTGTGTACTTCGCGTTCTGTTCCCCCTGCCACGACCAGTGCAAGTGTAAGGACGACGACAAAGGGAAGGAATCTGCTGAAAAACGCCGAACGTCTTCACCTCAGATGCCACCATTTCCAATGCCAATTGCACCAATTATTTTCATGCCTTTACCAGACTTTTTTAATAAAAATAATGGCAATCGTCCACATCGAAAGTCCAGTAGCTGTGAACATTCAGGTTTTTCTTGCAATGAGGACTCGTGCAAAAGCGGCAAGTCGAAAGGGCGGGGTCAAAAGAAAGAAAGTCGGTATGACATATGCAGGAGAACTGGAAAATGTGATGTGCCACTTCGAAGCTCTAAAAACCGAAACGGTCACCTAAGAAGACGAGAATCCAAAAAGGTGAGTTTTTTTAAATAAGATCCTAATTACAACAAGGGACAATGAACCTTATACAATTATTGTCCTTACAAATACACTTATGTCGAAGGGAGAGAAACTTATACAACTTAAATGAAGTCCTTTTTCATTTTGTGGGTGTGGTTATAATTAGTTGTTACTTAGTTAATTGTTGTTTTAAAAAGTGATATACAAATTATTGCCATGTGTAAGAACAAAAGACAATAAAGAAGAAACCAAGTAAAAAAACTAAACTATGTATTCTAACCGAATAATTTATAAAAATACATTTTCTTTGCAGAGAGAAGTAAGACATGGAAACAAAAAAGTACGTCGTCCTCAAAGAGATAAAACCTAGCCAGAATAAACAAGTAAACTACAGAGCGCGCCTTTCAGATCATGAACTGTGAGCACCAGTATGAACAAACATTGTCGTCACATTAGTGTAAAACCGTTCCATTAATACTATCTTAAAACCTTACATCTATTTAATTACTCTAATAATATCGAAAGCATCGATAATTTCGCATTAATGTCAGGAATAAACAACATAATCGCCACAACGGGGAACTAGCTATGCGCGCATTGTATGCTTGTTTGTGTATACTCTAAGAATCTGGCAGTTGAACCTGGTAAGTTTGAGACCAACAGGTTTCGGTTTAAATGGGACACCTTAACTGGGAGTGGGACACAACACCAGCTTTGAACAAAACTGATTACTGAAATGACAAGAGTCCTTCTAACATTTGATTTGACGAAACATGTAATTAATAAACAAGTTTAAAAGTAACTTAGATTCTGCTGAAGATTTTCCTTTGAACTTTATTTATTTTAAACTCGATTTGATACAATTTATTTGTCGTAATAATTCTTTACACAACATTTCATTTTCTGTTGCTATAAAAGCTAAATATTTTTTGCAACTGCAACAACTCTACTAGATTTTCTTAATTCAGTATCATACACTTACAAATATAGGTCCTTTTACAGTATATTGTAGTCTATTTAAGTTGTTTTATTCTTATTAAGTTACTAGGGATGGGCCGTAATAGAGTCGCGGCACTTCCAACTTGCCATGGAACGCTTTGATAATAAAAATAATAATTCCAGCCTATACACGTCCCACTGCTGAGCACATGCCCCTTCCCATATAGAGAAGGCACGAGCATCGATCACCACGCTTGCTCAACGCTATGATACCTTGGCAAATTTCAATTAATTCTAAGCTTTTATAAACTTCCACTGCGCCTGTTCCTGACCAATAAAAAGCAACTTAGCTTGACATTATTTACCAGCACGTCCTAACCCTGACCTATTCTTCGGTCTTGGAATCTCATTGTGCAAATTAAATGGTTATATACAGCCTGTATGTTATGATGCTTTTTATTTTTAATATATTTAAAAGTTAGTACGCTATAGAAAATTCCCAATAAGTATGTATATAGAATAGTTATAAAATATAGGGCTTCCGAAAAAAAAAAATATCATACAAAAACAACTATTATTTAAGATTGATTTATTTAAGACGTATCTTTTTAAATTATTAGCTAAACATAACAAAAATATAAAAGTTAAAATTCTCTACAAAATGTAATATGATTAGAAATTACAGTAGCCTAAATATTATCTAGGGTTCGAGTCCGTGTTGATTAATTAACTCGTTATGTTTTCTTTGTCGGTGTTTCCTGACGTGGAGTCTCGGTTGTGGCGCCATGGTCGTCGATTCTCTCTCTGTTACTTCCTCGCCACTCTTCTCTTCAGCTCTCACAGCCACCTCTTCTACTTCGGGCTTAGGCGTTTGCTCAGCACTTTTCTGGACTAATTGAATAACATTATTTTCTTCATTCTTGACCTCTTCCTCTACCCTGTCATTATTTTTCGGTTTCAACCAGTCTTTTGCTTCATTCTTCGATATCTTTTTTTCAAAAATCACATAGCCGTCTTTAGTCACGTATTGCAGTATAGGAGTTAGTAAATCTTTCTTCTTTTTGTCTTTCCTCTTTTTGGACTTGTGATGTCTCATAAACCTCCGAGCAGCCTTCCGTTTGCTAGACTTCTTGTGCCCCTTCCACCAGCCGTGTTCGTCAGAAGAGTGAGAGGCGTCAGAGTTATCTCCAGACGACGCATCTCCAGAACTTGCATCGTCGGAATCGTAAGATTTCTTTCTCTTCTTCCGCGAAGACTTTGTGCTAGGATCTCTGTAAGAGGGTCCAGGTTGTGGCCTTTTAAATGAGTTGTCTGGTGAATAAAAAGGCATGACTATAACTGGTAGTTTGTGTGGGGGTCCACCTACCATGGGCATTGGCATGGGCATGGGACCCGGCATAGGGGGCATCCCCGGCATTCCCGGTGGGCCCATGCCTCCTGGCATTTGCATGCTGCCTGGCATTCCCGGGAATGGCGGGATTGGGATCGGAATAGGCTGAGGCTGTTTATCTGGCGGCGGACTTTGATAGTAGGGTGGAGACATGGGCGGCATTGTGGCAAACTGTTGCATTCCTGGGTAGCCCTGATTTTGGTTCGGTTGAGAATTTCCTGGCATTCTGCAATGCATTGGCAAATTTTGGGGAAAATACTGAAGGTTTGTGGGACATAATGGTAGATCATCATCTTTTGCCAACGATAACGATGCACTTATAAGTAGTAACCCGTGTCGTAATAGTGTCTTCATTTTTATCTGTAACAATTTAATCAATAATTTATAAATATTCAATAAAGATGTACAAAACTTAATAAAATCAATTTCGTATGGACGAGAGTAACCTACCTTCTTCCATCGGTTGGAGCAGCCTTGTTCACATTCAGGATGTCAATGCATTCCTGGCAGTAGCGCTGGGCCTTTTGTAAAAATGTTGAGAACAGGTGTTAGGTATAAAAACAATAGAACCGAGAACCTATTGCACGAGAAAGCTGATATTTGCGTAATTCCTTCACAATAGCTCTTATGCATTGCCATTGATTTTAACGTCTCTCTAACAGAAAACATGATTATTCAATTTTCGCTTGCCGTAGTACATTCGTTTTTGTTTTCTTTGTTTAAAACAGAACTTCGGTAATCATAATAGTCCGTTATCTTTCTAGAACCGGAATGACAATGAAGTCAAACTCAATGAAAGTAGTTGCTTATTACTGTTCTGTAAAATGTTTACGATTCTCTTATTCTTAGCCTGTTGATGTTTACGTTTCAAATGGTCCACCAATCTTAAATAATTAATCTTAAAACTTTACAGGCATATAAAAGCCCAGCTACCTTAAACCATAGCTTGCTTTTCAGGAATTTAAGGACAATACTTTTGTGAATCGCAAATTCTGTCTGAGATGTGAGGTAAAATCTGTTTCGAATACAGAATTATCTCTATCCGTACGGATCAATTTTGGATAATTTAAATAGTTTAATACGAGTCAAAATATTATATTTAAGGGTAAGGTTTTTTTGTAAATTAGATATTTATCAAGAGTGATTAAAATGTAGACATCCATTTGGTAGCGATGGTTTTCTTTTTGTGCTGATTTCTACATGAACGTTACGAGGACATAATATTACATAAAAGACTATAGCCCTATTTCTATATATCCAGCTGCTTCTTTGGTCACCCTGATAGCGGATCTACTTTAATAGTGTGCTGTGTATTTATGTAATTTTGTTTGGAAGTTTTTCAGCAAACCATTGTGCGGTAACATTATGGTGGCACTATTTATTGCTTAAAAAATCGAATTTCTTCGCAATCGACTACCATCTCTACAGCGTATAACTGTTTCTCGATAATGTAGCAGATTCCAAAGTTAAGGTTTGTGCATTTTATAAGTTTAGCTTTATTCAGAGAAAAATATTTAGCACATGTGTGGTCAACCATTTTTTAAATCACGAATATGAATAGAACATTATTTATGGTTGTTATTTCGTAATTACTTTTAAGTAAGACTTAGTAACAATTTACATCAAAGGATAGATTTAATAACCGCATTTAATTATTTGTATGTTACTTTCAGATGTTACCCTACGTTCTAACTCTCTCGCTATTGCTGCATTTGGTGGCGGCAATAACTTCCCAGTTCATGCAACAACCATTCCCGTACTACCAACAAGGGCAGCCGCAGCAACAGATGCAGAGCATGCCCATAATGCAGATGCCGGGCGCGCAGGCGGGCATGCCGGCCGCCATGCAGATGCCGCACGGCGCGCAGATGATGTCCATGGCGAACATGCCGCCCATGATGCCGCACATGCCGCGCCTGCCCGGCATGCCCGCGCACATGCCGCCGGCCATGCACATGCCCATGCCACTGTCGCACATGAACGGTGGCAGACTACCGATGGTCGTCATGCCTCACTACTCCAAAAAGGCGGATAAGCCTTCGCGAAGGAAGCCGCGAAAGCCGAAACGCAAACGCATTAAGATGGATTCTTTATCCAGCGAGGACTCATGCTCGGAGAGCGCGGAGTTCCGCTCCAGGAATAACTTGAGGTCTTCTAAGAAGAGGAGAGAGGTCCTCACTCCCGTCGTCTCGTACGTGACGAAGGATGGGTACGTCGTGTATCAGAAGAAGATTAAGAAGGACAAGGCCAAAGACTGGCTGGAGTTGTCGAAGGCACAGGCCAGCTCTGAGTTTAAAGATAATGTTAAGACAAAGAAACGCGAGGAGAATGAATAATGTTCAAATTATTTTTGTATGTTTTTACTTTTTAGATCTCAATTTCTTCATGATAATTAAATACATATTTTTAAGAATACTACATGTCTTTTTTCATGCCAATCAATTCTGGATATCTATTACTCACTTACTTACCTCTCAGACTGAAAGTTATACTCTAGCCGCGAATACTGTTACGCTAGAGTCTAGCGTAACAGTATTCAGTCGCAATAATACTGGTAAGACCTTTATGAAATACGCAATCCATATCCAAATTCCAAATAATTAAGCATTCTCATTAGAGAGATTTAGAAAATGTACCTATTTTGAGAAGATTTTATTGGTTCCTTATGTTCAAAATCAAAATTTACAAGTAGATGTAATTTGTCAAGATGATACTTAGTTGAATTTTAGGGTCATAGGAGACAGACAAAATCACTACTTACATAAAAACAGTGTTAAGAAAATTTAAATGATTTATCTAATAAAATATGTTTATTGATAAATATGTATGTACATAGAGAAAAGTAATGAAGTAGGGAAATTATGTATGTATGACATATCGAAATTAAATTAATTTATTCATAAAGCCATAAAAAGTCCTGTCAGATTTCATAGACCTAAAAAGTTTGTAACAAGGTAAACGAACCAGTTTAAACTAGAATCATTATTCTCCCAGGACTACAAATCGAGAATTACAACGAAAGTAAAATACATGATGATACCATACAGACCGAATATTTGCCAATAAATAAGGTGGAGTCATAGGATACCTGTGGATTACACGGCACCATTACATTGCCTTATTCGATTAATATAAGAGGGGCTCGTGGCTAAGTGTAAGCCGTACCGTTTGACCATGAAGGTTTATCCGTGGATGGGTGGTCATTTGTAAATAAATCGATATCCTTCCGTGCTGGCTGCTCCCGACTGGCATCTTTCACAGTTGTTAAATCAACTTCATTCATTTAAAATTCTGACAACCAGTCTCACCATAGGATGCTCTATTCCCCAGTAAAATGGGTTTTGGAGGTCAGATATGCCACTGAGTAAAATACCCGGAAAGACTGGAAGCAGACCTCAACATAGCATGGGAGGGCTAAATAAAAGTAAAAATTTAAAATTAAAAAAAACCTACGAATCAAAAATATAAGTTCCCTTTAAAAAGTAAAAAATAATAAAAAAAACTCAATCTTAAAGTACCTAAGTATGTATTAATAATTCTAAAAAAAATACGACGCATTGGGGGACTTCTTTAAACTTAACAATTTAATTACAAATAGTCTATTACTCTAAGCAACATAGATGAATTTAAAAACAAAATTAGGAAAAGAAAAATTTTATAAAATTGCTTCAAAATATTGGTCCCCCAACGCGACGTTTTTTTTTAGAATTATTAATACATACTTAGGTACTTTAAGATTGAGTTTTTTATTATTTTTTACTTTTTAAGGGGAACTTATATTTTTGTGTCGGGGGTTTTTTTATTTTAAACTTTTTATACTTAGGTAGTAAAACAGTAATTTGTATTTCACCTCAAACAGGGTTTTACCTAAGTTATTAATGTTCAATTCTCATAGTAAACCACGGTTGTTTTATTTTTATAATTTATGAACTTGGCTTATTGAACCTATTTATTGGATGTTGCGAATGATAAAACTAATTTGTCTATCCCTTTTGTATTCCACTAAGTTATGCGTTTATTATACTACCCTGAATTAAGGGCCCAAGTTATGAAATCGTTCCTGAATTAAGGTTCGTTAGCAGGAAAAATCGAATTCAGTCTTCCTCAATGCAAAGAAATCAAATGCTTTGACACTTTGGCGTCCTAATTTAATTACCTATAGAATGTTAGGTTATTGTAATAAGAGCTAAAGTTACGTAAAGGCAACTGCGGCACTTTATTTTATGTATCTCTTGCCTATCAGCTGAGGCCTTACTTAAATGAAACAGCGTTTTCAAAAAATTGTAGGGATTAATTAGATTTTTTAATGTTCCTACGTTTAGCCACAACAGTAACAAGCTATGCTGTGGTTATAGGTACCTAAAACCAGTTAATCGATAACCATATGCTTTATACAAAGATTAAGTAAAACCCAAGCCTTTGTTTACACCGGCAATGAACACAAAGCAATGCTGCACTTTATATAAGACAGAATAACTTCGGTAATGTTCAAAATATAGCTACGGTTTGACTGAGCTGGACTTACCTACTGATACTCCTAAACGTAAGTAATTTTGAGTAAATGTGTATATTTTTAATACGTATTGCGTGTCATAAAGCTATGGGCCTGGCGCCTTATATAATGGCCTAGATATGATAAGCATCAGCTACAAATTGCTATTGTTATTCTATCAGGCACCTACTTGACAAGACTTCTGCTAATAATAAGGTGTGAAAAAAAGTTATAAGTCAAGAAGATAAAGTTTATATGCAATACTAGTTTATAAGCACATAACTCCTTTCGATACGTGTGCCCAAACTACTAAGTTGAGTAGGTATTTCTAATAAACGAAATTTACCTTTTCAAGGAGACGGAGAAGAAGTTCGAAATGATAGGAGTCAAAACTTTAAAGTGCTCGGTAAGTAATATTCATACCTCAAGTCCCAATTTAACCTTTTGAAATCCTTCAGTTTGTATTTATTTGTGTTCCAGAAATTACGGCTAAAGCTGCTTGTCTTTTTACCGATGATGATGATGGCAGCTCTTAGGATCTACATGAACTGTGAGAGATGCGACATACCTGCGGAAATTATTCAGACTCAGAAAAAACAGTACTGGCCCTGGCTTCCAGGCTACAAGAGCGACCAGCCAGGATACGTCTGGCCTTTGTACTTCACTGGATAATAAGACTGAAGAAAGTAATTTTCTTTTGAAAGAAAAATAATGCTAGTAATACATAAAATGATGAGAGTAAACAAAGCGAAGGCGGCATACTAAAACTAAGATATCCTAATTAGTTTGTAGATATTTATCAAATTTTCACTTTTTATAATTAAATTATAGTTTCATATCAAAATTGTTGTTTTTTAAATAGAAACCATTACATTCTCGCTCTACAATATACCTACTTGGCATAGCCTGGCAAAAAAGAGTTAGGAAAAAATGAGGGCGCCTCTGTCTCATATGATCACCCAGACAATACGACGCAAATGTTTGTGATACTTTTTAGATTTATTGCAAGTTTTTTTCAATACTTTAAGTTTAATTGGGGCCTCCTGTACAAGAATACTATACATTTTTGATAATATTTTTAGTTCCATCTGTCACCACATCATCCTTTGATGCTGAAAGTCAAAAAACCTTATTTTTAACCGACATATTTTTTATCTGCCTCGTTGGCCTAGTAGTTCTAACCGCGACTGCTACGCTAGAGGTCTTGGGTTCGATTCCCAAGTCGACCAAGGTGTTATTGAGTTTTTCTATGAAATTCTCAGTAGCAGGTCGGAGTTTGGATTTGTGCCCGGTTAGTGGCAATAGGCTCGCCCCCTATTACACGGGACCTAAACATACCGGCGAACTGTGGGTGTACATTGGTACACCTCTGCCTAACCCTTCGGGGATACAGGCGTGATGGTATGTTTATGTTTATTTTTTATAAAAATCATTTGCGCTGGGAAAGGCAGAAAGGCCAGCTGGGTGTTTTAAAGCAGCTAAAACTCTGTACTGTTTCTCCATTCCCTATAACAGATAAATCATAAATCATATGGATCACTGCACCGCAATGAAAATGCTGAAATAAAAATCCTTTAAACTTGAACTTGAGCTATTAAATATTCTTTGAACTGCGTAGTACACGTGCTAATGGCACGTGTCGTGTCGATCACGTGAATTCACGTGTACGGTGAAGCTCATTATATCGTTGCGTTGACTGAATCTCAGCTGGTGTATTAAATTACCTATTTACTTGAAATTTGTAAAACTGTATTCCAAATCTACGTAGCATTTCAATTCATGAGTCTTAAGTAGGTAAATAATATGTAGCTAGGTTTTTATTTACTCTTAAAGAAAAAAAAACGTTCAGTAACCAGCGACTTTTTTGTAAACTGGTAAATACAGTTCTTAGTAGTAGGAAAGAGAACTGTATGTCGCTGTCGTGGCGTAAATTATGAACGAACATTATGGTACCATTACAAATGACGACGAAATCAGACAACATTCAGACAATTTCCTAACATCATTTTATAAATGTGTTTAAAGATATTTTAACAGTCTGACTATATTAATGCAACAGTGTGTATTACTTGCCAAATATGATTATTTAGAACAGCTGGCGCCCCCAATCCCACGACAGTTCTCTTTCCGCACTGACCTTATATCTTGTTCGTCACTTTTAAAAAGAATGGAATTATTAACTTTAAATTAAATACCTACATAAACGTAAATAGGTAATTAATCGTATCATATGGTTCAACCTGATAATATATACAAGTCCCTTGGTTAGTCGATCATTCTGTGATGAATAGTTTGGGGCATCTCTAGTGAAGAATTGTCAAAATGTTATCAATGGATGTCAAGTTAACACGGCAAGCAAAGCAAGCAAGTGTCAGTTGCGTGATAAGACGTGGTAGACAATCACGGGTAGTTCGAATTCGAATATTTTTCATTTAAGTACCGGTTTTTCTGTCACAAATAAATGTCTAAAAATGCTATTGGCCGTAAAATATGTATCTAGGCTGTGTTGTGCAAATTCCGTAGGTGATTAAGAGTGTATTGTGCAGTGATTTTGTGACTGTGTTTTGGTAAATGGTTAGCAGAGTTTAAGAAATTATAGCCTTCTTGTTTTTTTGAAAATGGGTGATACGCTGGACAATAACTGGAAGCAGAGTGTCGGTTTCCCCATCAATTACGATTCGGCGAGCTCCGAGGATGATTTGTAAGTGATAATTAAAATATTAAATCTTTATGCGTCGAACTTGCTTTCAGTAGGTACCTATACAGATAGCGGTAAGAAACTTTTAAGTGCTGATTGGGCTTTGTTCTTAATAATACTTGATAAGTTAATAAAAAGATGGGTAGTAAGTAATATTTTGTAAAAAAAAATCTGTAAAAGAAACTTGACAAGTAAATATTTTAAGTTGTTATTGGGTACTCCAATGTAGGTTATATCATTCTGTAGTAACTTATAATATTGTATAGTATTGCAGTAGTATGATTCACTTGTAAAGGGCAAGTCAAGGATTACTGCAGTAGTCTGTAAACAAAATACCATTCAATATTTAGATAATTAAATCTATTGAGTTAGCCTGGTATTTAGAAATACAGCTTTTATATACACAATACCATAATTTGTATACATAAATCCAGTTTATATAGCTAAGTAACACAATTTGTGTGCAGTATTCTTCTATTAAATAAACGAAAGACAGTTTGCTGATGGTTTGTTACTCTGTTACTTTCCGTAAGCCTCAGCCAGAGCATGTATGAAGCAATGAAAAAAGGGTGAATCAAATTGCTGTACATTACAATACACTTGTATCACATCTTCTGATGTTAAAATATAGTAGTGATTCCAGAGAGAAAATGCATTCTTTTCAGAAAATAAGCAATTTTATTTGTTCTTAATTATTGTATGTATTATTATGAATTTTAGGTCCGGCTTGTATAGTCATGTACTGGCCAATAGGGTATATAATGCGCTACTTGTATACTACTAATTATCGCCCTTATTTGGTTATTATTCAACATTTATTATAATACATAGCTCAGAGTTTAAGAGACAAAATTATTTCATGTTTTTGATCAATTTTTTTTTTTATTTTTATTATATACGTGTACTCAATTAAGTATAGTGGTTCATATTAAATGCATTAATTAAACGCCTATGAACACAATTGATTGTATGCTGTAAAAGCACTTAACATTGCACACTATATTTCACGGATGTGAACGCTTGTAAACGGCAGATTAAGTTATCATGGCGTGCCAATCACTGTTATCACATTATTACCTACTCGTGTGATTCACATGTTACATATCAAATGAATGCAAACAGAGAGTGGTAACGTGTGGCTGCGGAACATAAATTCTATGAAGATTCTTTTTGGATTTTTATATTATGTTGTGAGTTTGGCAATGTTTTTCTTTGCACTGTCAGAATCATTAAGACGCACAATTAAATGATTTATATCATAACACCATCACTTTCTTCCTGATTATTTGTCATTAGGTATTCTTATAGGTTTCTTATAGGTCATTAGGAATATGTTCAGAATAATTTATTTTCTCTAATTACTGGAGCGGTAAAAAAAGATAACAAGACAAATAAAGATAGTAAAATGATAAATCTAATTAGATCTTTAAAAGTTAAAAATGGAAAAGGAATTTTATCTAAATCAAGATTATTTAAGATAAATAGGATGTGATTAGCATCAGACTATTACCACCCTAGTAAAATATTTCTGCTACCTATAATATAATGGTTTTTAATGACCTGTTCTCATTTATGAACTTTATTAAAATAAGATACAATGGTAGCCCAGAAAGAGACCTTAGAGGAGGTATAAACGAATCTAAAAAAAACAGTCAAGTAACTTAAACAATATTATATTGTATTTTTTATTGTTCTTTAAAGAACTTGTAAGGGTTCTTTCCTTTGTAGGCTTGTTATTTGTTTGCCTTACAATTAATTGTATTTGTCATCAAGTAAAGTATATATGAGGCAAACTGTAAAACAAAAGCATTTAAAATATCAAAACCATCTTGTTTTTATTTCTTCTTTTTGGTTTAAATATTAAATCATTTTTACTAGAACCTTCTTTCTTGTTGTAGTACTTTGTTTTGATGATACTGTTTTCATAGAAATCTGACCTAAAATCTAATCTTAATGCATTTTTCACGTTTGTTTTGTTAATACCCGGATATCAATGATGTTTTGATGGGAGAATTATTCGGTTGCATTCATGTGATGCATGTTGCATCACTATTTACTTCAATTACATAAAGTGACATTTCATGATATGTGGAATTGTACACATACCTGCTGTAGTTCGGTACCTCCTTTGGTATTTAAGTAGAAAAACAAAGACAGGTAATTTGGCCTAAGAAGCACTTAGATTGAACCATATGTAAGACATGGTTTTTCAGGTTCACAACTTTTTCTATTTCGGCAAGATCACTGTGGAATAAAAGTTATGATTATATATTGCAGAACATAGATCAGATATATATATGCACACTAAGCAAGCCTCTTCGAAGGGGTTCAGTTCAATACTTGACATGATAATTGATATTTGAAATGATGATAATATCATTATTTATGATCAAAATTATTGGGTGAAAATATACAGTTGTTTTTTTATTTTAAGCAAAGGATGCTTACAGATTTTACAATAACAAAGATTTTTGACGACCTCCATGGTTGAGTGGCGTACGCACAGCTGTTAGCAACTTACTTTGGGTTCAGAGCAATGTTGTCCGCATTTATTTATTTATTATTTATTTATGACATTTTAATAAAAGACCTAGAAAATTCTGTATTCAAAGTAAACAAGGACTTGTTTATTTTATCCGAGTATTGTCAAGTCACAACAATGAAGGAAACTGATATGATGGTTTGTTTTTGTTTACTTTTTATTTTGTTAGATGCCACAAGCAGCTAACCACTAAATGCTTCGTTTACAAGAAATTATGACTGTATAGACCTAGCTAGAAGTACGTAGAAATACATAAGAAAATTGATATCAATTTAGGTTCATTCACTGTCATCCCATTATTTATTTCTATAGAAACTACAAAATAAACTATAAATTCCAAATAACATTACCTAATGATATGATAAGACGACAGATAATGAATTGTTAATGAAGAATTGTTGAGTAACATATTTAAACATTATTAAAAATTCATCCAAACAAACATTCATGACTTGTGTAATAATATTTATCATTACCTAGTTATGTAGCAATAATTGGTACTTACTTGCTTAAGTGATTCTCAATGAACAATAGAGTAGTAACTTAAACATTAAATTTGCTAGAATAGGCATGCATATTGTATTCTCATTTAAATAATAATTAGTCAGGGTTGAGTCATTTGCAATGTTTATGTTTTTAAACAAGTTTAGTTTTTATAGCTTTTATATCTGCGGGTTTAATTTTGTCTTCTCTATATGTGCCTCGGGAAATACTGATACTTGTATCAGGCATGTGATAAGTTCGTGCCTTGCTCTACCGTCTGGGCCTCGATTCAGCTATTTTAAGTGCATGTCAGTGGTCGGTCAGTGTATTTGTCATTGTGCCTAATTTTTATTCAGAAAAGCCTACAACAAAACCTCATTGAATTCTCGAAGAGAATGATTGTAATGACAGTTAGCAGAATGCCAATTATCGTAAAATTGACCAAATGAAGCATGTCATTCGGTCAATTCAAGCAACTCTTAAATAGCTGAATCAAAGTCCTGGTTTCAAGTATGAGGGAGAAGGATATAGGATAGAATATGGATAGGATGAGGATCTCCCCAGGAAAAAAAGGCATGTTATAAGTAGGTATACCTAAGGAAGGCAATTAAAGATTGTTGAAGTTTTAACTGTTTATTTTTTTGAAGATCAGTAATCTGAGTGACTAATTAATAAACTAATCAATACATTTTTGTGGTTCAATAAGTGACCTATAATACTTATAACAAGTTTGTGGCTTCATTACATTTCTGGCCCATGTTGCATGTTGGAGCCAAATCACTTTTTGTTTATATACTTTCCGAGTAGAGCGTTCCACGGTTTACTTTATAGATATATCCCGCGGATGTAATAAGATAAGAGTACCCAGTGTGCTGATCAAGGTTGTAAACTATTTGTTTATCAAGTATTATCGTAATCCATTTAGAAGTTTATACGTGAAAGAGTATCAAAATACACCACCTTAAAAAAAGGTTATTCCAATATTAGGATGTACTTTGTATAAATTAACAAAACATCAATAACCCAATTTAATACAAAAGCTTTATAAATATAGACTTTCCAAGGGGACTTACAAGTATCAGCTTTGTAAACAATTGTGTGGTTCTGACGTCGGGGAAGACCCTTGTGTCCAATCGGTTTAACTTCCGTAGCTGTGAGGGGCATAATTTAACGCACTATGACGTACAATCATTGTGAATGGTTCATGTCAGCAGTGCCGATAAATTTTCGGTTTTCCGTATCGTACGTCAGCAAATCCATTTTCGAGCTTAGTATACTATTCATTTATTTAAGTTTGTTGTACTTTAGAGTATAATTGCCCTAAATACCTTGATACTTTATTGATTTTAAATGTAATTAGTGGGTTCGAAGGACTACCTACTTGTTAATTAACAATTTATAACGGAAAAAGATGTAAGTGTCAAGGTGTGAGCTATCCTAGTTGTTTCATAATACATAACTGGAACTGATTTGGAATCATGTCCAAATCATCAAAATTGCAAAATTACTTGTACATACTTTTCTTTAGTCTTTTCTAGACTAAAGAAAAGTATGTAAGTAATTTATATACGATTTGTCCCAGTCCCGGAATCAGGGGAAGGAGAAAATTGAGGCTTTTGCACTGCAGGGAGACTTTGGCAATATCTACTTCATTACCTAAGTTAAATAAGACTCTGGCGGATTTCATATAGAACATTCAGAACTTTCATTTGAAGAAATTAGGATTTCTCAATTTCTTAGAATATGAACGTGGTTAAAACCTGATCACCTGTTTACACCATTAGAATGTACTAGTTCATCAGTGTGGGACCCACATCCCACTTGGGCTCCAAACTATTCTGACCTGTCTGGCATACATATAAATAATACAAATTTTGTTATAGTACCTTTGAGAGTCTATGTTTTGTTAGCATTATAACGTGTCATCAACTGCCCATCAACACAAATTACTTAATAGTACCAACTACAAGATCAATAAAAGTTATTACTATAGGCTGGGCTACGGAAGTAGTTACCTACCTACATGCCTGTCAAATATAAACCGCTGTTATTATATTAATGTGTTACGGCCTCTAGGGCTCTGGACAAACATTAATTACTGTAATGACTCTCACACTGCTCGTAATGATAACACTTGGACATGGTACAGCAGGTATAATTATGGTTATACAATTTTTGTAATTGATTGTTGAAAAGTGTTATTTGGATTATGGGTAAGACTAACTTTTAAACTATCGCGCTGCATGTTTACAGTAATATAATTAGGTAATTTAGGTATATTACTATAGGTCTGACTGACGTTAAAAACTCATATCCAATATAAGAATTATATGTTAGGGGGATCCTTAGGTTTTATTAAATATAACAAACCTTAGGGCCACATTCTATATCTTAAAGAATGTTCGAAAACGTTACTTAATTGTTATTCTAATTACGTCTTCAATCAAACATTCCTGACACTCTAAAGGGCCAAGCCTTAAGCTGACTGTATGTCTGTTTAATATGCTCATTATGTATTAACGAATCGATCGATTTACCGTAACTGTGAGCTTGTGACATACATGTCATGATAGTATCAAAATATCAAAATATTAATTATTTTAATATTTGTGTTAGTCAGTTTGTGTTTGTTTTACTTTTGATCTTAAAAAAAAGTGTACAAAGAAGAAATTAGTTTTTATTAAGTACATTTGTTTTTACGTAGGTTACCTAAGTAGAACACCATTCTCGAATAATTCTTATTCCACGAAAATCTAATAAAAACTAGATGACTGCTTATTGGGCACTTTTCCAGATAAAACAGTTTTCTAACAGAAAACTAAAATATCACTGCAAGTTATTAAAATAAAATCGCAGCAAGTGCAAGACTTCTTGTGTTCCATGTTGCAGATGTCCATGGACAGTGGTTAACCGCTAACTTGTAAAGAATTGACAAGAGAATAATATGCAACAATATGTCCTGACATAATATTTATGAGGCACTCTCGGTGATCTTTGATATTTATAGATAGACCGACATTGTTTTGTTTTCTTGTGCGACTATCTTTAACCTCTGACGTCCAAAAGCCAAGGTCACAAGTAATGACTACAAAAACATGTTTTTTTTTCGCATTGTCAGCATTCAGGGGCCATTTTGGAAACAGCACGAGTTGTACGAGTGGATAATATCGTTTGTGAATGGAGGATAGCGGCTAGCCATGTATCTATACATCAGCCACTTTAAAGAAATAATGAACGTGCTTTGGGATTATGAACCTTAATTCAATGACTAATAGTTCAGTTCCCATCACATTCAAATTACTTTTAGGCCCTTTTCGGTAATATTTGTCATGCGTAATTAGTAATAACGTTTAATTCTCTTTCCATATTGGCTTTAGTATAACTTAGATTTAAACGTCGGGTACGTTAAGTGCCCGATAAGATAAGATAAATGGAATTATTCAAATACGACTATATTTTGGAGCAAATGATATGCCATCAAAATACGACAAGTTTATAACTAACGTGATCTGCATATTTGGTCATTGTTCTCTTTATTACATATAGGTACTTAGAATATTAATTAATTGACGAATATGTACTGTTATTTATCAAGCCGTCTAGTCTGGTTTATTTATACCTGTATACCTGTGAACTTATTAATAAAATCAATTTGCCCTATATTGGGACTGGTTACAGCCAAACCGGTAACTTGTATAATTTTATTAAAAACAAAATGTTCAAAAGTTCCAGTTGTTTTAGGTTCCTTTTGCGATTTGTTGGTAAAACGTTTGAGGAGGAAAATCTTAGCTAATGAAGTCTGTAGGTAAACAGTGACGGTAATGATCAAAAACAGCCACTATCTCTATCCACTTGTTTCCATTCTTTTTTCTTGGTAAATACTTCGTACAACGTCTTAATCGTGGTCATATATTTTATCACCTCAAGCGATGCATCCGCGACGCCAATGTAAGCATTCAACAGCGTGTTACTAGGTGAAATAGAAAGTCTCTCACATTCTTGGAAATCTCGGAATACCCCGCCAGACAACCTAGGTGTTGATGATAACAAACACTGCTTTATTTGCTGAGAACGTGTTAGTATCTTAAACTTATGCCAAAATCAATGATCAAACGATATTTCGGGAATCATCTGATACAGTAGTTTTAAATAGATAGTACACGTAATCGGATTATTACACGTCGATGTACCTTTAAGTTATTAGAGATGATTACTCATTATAATGAAGGATTGAAGACAATACCACCCATACTCTCTCTCTCTCTCTCTCTCTTCTTCAGCCTGTAGTCACCCATAGTCGGGTATAGGCCTCTTCATGAGCACGCCAAGTAATCACCCATACTAATCAACACTTATTATAAATGTGAAAGTAACTTTGTCTTTTACGCTTTGTCTTTTACGCTTTGACTGTTAAACTGTTGAACTAATTTTGATGAAAATCTGTATGAAGAGTATAAGTCGGAACGGCAGCAACAACTAGTTATAATTTATATACCTAAATAATTGGGCTAAGATGGCGGGAATTAAATAAGACTTTTGTTCATAATAAGCATGGCGTCAGGTCTTTGTCCTAAATATTACGATGTTTTACAAAATTTTTTACGACAGTTTTAAGTATCGAGATGATGTTATGTAATCGCAATGTACGATGTTTTCCTTATCAACCTACATAAAAAAGGAGGAAGTTCTAACACCACGTTGTTTGATGGTTTTGTGAAGTAATATTGCTGCATTGAATTTAGTGATATGTTGTATGCTTGTCAAGATTAGATGGAGAATTTTTAGGATATGAAACGAAACGCTTGAATGAATAACATATATGTTTATCTACCTATCTTAAATAAAGTCTAGATTATATCGTAGATCCTTTCTTAGATACTAAGTTGTCATTCCAGTTAGCTAACGATTCCGTTTCCTAGGGTCAGAAAAATAAATGGCCAATTAAATATAGTTAACAAATTACAGCAATTGGTATAAGAAAAATATGAACAAAACTACACAAATACATCATAATTATATTATTTTTCTAATTTTCTTTAGGTTTTCCTCTCAATATTAAACATCAATTACGAACAAAAACGTCTACAAACAAGGGGCTTAGATACATAATATAATTAAGCTAATAATGCGTTAATAAATAGCATTATCTTGAGTACTATAACCTAGTGATACGCGTGTGATAAACATCTGGGCAAGGTCGGCTGGAGTTCTGACCTTAACTGATGTCGATACACCTCATGCACTGATAGATTTAAAGGGCAGGGTACAAACTTAAAATGAACTAGCTGTTGTCTGGGGATTTGCCCTCATTTACATAATAAATTGTAGCCTATAGCACTGAGGAATAATGTGTCATACTATCATTGAAAGAATCTTGAAAATCAGATCAGTCGTTCCAGAGATAAGCCTGAACAATCAAACTCACTTTTAGGTCTAGATTTGTAAAAAGTATAAAAAAATGCAATAGCAAAAATTAACTTTTGAAATTGTTATTCGTTTTTTTCGTTTTTGCAAAAGGCCAGCCATCTGAACGCATCAATGGGGATCCTAATGTAAACTAGATCTAGATCCTAATTGAAAAATAATCTTATGTTTTGTAGACTTAGAGTCTACTTAGATTGTAAGAGTAAACAGAAGGGTCTAACCATTTGGTTGTTCTATTGCAGCGACAGCAAGGATGTGGTGTTCCGCAACCCCCGGCATTCGTCGAAGTTCCTGCTGGCCGACTGCGGGGACGGCGCCGAGGCCGACCTGCTCGGCACCACGCCGCCGCGCTCCAGGATCCGGGACAAGGAGAGGGGGAGGCGGTGAGTTGACTTACCAGGTCTTCATCATCCCCCGAGCCTTTTCTCGACTTACCAGGTCTTATTAGGGAAATGTAACTCATGCACTACTACTTTTGCACTGTCCCATTGGGAATCAGTGCAAAAGGTTCAGAAGTGAAGGTTGGGTTTTAGATGTCTATGTAATTTGGTTAGGACGTTCTTTCGACATAAGGTACTAACCTAGGTTCAAAAGTGCAAAATAAAATCGAAATCAAAACTAATTTATGTCAAATTGGGGTCCTACGTAGCACTTTTTAAAAGACAAAAAGCATATCCTGATTTTTTCATCCACAACCGTTCCCTAAGGTAATCTTCAGGTATATTTGCTCTGCCCATATCGTGGATCCATTCAATTTGAGTCTGTCAGTGTCCTATAGCACAAACATTGATCTAAATTCGGTACCTTTGTAGATTGTCGAGTAAATACACTAAAGTAATACTAATAGTGTTTGCAATTTCGAGTGTCCGGCCACAATCGTTAATGTATTCGCACGATAAGTGGCTAATGTTCGCTTGTTCGAGGCCTTGACCAAATGTTTTTATTGATGTGTTGTGAAACTATTGTTATGTTAATTGTTTTTAAGAGTCTAATGTATCTCTTCCTAGTTTTTACTAGTGCTCAAATAGGTACATAATGTGCAAAAATCCTGATGCAGATTGAGTTTAGTGAATCAGATCAGATGAGACAGTGGTAGGGCAGGGGTTTTTATTTTATCTGGTACTATTCTAGCCACCCTTCCATTCCAAACCGTACCTTCAGTAAGCGTCATTATACTAATTCCGGATTTATTTTCGAAAAAAAAAAAGGATTGTCCCGAATTTCGTCAGTCTTAAATTACTTACTTCTAACTAGTATTGCGTTGTTGCATCCTTTAGCAGTTTAAATTCGCATTTCCTTATATCATCTGAAAAAAAACCCTATGAATTCTTTAGCAAGCAAATAAAACTACACAAAAACGTTGCAGGCAGTAAAGAAATTGAATATTCAATACGAATTCTTGTTTGTTTAGATAACAACTTTCAGCATAATAGTCTAAGCAACAACGTTATATTATTATGCTGTATCAGTGCGCGATAAGATACCGCACTACGTCTCCTTACGTACGATGCTCGTTAATGATAAAGATAAAGCCGCCACAGCTGCTATTTGCTTTTAATATCCTTGTGTCAAGTGCGCATGTAAGCTCATGCCGTGGTGTAAGAAATGGCAGCTCAACGGGAAACGAGACGAGAGGTAGGAATTCTCCATTACCGATATTTTAAGGGGTTTGGTTCCTATTTAAATAGTCATAAAATGTCTTAAGTATATCTACCAGTTCAGAAATAAAGTTGGTATGTGGTATGTCATGTACTGTAGACTACAGATTATAAATGTGCCTGCCGTGTGTATTTGTTTGATAAACAAAACGCGTTCAGCTTAGAGCGTGTTTGGCGATGGTACGAAAAGTTATGTTTTTGTTAGAAGTTCGGCTGTGCCTCGATAGATGGCGTTGTTTATAATTTTATTTTCAAATGGTGCTAGCGTTGCTTTCTCTGTAAGATAAACTGCTTTGCTATCATTGGAGGTCCCTTGATCTAACTTCTTCGTAAGGAGATGTGTATTTGCTCTCTTTGTTTGTTTCCTCTTCACTGTATATCTGTTACTATCTGATGCACTTCTACCTTTCACAGTACAAGTTACACGTGACAACTTTTCAGGAAATTTCCACTACCGCCAGGCACATTTTAACTTAATTTTAATACTAATTAGAGAAGAAGAAGAAGAATACTAATATAGTAGGCTTGATATATATAAAACCGCGAAGTCTGCTAATCCAATGCCTTCTGGATGTCCCTTGGTCTCATAAAAATTTCTACATGGACAACAATAGACAGGCGTTTATTTCGAAATGAATACGACAATTTCTTCCTGTCTTTTGTTCCTTGTTTCATTGAACTCTGTTATTTAATGTTAATTATTCGATGCACGAGGATAATAGTCATTTTATCTCCTTAGCTGGTATCACAGAACATAAATAACATTGTCCATTCATTCACATCCGACCATTCTGGTTATAGACGAAAATTTTTAGGTTATTTTTAGACAAAGTTGTATACTTGCATGAATCAGTAATTTTGTGGTATCATGTTATTGAACCGATGTTAATTGATGATTGGTCTTTATAATCAGTGAATACATAGAACCACTTTGCCGGGTCATGGTTCTCAGAATGGAAAAGCAGTGAAAAAATTAAAGTGACTTGGAAACTCTTCCTGTTTCGAATTTAGTTAAAAAGCTTGACGGATTTTTACGTTTATTTAAGAAAATGATTTTTTTATATGATTACATTTTGGAAAAAGCAATAATGCCATTAGGCCAAATGACGTGGCACCAATTTAAAATTGTATTGTGAATCTGAAACACAATTGCAAATCGCTAAACCCTGCTTTTCATCCTGCCATATGGTCCAGTTATAAAAGGTCCATCCTTAGAACGGAATCGACCGTGCATTACCGGTAATGCACGGTTACATAAACATCTCGGTCTATAAATAACTTTCAGGTCCACATAACGGCCAGTGACAACTGAAATAAAGTCAAACAAAGTCAGCTAGTAAAGGAATGGAATCATTTATAAACTTAATCTCATTCATTTAATTACCGCCTAATCTTGAACATCACGCATAGCGCAGTAGTATCAGCTCAGTCACTATTCGGGCTACTTCCAAATTGGCGACGTCACACCCTGGCGCCAAGTGACTTAGCTATCCTACGGCCACGTCACCATGAAGCCAGATAGGTTGCAAACTAATCTAATAGTATTGTTTGCATGCTGTAACAAATGACAGACTTTCATCATATGACGACCAGATAAAACATTTACATCCATGTATATGCAGGTTATCATTGAAGGAGACTGATAGCGAAATTTAGAATGCTGATTCACTTGTCAGGATCGACAGTATGTAGGCCAGAATTAATGATTCATTGATCGGATTATATACGATAACGATATTATGCTAGTAAACATCCGTGAAAATAAAGGTGTTAAGCTTTTCGCGGATGTTCTATATCCGATGTTGACTTGTCTGTCTGACGAATTATTGTAGAGATAAGGAAGCCTTTTTTTGTAATTAACGACTTTAAGTAACTTAAGACTTATTTTGGTGGTAGTATCAGATCTGTATCTTAGATTTTCATATTAAATTTGTCAAATGGGTAAACTACATCGAATGTGGTCTACTAGAGGTCTTTCGTTTTGGAGATTTATTGTGGGTTTTATGTTAGAGTTAGGACTCTAAAACACCAGACTTATCAATTGTATTTTTATTCACATTAGGTTTATATATTATGTAAATTTCCACCAATGAGCTACTGGGATTACCCAGTAGCTTAAGCTTTAGTCAATTTCCACCCATTAGGGTGGAAATTGACAGATAGACCTCAAGCGCGATGCTAAGTTTTAAAGCTTAATTACTTATTTATCTTTAATGCCTTGATGTAATAGTGAATTAAGTTATTTCAAATAGTCAGTTAACCACTTTTCTAGGCCACAATGACTTTTATGGTTGTAATGTTTAAAATACCTTGCTTTTTCGACCACAGACAAAAACTCTTGTATTCATCTGTTTTTTAACCGCTATAATAAGACTCCATAGCTTGTATAAAAACTGCCTATACACACTGTAAATAATGATTGTCAAAAACAGTCAAATAAGAATGTACGATCAAAATGATTTACTTTAGTGTGTTTAGCTAAGTCCTGGTCAATAACATTCAAATCTTAAAATCAACAACTATTGCACAATTTTGTAACTTATTTTATAATGTTGGGTAAGAAAAACCACTGAAAAGTAAACGTGAGTCGGAAGTTCCAAGGGGTAACAATACATCCAATATTTAAATCATTTTAAACTTTATTGTAAACAAATAAGATAGATTTTTGATTAGCACTGTAGCTTAACAGTGGTAACTTTTTTTGCCGAATTTTTAGTAGATATGTTTTGCGTTGTGGTGTATTACGTAAGTGTGAATTTTAACGCATTTTCTTGTTTATGTTGTTTACCTATTTCATTATAGTATGCCTTTTATTACCGCATTAGGATTATTGTGAATGTTATCAGAATTTATCATTGAAACGCTTATTAGATATGAAATCGATTTTCTGACGATAAATCTTATAAAAATATTGAACGTAACTATTCGGTTGAAGAATTTATATAGATTTTGAGATAGTTGTGAAGTTGCACACGTTTATGTAAATCGTAAGTACTAGTATATACAAATCAGGTGTGATTTTCCATTGCCTTTATATGGTTAGTACTCATGTTCCAGGTAATTTTTTACACGTGTAACTTATTTCATACTAAATAACCTTAATTTTTTTAACAAATATTTATCTTGGTCCATACCTGCTAATATTACAATTTGCATAAGTAACTCATTCTGCCTGTCTACCTTTAGACTATTCTTTACGCTTTCATGGATGAACCGCTGAACCTATTTAGATGAATCTCGGTATGGGGTAAGCTTGGATCCTAAGAAAGGACATACGCTTTTTACAGCCTAGCTTATAAAACTGCTTAAAGCAAAATGATGGCGCTAAATATTATCACGAAAACTAAATTTTCCTTATACGGAGTTAATCCGATCTGATAGCTGAATGTTTCACACTTTCACCATTTCTTCGTATTAACTGATATTTATCAACACTTCAAAAGAAAGTATCGTATGTACACCAATATGGCTTGTTCTTATTTATTCTTATGGGTAGAGCAGGAAAGAGATTAAGAGAACGCATTGCCCAGCAGTGGGCTAGAGCATTATTTTATCTTAGATATCTATACTTATAATAAATCTGTAGAAAGGTCAATTCTGTACTTCTGTACATTAAATATATTTTCAAAATAACTATCAGGGGGTGATTAGTGATCGATACTGATGCCAAAAATGCAATCAGTAAAATTTTTGTCTGTCTGTCTGTCTGTCTGTATGTTCCTTATAGAAACAAAAACTACTCGACGGATTTTAACGAAACTTGGTACAATTATTCACCATACTCCTGGGCAGGTTATAGTATACTTTTCATCACGCTACAATCAATAGGAGCAGAGCAGTGAAGGGAAATGTTGGGAAAACGGGAGAAGTTACTCAATTTTTGAAGCTTCCGTCGCGTGTGCAGCCTTAATGGTTAAAGACTTTGATAAGCTTCGTCATCCACGCGAACGAAGTTGCAGGCACAGCTAGTTTAATTATAAATTAAGACAGCGACTTAGTATGCAATGAAGGCTAGGCAAATTATCATCTACTTTTTTGTCCTTCTAAAAGTGCTACTTAAAAGTGGCCTGTTCTAACTAAATGCATTTGGATTTCGATTCGCTACAGAGAAATAAAACCACAGACCACCAAAGTCACTCTCATGATGAAAACATTGAAAACAAACTAACTGGCATACACAATATTTATCTATAGGACAAGTTTCGGCGTACGCACGCACTGGCGGCTACCGAGGTCAGAGCAGTTTTCTTACCGAGACCATAGCAACAAGACGTGTGTGAAAATATGAGACTTTATAATCAACAATTATCGGGAGTTTTATTAATATGAAGAAGTGTATTAAATATATTGAGTGATAATATGACTTAAAAACTTGTATTCTTATATAAAAACGGTGTTAACCTAGAAAGTGTCGAGTAGTGTATTAAAAACTTGTTTAAAAATGTGAGTTGTTTGTTATCTAAAAGTGATTATCGATTTAGTTGTTGTATAATAATAATTATTATGTGGTATAGTATTACAAATAAATAAGGTTAAAGAGATTTTTAGTGTAGCTCTAATCTCTAGAACTACTTACCACTATTATTTTAATGGGATTTTTATGGCAAGATATCTGGGGTTATGGGGCATAACTTATTCTAGAAATAGTATTAAAGTTTCGCGCAAAACATGAAACTCGCATGAAACTGAAACACGCGAACGAGTCGCGGGTTACAATACTAGTCAATTAATAAAAAGTGTATGTGTGTGTGTTACTAGAGAGAAAAAAAAATTGAGCTGTACCTACCTACAAATTTGGTTTATTCCTAAATATATTATAAGTTAGGAAATAAATGTTCATTTCATGCGTTAATAAGTAACTTGCATGCAACTATGTACATTATGATGTAGATACAGTTCATACAGTAGTAGGTATATTCTACTGCGTACATGAGGTGTCACTGATTCAAAGTATAGAATCTGTATAATATATTATTATGGTAGATAGAATTGGATTGAATATGTCGATAGTGTTTGTATTTAATCGCTCGTTTAGATTCAATTTTTTATTTTTTATTTTTGTGAAATTTTTGTTACCAATAATTTATTTATTTAATGTTCGTATTTAATAAAAGACTACTAAATGGGCTGTATCTTCACATTTTGCGAAAGACGTAAAATATGTTAACCCTCTTAATGTAGTGACAAGTTATGATTTTTGGTGTCGAGTGACGCAATTATTTAACTCTTTTTGAGCTGATTTTTGGTAAACTGACTCTATACAAGATGTAGTCTTCAACCCTTGTGGATATGTATTACCTTTCAGTAACACGCTGTATACTCGATATACATGGTGTTTCAGTGGTTTCACATGAGTGTGTTAAGCATGAACGCCGTTCGTTCTGTACTTCTTTTAGGTAAAGATTGATATGTTCTTTATTCTTACTAAACTTGTCGTTATGATGGGTTGGTAGGTTTCTGTAGCTTAAGTGGTAAAGCTAATGGTGCGCCTAACCAGTTGTCACGGGTTCGAGTCTTGTTTAGATTCATATTATTTATTTCTACCATTTGTATTAAATTACAAGTAATCGATTGCAGGCGTTATTGCGTAATAAATAATAAGACTTTATATAATTGTTTCAGGAATCACCTAGACTCGCCGGGAATCCAGCGCGTGATGCGGGAGAAATGGGACACAGTTGACTATGCCGCGCCGGACCAGACTCCGTCACGTATGTAGTTTTAATCTTGTATAACTTTCTATATAATAATATGTAGTAATTGGTATTAACTAAAGAATATATATAATGTATTTTGATTAGGTCTTTTAGCCATAAAACCTGCCCTATGTGTGTACATATCTGTCAGTTTAAAAAGTATTTGAAATCGTCTTACTTTTTAAGTTATTGATGATGAACATTTATGTTACTCGTTAAACGATTTCCTTGGTTTTGGGGAAAAAATCTGACATATTACAAAAAAGGGTTTTTGATTTAGCTCCAAGCCTACACACCATCGATCATTGATTTATGAATTGATTTATTTTCTCTTTTTGTTCCAGTACCCGACCGGCTGAAGAAGCGCAGCAGCCTGAAGTTGCTCCGCAGCCGCGCGCGGGACAGCAAGCAGGACCTCAGCCATGACGTCAGGTCCGACTCGCTGCCGTCGCCCAACCCGCCGGCCGTGCCAACCTTAGTGAGCATATGCTGTTGAATGTCATTAACATTAACTAGATCAGAGATCATTTCACTTGTTGAGGTAGTCAGGAAGCGGTGATCAGTTCCGGGCCCTTGTGTTTTCTTATGGCCGTTGAGAATATTATCAGAAAACCTATAAAGAGATCTTCTGGTAAAGAACTGCATTGATGTTACCAGCACTATAATGTGTTCGCAATGAACATTCTTGACACTCAGAATTCTCGTTGTAAAGACGACTTCCGTTGTCGCTTGTTTGTGGTACCTACTTTCGTTGTCTTTGATTTCATTACACATGTGCTTTACTTACTTTCTTCCCCTTTCGGTCCAGAGTAATGTATAGTGTCAAAAATTACATTTAATAATGGTGATCATTTATTTATTATCTTTATTTCCCTCCTCAGGTAGAATCATGCAGCCGCTTCATGTGCCTGACCTCGCGGCCGAAAAACCGCGAGAGCATCGGTCCGGAGAAGGAGGACCCCGTCGAGAGCGAGGAGCGGTTCTGGCGCGAGGGCGAGGAGGACCTGCCGCCGTCGCGCGTCAACTTCCACAAGACCTTCAGCCTGCTCATCAATATGGGGAACATCGAGAAGGGATGCAAGAGAGCTGTGAGTTATAGATGGAACTGTTGGTTTTTGAGGAGATTTTCGAAAGTAATATAAAGTATTTTGTCTTCCAAAAGCAGAAAATTTATACTTTTAGTATTTTATCCTAAATAAACATTTGCAATTAGTATTGCATAGCGCATATTCATTTTTTAAGTGGATGCAATAAAAAACTACACCACATATGTGATCACAACACGAGTGATCAATATCTAGACAAAGTTCGTTTTATAGAGTGAACATAACTTTAGCACAGCAAGCCCCACTACATAAGTTTAAATATAGTAGATACATCCATATGTACTGCTAGGTAGGTACTAAAGTAATCACTAGTGACTTTAAAACTATCGGGCTGCATGTTTATAGTAATATTATAGAACGGGGATTAGCGCGTACATGCTTAAATACCTTTAGGGCTTGACGTTTCGACCGGGTTACACAGGCCGTGGTCGCAAGCAGACTACGCCCTCTAGTCTGCTTGCGACCCGTTCTATATATAATATTACTATAATCACTAGTGTCTCTAATTCTTGTTTTCTTGACAGCGATATTACCATCCATTTTCTGTTATCTTTTCCTTCTCTCATCTTCTTAACCTTACCTAAACCCATAAAATATCTTGGTATACCTCCCACTGCAGATAAGCCGGGAGGAGCAGGTGTGGCAGAACGAGCTGAAGGACCTGATCTGGCTGGAGCTGCAGGCCAAGCTCGCCGGCCGCACGCTCGCGCAGCAGGACGCCTATCTCTGCGCGCAGAGGAACATCGTGCCCAAGATTATACAGAACGTGCTGGAGTACAAGTTAGTGAAACTATCAAAATATTACCCGTAACAATAAACATGATAGATAAATAAAAGATATAAATGTATTTACGATTCAATACTTAATTCTAATAGAACAACAGAAATAAAAACTAAAATTAAATCTTGTATAACAAAAATCAAAAAAGGTATGGTACAGTGATTTGTATCCATATTAAAATTACAAACATTTTGCCGATTCTGGCGCGCAAACTGACACATATTAATTTGTGTGTTAATTGGAAGTGATGTCGAACGAGAGAAATAATAATTTACATGAAACACTCACTCGCATCTTATTTGGTACCAGATGAATATGTAAATTTAAATAGATGTAATTTAAAGCTCGCGACTTCGTATAATTTTTTTTTCCAATACAATTAAGGTGATTATAATCCTTCTCAAAAATTAGGCTATAAAATGTTTATTAAATCGGTATGCAATAATCGTATAGATTTTATTTAAATTCTCATATAAAGCATGTAAATTATATTAATATAAGTCATTTATCTCCAGGTTTGTGAACAAGAACCCGTGCAGGGCAGCTTCCAAGCGCAACCTGGACACGGTCACATCTCGCGAGGATCTCACCGACAATAAGGATGACGATGGTATGTATTCGAATATTTTATTTCTATTTATTAGGTTTGAATTTCTCCAGTCTGTCCTGTAACAGTCCCCTTCTCGTCAATCGTTTCCTCACTGCTGAGTGTTCTGATTCTTCAAAACAAAGAAATTGACGAAATTTTCAGCTGTAGAGAGTATTGATTACATACATGTCCATTTTAAAAAAGAAGGTCCATTACACGACTTTCACCGATAAACACAAAAATTCTAAGGTTAATTATGGTGACGCCATCATACCTGAGTATGTACCAATTTACTTACCCAGGTTTTCTTACCTTATTTATGGATACAAATTTAGCATGACCTCAACCACCAATCTTCTTCATTGTGTGTGTTTTCAAAATTTGCAGTTTTGAAAACACTCTTTTGAGTATACCTTTAATTCCTGAAAACTTGTTTGTACTTATTTTAGCGGAACAAATGTACGGCTGCCTAGTATTCGACTGCCAGCAGTGCTCCGACGCGATCGGCAACGCGATGCGCGAGGTCGGCCTGCTGCTGGACTCGTTCTACAACGCGGTGTCGCTCTACCCCTCCAGTAGGAACATGACTATAGAACACCCGCAGATCGCCACGCAGCACTTTAATAATAGGATTAAGGTGAGTTGATATTAGATATAATGGTTTTCTAGTTACACCAAAAGTACATATATAGGTATATGTAGCAGGCAATTTGTATGATTGAACGAGTTGTCAATTTGCCTCCGGATGACGCCATTTGTAAAACATCACTTGCTAAATGTTAATGATACGTCGCTTCAGTAGTCCGGTTATGATCTTTGGTTTCAAATAACTGATGCGAAAAAATTGGTACCTATTATAAAAAAAAACTAACTCATTTCGATTTGAAATTTTGCCAACTTACTCCATACCAGAGCTAGAGAGCTGCCCTATACCCCTTTTGGATAGATATACTCTTTCGGTAACACCCTGTATTCCTGTAGTTCACTATGCAGGTCACAGCTTAAATTATTGCGTAAGTGCGCGACCTTAGAACAGTTTATAAAAATATTTACTTAAACAATGCGTTGTTGTCATATTGGACTCGAGCACTATGTAAGCCTGCCCATGTATGTGCGTAATGACGTTAAGATGTTATGTTGTGTCAGGCGATGTGCCTGTGGTACAACACGGCGCTGCCGATGCGCATGAAGCTGGTGGCGCTGCGGCGCATGTTCCGCAGCATCCGCCGCAAGGCGCAGCGCCGCGCGCCGCAACACCGCACCTCCGTCGACTCCGTGCTCAGCGGGTGCGTACACACACTAGTACTACTTTACATACACACTATACAAATAGAAGATGCTATCTACTTACGTGCCACCTTAAATGCAAATATCCGGCATCGAATTCGATTTCCATTGTAATAATATTTCGTTATTTTAGTTTACTGATTTCAATATCTGTAAATCGGAAACAGTCTGCAGTTTACCAGTCCCCTACTAATTTTGTATTCAATAACAACATATTATATTAGAAAATAAAAACCCTAACTTGACACAAAATGGAGGCAACAAACTGAAAGAAGATTTGTCAACAGCGACTCTGACTGAAAGAAAAAATATCATTATAAAAAGTAAATATAGACTTGTCGAAATCGACACTGATCACATATTTACACCATTATGAATATATTTTTTATTGTATTTGCTATATTTAGTTGAAAAATCTTTAACCACATTAGACAGAACCATGGCACTATTTTAGTCTTACATTTTTCTTATTTCCCAACAGTCAGTCAACCCCCAACCGGCAATGCCAGGTCCGCTTCAACGTGACGGCGGCAAACCCGTCGGACTCCAGCAACAGCGACTGCAGCGCGCAGTCGGGCGACTCCGGCAAGGACGACTGCTCCGGCAAGGACGACTGCTCTGGCAAGGAAGATTGCTCAGACAACAAGGACTGCCAGGAGCCCCAGGAGCCAGGGGACAAGGACGACTGCGAGAGTATACATGATATTGGTGAGTTATGCTTCAGGGATAGATGCCGACCGCGCAGATAGACCCCGTAGCAAGGACGGGACCGGGGTGCTTTTCGGTGTAAGTCCTACATATACCCGCGCTGTGCCCTCAGCGTGGGTTGAAATTATTACAGCCTTAATTTGAGAAAAAAAAGGCTTAAGGGATAGGTGATAAGGTTATTTGTAAGAGGCGGATAAAATAATTGGTCTGTGTTAGTGATTGTCCAGCTGATGGGGTCAGATAAAAATGTATTGTTCTGTTTATGTTATCATATTTTTTACCTGCGAGCATTTTTTGGGAATATCGTGGGGTCTTCTTGAAGTGTTTCCGGTTTGGTACTTTTGCGGTTTTTGGGAAGTTAAATCATCATCATCTCTGACGCTTTTCCTAGTTATTCACGGTCGACGCAATGGGTATTTTGCTTCCATTCATCTTTACTACTCATCTCAAGGAATTTTTTTTTTCATATTATTATATCATATTTCACACAATCAATCCATCGCTTTTTGGTCTTCTATATATACCTTTTTCAAGGTTATATTGATTATTTGAAGACACCTCTAACCATCGGTGAAGGAAAACATCGTGAGGAAACCTGGCTTCCAAAATGGTCAACATCACTAGATGTAAAATTCGATTCTAAATTTGATTTGATTTATATTTCTATAGTTAAAGTTTAAATTCTTCCTAGCCTCGGCCTTTGTTTCTCACTGCAGGGCAAAGGGATGTTGTGCTTATATTTATTACTTTTTCTTTCTTCTCGGAATCGCCTTCTTTCAGACTCATTAGGGGTTCTTAACCGTGAGCTGAAGCGGTTCGAGTCGGACTGTGACGAGGAAACCAGAAGAAATGAACGTGAGTAAACTGTGTGCTAACATTAATACACCTACTTACAACTACATAATACTTTTCTCACATACAATTGATTTTATTTTTTGCTAGTCTTTTCCTAATTTTCGTAATAGCTGTACTACTTTTAACGGTGTCAATATCACATGTCGGTCAGTAAAAGTCTTCACTGGCAGACAGCAAATTATCTACTTTTGTTGGAGCATTTTTGTCCCCACGCCTCTCAAACGTCCAACTCTTGAAGCTGGCATTATATGTTTCAAAATTTCGCAAAGACCAAGTTTCTTTGCGAAATATAGGTTGCATCCAGATCTGGCAAACGTGGGAGCCGCTGTAGCGCAAGTCTTGTAACGCTCGCACAGTGAGCGAGCGGCTCCCGAGCTGCACGCGAACGGCACTAGTATAAATATCCGTCGTCATCCGCCTTCCGCGAGCTGCTCATTTGGTGCGCGTTCGCCAGATTTGGACGCATCCTTAGACTTGACACATACATACTGGCTAGAGGGCCAGGTATCCTTCTCACTGAGGATTCCCCACTTCAAAAAGATGCGTACACATGGTGTATAAATGTGCTTTCTTTTTTTTTCCTCAGAGCTGGCTTGCAACGGCATGCCGCCAGCGTCGTCGGCGGAGCAGTGGAGCACGGCGGACCCGCACGCGTCGCACGAGAGCGGCTACGTGTCCAGCGAGAGCTCGGCGTCGGCGTGGGGGCCCGCCGTGGCCGTGGACGCCTTCCAGCTCGGCCCGCTCAACGACTTCACGCACATGCGCCTGCTCGACAAGTGTGAGGTCTCGCTCTTCAGGTACACATGCTTATATTATAATCATCATCGTCATTATTATCATTATCCACAGCCCTTGTCCTACTACTGGGCACAGGCCTCTCCTTCAAGTGCCATTCTCTACGGTCCTGTGCCAGTCTCATCCAGACTTGACTCAAAAGTTCTTCTATGTCGTCGTGCTCCTGCTCCCGGACGACCGATGCTTCTTATGCCTATTCTTTTACATATGACAACACAAAACGTAACAACGAGGTGACAATGATGATAGATTAGATGTTAAGAGCCAGGTGAACGATGAAGCATGCTTGACAAAGTTGCTTGTCGAGCTTCACGATTTTGTCAAGCGATGGCGTAAACGATCGAACACGCTATCAAGCAAAATTTTCATCAAGCTATATTTCATTTCTTGGGTTTAAGCATTAAACATTTTGTTTATATTCATTAAGCTGAGCCGTCGCCGGTTTCAACTAGTATTTAATACCTATAATCCTTCTTCACCAGAGAGCACCACCGCGAGATCCTGAAGACGCAGGGCGTGCGGCGCTGCATGATGTTCATACACAAGATGCGCATGAACCTGCTCGACAAGGTCTTCATGACGCTCGAGAAACCAGAGGTCAGTGTACGAAGCTATTGTTAATTATAAGTCACGTATACTGAGAAATTAATAGAAAAACATTTTGTTTTGTAGAAAAAAAAAGAACCGCTTTAAAAGAAAAGCCTTGCTTGGTTTTAACAAAGAATATATAAAATCATTACATAAAACAACGTATGTATATAACACAAACCGTCGTTTGCGGGGAATTTCTTAAAATTGTATATGTATGTATACTGTGTTTGCAATTTATATGGCAAACATGTAAACATGAGTTTTGAGAACAGCCCAGTGAACTGTTTAGTTATAAAGTTCAGCTTGCGCTGCAAAATCATCTCTTGTTATTTTTTTTTAACTGTACTAGTCAGTCTCAAATTATCTTTTATTCCACTTACATAAAGGTAATGTTTGTTTGAGTGGAAATAACATTAACTGACACAAACATTTTAATAGACTACAGATGACGTGACGGCCTATAACAATGTCCTATCAATGCACACAATACGGTCATACAAACAATACACAAAGATTTACTTTAGCCAAGCATTAATACTTTATAACATCTATATTGCTACAAACTTTGTCCATAGACTGTACCCACCGACTCCCTGTACGAAGACCCGGAGGAAGTGTTCGAGGACTCCAAGGAGGACCAGAGACCCGAGTTTACACGCGACGAGGATGAAATAAAGACATATGAGCTCAGGCGGTAAGTTAGATCGGATAGTCTCTATTACAATAGGTTCATGACGCTACGCGCTCGACTGTTACTGTACATACATAATAGTGATATTGTCAATGTAGGAATAAACTTTTCTCATTGTCTCTAGTCGGGTGTTTGTTGAACGTTTTTTGTCTTTGAGTTTTATAAACCTATCAATTAGAGTCTTTGACGTTTCAAAAGTACTTGATAACGCTTACATGAACTAAAAAAAAATCGCCAAGTACTTTTTAACTACTTGTTTTGAGTTCAGAGCAATATATGTGATGGTTGTCCACACTTATTATTTAGAACGACTTATCATTTTTGTGTTATAGGTACGGCTGTTGGTCAGCAGAATGCATAGCCATGCGATTGCCCTCGTACCGCTCGCACTTCCTGCTGCTGTCGGCCACCTGCATGGAGGCCGTGCACGACTACCTCTCCTTCCGACTGGAAGCCACGCCCGAGCACCCTTCCTGTCTTACTGTGAAGCAGGTACGGAATTGTCAATTACGAGTCCACTGCTGGATAAAGGCTTCTCTCAAGTTGCAATGAAATATCTGGATCGACGCCTACCGCATCGAATCCGAACCAGCTACCTTTTTTTAAGTCAAGCCAGCAGGTTGGGGTGGGAGGCGTACTCTACGTTTGCCCATTTTGTAACAACGTTAAGTAGATCCATCGATCTATGTAATCACATAACGAGCAGAAAAAAGTGGTTAAATATTGCTACGATTAAAGAAAGGTGGAAAATAACGAATGAAGCTTTTACTTTTCAGGACCACTAATGTGGAAAATGAAGATATAATAAAATAAAGTCTGGTGAAATATTTCTTTTAAATACAAAAAAGAAATTGAAATAACATTCTATTGTATACAGACAAATTATGGATCAATTGTCGAAAAGTGCGATCCTATATTAAAATGATTCGAAAATTATTTATGACATAGCACACCTGCAACTGCATTCCTAACTGACCGTTTTCCCCCCGTGTGCAGTTAATCCACGAGTTGCGCGAGGGTCTGGACATATCGTCGGAGATGCGCGCGCAGTTCGCGCTGCACGTGCGCGCGGCGCTGGTGTGTCGCGCGCCCGGCACCGCCGCGCGGGACCTGCTGCTGCTCACCAACACCTTCGATAATACCGTCGAGAACCTGCTTAAGGTATGGCCTTTAATTGGTTATATACTTCCACCTATAGGAAGGGAGATGACCTTCGATTTTTTATATTAAGATTTTTATCGTTTATTTTTTAATATGTTAATATAATTTAATAATTTATTTATCCAAATAGTTAGTAGTCAGTCAGTTTAGAAAAATCTCCGCCTTTAATAGCCCAATTTTAGAAAAAGATAAATTTTTATTTTAATAACTTTTAGAAGGAGGCTATACATATAAGCTAGCTATTATAATTGACATAAACGAAATTCCTCGTAGTATTGTGACGATATTTAAAAATATCATGATTCGGTATAGCTATCAGAGGTGATACCACCAAAATTTTATTGACATCGCCTTTTTATCAGTAATGTATAATATAATTTGGCAGCAATACCTGTCGTACCTGACGACGATGTCGGAGACGGAGCACATGCCGCGGCCTCGCTTGCAGGCGGAGTGGGCCTTCACGGCGCAGCTCGCCAAGCGCATCAAGTGCGCAGCCGTACTCGCGCCGCTCACCTTCTCGTATGTACCCGATATGCTAGACTATACACCTTACGGATGATTTTACTGTGCTTGTGATCAGATTTCGTAAAACTATGTTCTTTGTGAAACTGTATGTCAATTACGTGACACAAGCTGTAGAACAATTTCTGTTATTTTATCTACTGGACAGTATAAATATACTAATAATAAACCGAGCCACCCGCTACCTTGGTACTCTAATCCGATTATCTCAAAAAGTATAAAACTTACAAATATCAAAGATATACCTACAAAAAGAGCATTTCTTAACGATTAAAATGACTATAAATTTAATTAAGAGGACCATCAACTCACACTGTAATCAAGCAACGAACACAATACTAACAATTTTCTCTGTTTTGATTAGAGTTTGCGCTTAGCGTTATTTTCTTAAACAGTGAGGGTAGTCGGATATTTCTTCACATTTCTTTAGTTTTTATCATAGCTTGCTTAGACGCGTGTATTTTTGCTACTTTGATCGGTAAATAATGGATACAACACCTCAGGAAGCAGCTCAAGCTGTAGCACTACTTCACGCAGGCCTTTCGCAACGTGAAGTCGCTCGACGACTTCGAATCAGCAGATCTTCGGTGCAACGAGTTTACAGACGATACTTGGAGACTGGAGCATTCGATCGCCGTCCAGGTACGGTCAGACCCAGGGCTACATCAGCAGCAGATGATCGTTATATCCAACTTTCTGTTCTGCGAAATCGTCGCTTCAACGCAGTTCAAGTCCAACGAAGTCTGCGTAATGAACGCCAAGTCGTCATAAGTTCAGATACCGTCAGAAGGAGACTTGCTGAACAGAACCTGACTCCAAAGAGAGCTGCAACAGGCCCCGCGTTAACAGTTGCTCACCGTAGAGCAAGACTTGAATTTGCCCGAGAGCATAGGGATTGGACGTTAGAGCAGTGGGGTAATGTACTCTTCACTGATGAGACCAGGGTGAGTCTACACGGAAGTGATAGACGTCAGAGAGTATATCGTCGCCCTGGAGAACGTTATTCTCAGTGTTGCATCGAGGAAACTGTTGCTTATGGAGGAGGATCTGTAATGGTCTAGGACGGCATATCACTAACCGCGCATACAGCGTTAGTTTTCATCGAACCGACGACGGGCCGTACACGTGGATTGACTTCTCATCGCTACATCACTAAAATCCTCGCAGACCATGTGGTACCTTACTCGGGTTATATCGGTCAGGATATGCAGTTGATGCATGATAATGCACGGCCTCATGTTGCTCATGTGGTAACACAGTATCTACACGACGTCGGCATTCGTACGATGGTGTGGCCAGCTCGTAGCCCGGATTTGAATCCGATAGAGCACTTATGGGATGAACTGAAACGTCGGGTTCGAGCTCGGGTGCTTGCTCCAACAAGGCTTCCAGAGCTGAAAATTGCTATTGAAGAGGAGTGGGATGCAATTCCACAAGATTTCATCGTCAGGCGTGTGAGGTCTATGAATACGAGGATGCTAGCAGTTATTCGAGCAAGGGGAGGAAACACTCAATACTGAACAAAAACAATTTTTAAATTTTTTCTTTGTTTTTGGCTTAAATTTTTGTTTTGACTGGGTGATTGCTAATGGTTCACACAACTGTAAAATGACTCTTCTTGGTAAATTCATTAATATACGCCTAAAAAATGGATAAATCCCAATGTGTTTCCATTTTAATCCTCATGAAATCTATAGGTATCTACTATCTGTAGGTATAACTTTGATATTTGTAATCTCCAATAGAAGGTGTTTCCATCGGACCACATAGATCAGTGTGAACTATTTCTAGCAATGCAGTTGCCCTCGAACCAGACTGTGGAAACGGTGATCTGGTTTGTTTTGCTTCCCAACATGTTTTACAAATGTTATCAACATCTTTATTGGTGATAATTACACCTTCAGCACATAACTCTAACCTTTTTACATCTGCCATATTTAAATGTCCCAATCTTTTGTGCCATGTCACAATATCTGTTTTATTTTCAGATGAAACAACATAAGCAATGCCAGTAACAGTGTTCAGTTTATACATGCTATTGGTCAGTCTTGCAGTTGCTACCAGAATCCTATTAGCATTAGATATATTACAGCCAGCATCAGTAAATTCAACTTTACATCCATTTTTTATCAATTGACTGACCGACAACAGGTTTGCACTCAATTCAGGAATAAATAAAACATTTCTCACCTGGATCTGTTTATTTACCTGCATAGGCTTGTATGTTTACTTTACCCATCTTTTGAACAGAAACAACATCTTTGTTTTTTTTTTTTTTTATAGAATATTTATTTAATGTTGTTACAGGTATAACAAAATAAATAACAGTACATAAATAATGTTCGCCACCATTATTGTAGATATCGGAGGTGGTTGGCAATCATACATCCAGGCATCTCGTTTGGTCATGTGCATTGTGTCACCTGAGTCGATATACCAGTCGTCCTCATTCACTGTACTGTAAGCTGAAAAAACTGCAGAAAAATTATTTTAGTCACTTTTTTTTTACCTTACATTGACTTTTGAAATGACCATATTTGTTGCACTTGTAACAACGGGGACCTTTTCCTTTAGGCTTTGTACTGTTAGTGCTGTTCTGTTTCTTTGTGAGGAATGCGGAAGACTCTGAAACTTTCACTTCCTGTAAAAGCTTTGTCTTGATGAAATCTGATGAAATTTTTATGCCTGAACTTTTCAGACCCATTATCATTGGTTTATAATTGTCTGGTAAACCGGCCAGCATAAGCGTTCCCAACCATTCATCTCCAACTTCAAAAACGAAATTTCGTAAGTTGTATGCAGTACTCATTATCTTATTCACGTAATCGTCCACGCTGGCGCAGTTATCTAAGGACGTGTTGATGAGATCCCGCAGTAAACCCACTTTTCTCGACAACCCGGAGTCTTCGAAAGCATTTTGTAGGTTATACCATACTTCTTTCGCCGACTTAGCGTTTTCAATGTGTACAAAGTTTATCGGTTCCACCAACAAAATAATCTTAGATTTGGCTTTCACGTCTTTTTTGCTGTCAATATTTGTGCCGGGAACGACACAATCCCATAAATCCTCGTGTTCTAGGTAAGATTTTACAGCAAATTTCCACGTGGAATAGTTATCTCGCCCGGCTAATTTCTCAATTTGTAGATTAGACATAGCCATTTTGTCGGGACGATGTACGTGCAGTAAGATAATTGCGAAATATATTATTATACTTTTACTTATGAACATTAAATATCAAACTATATACAAAGGCATGAGACGGCCCATAACCTAAGGAAAAGTAATTAAAAGATGCCGATAAAGTTTAACACGGTTTAATGTCCAAGAGAAACGGAAGCACAATGAATTTAGAATATTAGTCATTTATTTTGGATGACAGCAGATACAAAATCGAAAAACGAAATTGACGGCGCCACAGTGGCCAGGTACTAATCTAGCGTTCAGCCTATTTATGTTTAGCATTTCAACAGTGAGGTCTATGAATACGAGGATGCTAGCAGTTATTCGAGTAAGGGGAGGAAACACTTAATACTGAACAAAAACAATTTTCCAATTTTTTCTTTGTTTTTGGCTTAAATTTTTGTTTTGACTGGGTGATTGCTAATGGTTTACACGACTGTAAAATGACTCTTCTTGGTAAATTCATTAATATACGCCTAATAAATTGATAAATCCCTATGTGTTTCCATTCATTTTAATCCTCATGAAATGTACTATCTGTAGGTATAACTTAGATATTTGTAAGTTTTATACTTTTGGAGAAAATCGGATTACAGTTCCAAAGTAGAGGGTGGCTCGGTTAATTTGCTGTCCAGTGTAATTTAATGTATAAAATGTTTGTTAAATACTAATATTCAATGTCGAAATTTTTTGTAATAAAATATATATTTTGTGAGATTAGAGACAATGTAATTTTTAGAAGTTATTTTTTTTTTTGAAAAAAATGGAATGATTTTTGTGCCCGAATTTTACATGACCGCTATATACAAATGTATTAATTTTTTATAGAAAAATCACATGTAATCAACTAGACAGACTGCTGAAACAATACGAGGGTTGTATTGTTAAAGCGATTGAAGAAGGAAAACCGGTTGATCCTGACAAGTAAGTTACTTTCTATATTACAGAATAATCAATACTATTTGTACGTAGTTCAATTCAATTCAATTCAATTCTTTATTTGCGTTCCATAATAATATGTTATACAGTTGGCATCTTATATAGTTAAAACAATATATTCGAAACAATATGGACCCGGTAGGGCACAGCATAAAGAGTTTGGAGAGGTTTGCAGTACATATATCTTATTACTAGTAGAATACTAAAATCTATGCTTATCACTAAAACATAAGTATAATAACATTTTATATTCATTCTTGTTGTGTGTGCGTATGTGTGTGTGTGAGGGTGGGAGGGTGTGTATGTATGTGTGTGAGGGTGCGTGTGTGTGTATATGTGTGTGTGAGGGTGAGGGTGTGTGTGTGTGAGTGTTTGTATTATAGTATATATAGTATAGGTATTTATTGGTATGGGGTTTTAGGAACGTGTTCATTATTTTTTTATTGATTTATCGTCCATATACTCTTTTAAAGTATAGTAGCATTTTGAGTGTAAAAAATTCTTTAATTTGCTTATAAACACAGTCGTTTTTGTTTCATCTTAGATTGTTTTAGGTACGTTGTTATATATTGACGGGCCTGTTGGTCTAGTGGTTAGTAACCCTGACTGCTATACCGGAGGTCGTGGGTTCGATTCCCACCCAGGACAAATGTTTGTGTGATGAGCACGATCATTTGTTCTGGTTGTCTGGGTGTAATTTATCTATAATATGTATGTATTTAGAAATATATAAGTATGTTTATCAGTTGTCTGGTTACCATAACACAAGCTCTGCTTAGCTTGGGATCAGATAACCGTGTGTGAGTTGTCCCGGAATATTATTATATTATTATTATTATTTTTATTGACATGATTTGCGGACCGGAAGAATGTATTTTTAGGTTGGATGTAGGTAGATTTAATCTATTCTTGTGTCGTAGGCTATATTTATTTTGAATATCTTGTCGGGTAGTGTAGAATTCAGGATGATGTCGGACGAATTTGCATACTTCTAGGATGTATAAACACAAACAGGTAAGTGTGAGAATTTTGTGTTTTAGGAAATGTGGTTTGCAGCTGTCTGTTTGTTCAATATTGGTTATTATCCGGATGAGTTTCTTTTGCAAGGTAAAGATGGTATGCGAATCAGTACTATTCCCCCATAATATGATGCCATAGCTAAGCCACGCTTGGGCGTAGGCATAGTATGTAATAAGTGTTGTTTGTAGGTTGGTGGTTTTTTTTATTTCGCGTAAGGCGTATGAAAATTTTGAAAGTTCGTAGGTTCACGTAGTGAAAACAAAAATGTAAAGCAAGGAGGATTTGACTGCATATATTTTTATGTCAATTTATTTAATTATTGTAACTCGGGTAATTGAGGTGAGATTATAAAAAAAAAACAAACAATGAAAATAGAGTATTTATATCGGAGGTGGGCCCCTATCAATTTTGACGTCGGCTCTTTTTTACATTGATCTGTAATAATTTATTTATTTGTTCGTGTAGTACATATTTGTTTTGTTTTTTCGTATACGGTGAATAAGGTGTGTATATCCGCAGGCACTCGATCTACGCGGTGTGTCGGTCTGCGCAGAGCATGTACGCGGGCTCGCGCGACGCCGCGCTGCACGCCGCGCAGTGGGCGCGCGCGCTGGCCGCCCGCCTCGCGCGCGCGCCGCCGCCAGCCTACATGCTGCAGCGGGGACAGATCTTTGTGAGTCAAACAACTACTATACATGCTCATACATGTCGAGACACCTTTTGCAGGTATCATGATCACGGGCAGGCTAACTAAAACTAACTTCCGTTAAAGTCGTTTTATTTCTGTGTCTTTTTTTTGCGTAAACATATTGGTTTCTTAGATTTACGCGAATGTTAGACATTAAAATAGAACTTCTTTTTACGGATTTTGTCACGGTTTATTTTGATTTTATGTCCCGACGTTTCGACACCTTTGCAATATAAACCGCGACAAAATCCGTAAAAAGTAGTTTTATTTCAATTTCGCGTAAACCTCAGAAATCAACATGACCACTATCATTCGTCTTCATTTTCGAAAGTGTTTCCCTTACTCACACCTAATATACAAGGACACACCTTGTACACAAATAATTGATGTGAATTGGACATCGATTTATATAATTAACTTCTTCTTTTCGAATCAAAGATTCAACATTCAAACTCTAGCTAACCAAAAAAATTACACCTAGACGGCCCGGCGCCGGCCTCCATCACATCCTGAAAAGTTCAAGTGGTTATTTAATTAAAACTCATTTCAAACTACGCTATAAAAATAATAGCATATAGTTCATAGCACAACAATATCGCTCACCGTACAATTATTTAGACCACGTTCACACTTAGCTATAAAAAATATTACATAAATGTATGGTGAGCGTATGCTACATGCTGTTATATAAAGCATAATCTGAAGAGCACCTAACTCATTTTGAGTTGAAATTTTGTAAACTGGCTCTCTAGCAGTAAACTCTGCACCCTTTTTGTTTAGATATACCCTTTCGATTAGTTTCGATAACACCCTGCAAAGCATGTTAGATGCCTTTCTAATGCCAGACTACTCTGTACTTACATTAAGTTTATTGGTAACAGAAAAGCCTGATGTCGATCCGCGACTTCATCTACTGGCACATCACGATGGTGCTGGAGCGCAGCAAGCAGACGCCCGGCAGCCCGGACGAGCAGGTGCGCGACATGGGCGAGTCCGTCGTCACGCGCGTGCGGGAGTTGCTGCTGCAGATGTACAAGCTCGGGTTTGAGGTCAGCTATGCTAATTACTATATAAATATACGTAGAAGTAAGTGAAAACTCTCGGTTTCTGAAACGTGGTCTACACAAAAATTTGTTAATCAGCTGTCAAACTTCATGTTAGGCGCTTTCATTGGTTGTTAGTTTTTTGATCAACCGACCACTGCACTGTCGTGATCAGTTGATTGGACGATCAGCCTTTTAGAAACTAGGGTTAGTGGTATGTAACAGTAACTATTTTAGCAGGAAAAGTAATTTCGTGGAACTGCTAATAATTCTAGAATATTTGTTTTCTATTCCGAATGCATGTAATAAAACTGATCTTAGTTTGAAATAAAACTACTTTTACGGATTTTATCGCGGTTTGTATTTAGATTTTAAGTCCCGACGTTTCGACACCTTTGCAGACACAGTGAGCTCATATTGCGTAGGTCGGAACTCAAATAATTAGTTAAAATGTGAAGGTAGAACGAGCAACATCTACTGTCAAGACGAACGCCATCTCAGTCTGCCCGTGACCATGATACCTGCAAAGGTGTCGAAACGTCGGGACTTAAAATCTAAATACAAACCGCGATAAAATCCGTAAAAGTAGTTTTATTTCAATGTCTAACATTCGCGTAAACCTAAGAAACCAATATGATCTTAGTTTAACATGCTCTTGCAAATATTATCTAGCTTAAAATAACTTTAGCACTAATCTGTATGCTAGCATGCCCTATAACACTCGCACGATCAATGTATGAGAATACACTGCATCTGCTTATGCACCTATATTTCCTACTCAATATTTAATATAGGTACCCAATATACAGAAAAAACATGCTAAATGCTAATATTTCCCTAATCCCGCACTAAATCAAGTAATTCACTTTGGTATAAAATTACATTATGAATGAGTATTAATTGAAGTCCCCGTTAAGTATGACATGTCTCAGTGTCTCTTTAAAGGTTAAAAAAACACATTTAAGCACGTCTATGCTATTGGGGTACACGCCGCCCAGCTAACCGCATGCACTCGCACATTCCACAGCTGCACAAAGAGTTATACAAATACGTGCACGCGCACGCGCCGCTGGAGGAGCTGTCGCTGCGGCGGCACCGGCCCTCCTCGCTGCAGCCGGTGCGGACGCCCGTCGTCGAGCGCCGGCGCAGGCCCGAGACCATGGTCATACATGAGTCCGTCAACCCTATGGTACGGCGAAGTGGTGTGAGGCTTACTAGAGGGATAGATGGCTTCTTTTGTGTGGTTTGTGTTGTACCCATTAGGTGTTGTACTGCGAAGGACGGCGAGTGCTGTTTTGCTTTAAAAACTGTTGGTGCGGAGCCGATTCGCGTATCGGAGGAGGATGCCTGAGACCATGGTCATACATGAATCTGTCGATCCTGTCGTACGAACCTTGTGGTGTGAACCTTGTGGTGGATTCAAACATGATGGCGGCTTTGAACACGAGGCGAGCCGCTGCGCAGTAACAATCTCATGCGCCAGCGGTGCAGGTATTGGCCAAGAAGTTTTAATCGCACTATATAGGTCTTGACATGTAAAAGATTTAATGGTCTATAATAGGTGTGGTTTGTATTGATTCCACTAGCTAAGATGGCGTTCGTAAGACAGTTTTTTATGTTTTGATGGTGTTAAGAGGTCGACATTTGTTTCGAAATCCCCAGGAGTCTAATTCCCGTAGTAAGGACGGTTTGGGCTGTTTTGCTTTTTAATAAGTTGGTGCGTACGCCATTCGTTTAGCAGAGGAGGAGGCATGAGACCATCGTCATACATGAGTCCGTCCACCCTATGGTAGGGTAGTGTGGTGTGTCGTGTGTGGCTTACTAGGGGGGAATGATGGTTTTTATGTTCTCATTAAGTGTAGAACTGCAAAGGAATTGGAAGGCGGTAGATGTTTTTTTTTAAGTTTCGAGGAGGTGGCCCAAGTGGCCCAATTGTAAGGACATTAGTGGGATGTCTAGCTTACACTAGGTCATAAACGGAGAGAGATTTGTTTCGTCGCAAGGAGTTCGTGAAACCCATATATGTTGTTATCAATTTAATAAATAATAAATATAAATAAATGCGGACAACATCACATACATTGCTCTGAACCCAAAGTAAGTAGCTGAAGCACTTGTGTTATGGAATTCAGAAACAACGAAGGTACCACAAACACCCAGACCCGGGACAATGTAGAAAAGTGAGTTTCTACATTGACCCGTCCGGGGATCGAACCCGGGACCTCAGAGCTAGCGACCTTGAAACCGGTGCGTACGCCACTCGACCACGGAGGTCGTCAAATATGTTGTTTTTAACTCTGATGCTTGTGTTTCTTGTCAGATATTGGTTATTTTAGTTGTCAAGTGGGAACGACAAGGTAAGAATAATAATTATATATTTGCTTTTTTGTAGTGTTTTAACGCTTGCTTTTTTTGCACTCACTTTTACCGGTGTTATGTACCTGCTTATAGCATGCTTATTTTAAGAGTAAGACTTACTTATATGTCCAAATTTTTATCTTTACGAATTCCTTTATGTTAAAGAATATCTGTTTATTTATTTTCTCGTTGGTAGACAACATAACCAGGTATCCAGGACTCCCTCCCTTTTGTGTGAATAAAAATAAGAGTCAAGGTCCTCATTATTGACACTTCCTTGTGTAGATCCACAAGGAACTCCACCGCTTCGTGGCGGAGTCCCCTCGCGCCAGCCCCGCGCGGCGCTCGCTGAGCTCCGCGCCCGCGCCCCCGCCGCCGCCGCCGCGCCCCCCGCACCACTCCCCGCACGCCCCACAGCCCCCGCCCCGCAAGAACCGCTTCGTGAGGGCCGATAGCATCGTGGATGAATACGAGAACAGTGTGTTCGATGAGAGGCTGTTTGATAATATACATAACTTTGGAGATAATCCGGTGAGTTTGGCATATTTGATTTTTCATAGATTAGTTTTTTGATGACCAGTTGGATTGAGAAGGTGCATAATACCGTGTATAGGGTGCGAAAGCAATAAATAGAAAAAAAAAATCGCAACATTTCTATATATAGGCTTCTGGTTTAAAAACGCGAGCTCGCAGATATTTGCGATGCGATGCGGGGGAGCCCTAAATCGGAAGTCCTGAAGTGATTCTCGTTTAGCTTGCAATATTTGATCTTCATAATATACTTAAATACATTGTAAGTTAGTTAACGGCTTGTAAAAGAAATCGAAACTAGACGAAATTAAACGACGGAAATCTTACCAATTTTATGTTTATATTACCAGACTCAAAGCAGCATCGAGCTCCTCCTATCGGGCGAGGCCCCCCGCGCGGAGGAGGTGGAGCTGCGGGCGGGCGCGGGCGCGGGTGGTGCGGGTGCGGGTGCGGGCGGGGCGGGTGCGGGCGGCAGCGGGGAGGAGCGCGCGTGGGCGGCGTGCGTGGCGCGCGCGGTCATACAGTTCGCGCGCTGCTGGATGCTGTTCGTGGTGGAGCGCTGCGACCGCGGCCGGGGGCTCAGGCCCAGGTACACACGCTACATTTTTTTTACCTGTCATCATCATCATCATTTAGCCAATTACCACACACAACACACAATACAATTACCTGTGTAAATCCTCATTGACTTCCTCCGCCCTGGGGACAAACCACTGGAGTGCTTCACCCTTCTCTTATGCTGAAGACCAGACGGGAAAGCAATGCTACTAACTACCGCGATCAACACTCAATAAATATTGGCACAACCTATACATGTATAAACTTCTTCCTTCAGTCAGCCAATGGACACGTCTAGACAGAGCAATCACGCGGGGTGCCCGGCACAAGGGGGAGTGGTAGCGTGCCCCAGTCGCCTTACAACCGCCAAATGTTTATCGGTCAAAATTGAAATGGTCCATACTACATTTGCTGAAAAATTTACTTTAGAATTTAAAATTTCATCAGGTTACCGAAAGAAAGGGAAGCCTATAAAAATAAAAAAAATAATTTTGCTGTTAAGTGTTCTGGTTTTGTTATAAAAATGACGGAGTTTTAGGAATTCTTAAATGCATAAAAAAAAATTAATAAATATATAATATAAACAAAATAGTTAATAATATAGTTTAACGCCAACTAATCATATTAATTACAGGTGGGCAAGCCAAGGTCTGGAGTTCCTAATGTTAGCGTGTGACCCACGCAACACGAAACATCTCAGCGATGAAGAATTTGAGGTAATTCTTCTAAAATATATACGTTAGAATATACTCTCACAAACTCAATTATTAGTAATATATGCTTAATATAAAAAAAATTCAATTAAATTATCTGCATCCAAAAGGTATGTAACATTAGTATGGAAACTATACCCACGCTGTACAGAAACAAAATAAGGTGAAATAGACAGATTAATTGATTATAATGTTAACGACAGTATGGGTCGCATTACTGTGGGTATAGTCGGAAGTTACGCAAAAGAAGAGTGTCTGGAAGGATATGGGAAAGGCCTTTGCCCAGCACTGCGACATTCTTCTTTACGGTACTGTATAGTACTATCATGTTGTGTTGTGATCCAGGATCTGAAGCAGCTGATGGACGGCTGCATCTCTCACGTGGTGGGCTCGCGCGCCACCGCCGCCGCTAACTCGCCGCGACCCCGACCTCGCCTGCCTGTAAGTACTTGGGTTCGATCCCTGCATGTGACTAACATTTGTGTGATCATGACAACCTCCGTGGTCGAGTGTCGTACGCACCGGTTTCAAGGTGTCGCTAGCTCTGAGGTCCAGGGTTTCATCCCCGGACGGGTCAATGTAGAAACCAACTTTTCCACATTGCCTCGGGTCTTGGTGTTTGTATTACCTTCGTTGTTTCTGAATTCCATAACACAAGTGCTTTAGCTACTTACTTTGGGTTCAGGACAATGTATTTGATGTTGTCCGCATTTATTTATTATTATCCGGAAATGCTTTGTCCAAGTCAGTGTTATTTTTGCATATCATTTGAATGGCATTGAAACCATCGGCGACGCAAGGATTAAATTCCTTTGTGCGGGAGATTTTATTTCAAATACATAAAAAATACTTATAACCCTGACGCTACAAAATATTGGTCAATTACATCATACATACGACTATTTGTAGAAGGACTATCTGTGACGTTTTTGGGCGTCCGTTTTATGACGTCTTCATATAGTGGTGAAGTCATCATAGTTCGTTATAACAGAAATAGTGCTATAGAAATACACAAAATATTACTCAGCTATTGTTTTTACTGTCTCGAAATAATTTAAATATATTTTTGGCTGAATACGTGTGTGCTCAACGTTTTATCAAGAAGTGATTGTGTATAAAGTGTACTGTCGTACCTGCAGAGTCCGTTCCCTAACAACAGTACGAGTCGCGAGCCGACCGCGCCGCCTACGCCGCCGCCGCTCGAACCAGAACTGCTCTACGCAGATTCCGAATCCAGCAGTGAGTACATTACTAACGCATGCATAAACATTGAAATAATTATTTATTACGTATTTACTAATAAATATATTTATATGCCAATTTACATTGTAATAAAGCTAGAACAATACACACAACGTTAGGTACATTTATGGTACACTTATTTTAATCTTTTTTTTAAACGACGTTTATTACATTCTCGGTCATGGGTGACCGATGACCATCGTATTGCAATCAATAATTGTTCTGCTGGCTCTGTAATCAAAGATTTCAACAACCAATTAATGTAACTCAGGTCTCCGCCGCCGTGTGATCCAAGCTACGGAGCGCGTAGACAGTGAGCGCGACGAGCGGCTACGGTCTACGCGCACCGTAGGCCGCGTGCTACAAGCCGCGCTCACCAGCTACGAGCCCAAGCTCCGGCAGCTCACCTTCAAGTGGCAGCGAGGTCTGAAGATCGGTGCTGGTACTTTCGGAAAGGTAAAACTTAAAAATAGTTATACGACCTTTTCTTCTTGTCTTATTTTTGTCTAGCTGTTACATAATAGCACCATCTATTCGAGTAAGCAGAAATTATTATCCAAATATTGTAGATTAATACGTTTTAAAAAAAAATGGAAAAATATCATAAAAATAATATTTGAGATATATTTTAATAACTTGTTAATAAAATAACAAATTTGAGCTGTCCTTACAATATTCCAATGCAATATCGAAGACTCGTCTAATTTTGATAGAACCACGGAAAATTGGATCCTTTTAGGTGTACTTAATATGTTCGTTCAGTGCTTTAAGTGATCTTTCGTGCGGCGACACAAGTTTATGCGAAAAAAACTATCGTTCCGATAATAACAATAAAACTGCTCGCTCTGTTTTGACATTGCCATATTTATAGCGTCGTCGTGGTCTTGCCAGTGTCGGGGTATCTAATCGACGACGACTAGTAACTTGCTAAGCGCAGTGTATTCGTGTGGCAGGTGTACACGGTGGTGAACACGGAGAGCGGGCAGCTGCTGGCCATGAAGGAGCTGTCGGTGGGCATCGGCGACCGGCGCGCGCTGCAGCGGGCGGCTAACGAGCTGCGCGTGCTCGAGGGCGTGCTGCACCCGCATCTCGTGCGGTACTACGGCTGCGAGCTGCATAGGGTATGTAGTCAAATCAAACAGGATTCAGTTACAGCTAAATTCTTGAGAAGACGAACCTGGATAGCCGAGTAATTGGCAAGTGTATCCACTTGTATAAGATAGTTTTACTATTTAAGACATTGGGAAAACTTCACCTGCGTCTAAAGTGTCGAAAGTGGCGATTTCATGTACTACAAAATCTATTGAAAGTTGCGAATAATGTTATACATGGTGTCCGGTAAAAAGTACGACAAAATGCGGTGGTTGATACCTCAGTTCAAAACCTACCAAATGAACACAACATAATATGTTCCGCGAAAAGTTACGGGTTTCGAATTACAATCGATTTTCTAAAATTTTAGAATTTGCTACCTTGCATCATATTTTTCCGTTACGGTGTTACCACACCGATCGATCGATAGTCGATCGATGCCATCGATCGATGGTAGAATGGATTAGTCGACGTCGATCGATAGTTTCTACCACACCAATCGATCGATAGCCGATAGATGCCATCGATCGATGGTAGAATGGATTGGTCGACGTCGATCGATAGTTTCTACTAGAACAATCGATCGATTGTCGATCGACGATCGATCGATGGTAGAATGAATAAGTCGACGTCAATCGAGCTGCTTGAGCTCCCCGTGTCCCCCGCGCCCCGCGTGCAACCTACGTGGCCTGCTTGTGTTTATGCGTTCAGTTGTGTGAAGCATAGAGAAAAGTAATAAGTAGGGTATGGACCTCTCGTGGCTAAAATGTGTCGCCCTAGCTGGTGGTGAACCTGGTAGTTGATTTCCTAAACTACCGTATACGTTTGCACACACATATGTAACTTCATATTCTTTGTATGTATCGAATAAAACCATATAACAGAATGTAAGCGATCTTTGGCTTTAAAAAATGGTCGCATCCAGAGTGTTCTGCGTTTGCGTCTCCGTAATAATAGTAAGAGCAACATCGTACTGGCCAACAACAACGCGTCCTCTTGTGAATACATTTCGAAAGAAACTGATGGAATATAGCCGGGGTTAATCGATCTACGTCGACCGATGCCATCGACCGGCAATCGATCGATTGGTTAGTCGACCGGTATCCGTCGATCGATTAAAGCTACCACACCAATCGATCAAGGTCGACCGATGTAGATCGATGGCATCGACCGGCAATCGATCGATTGGTTAGTCGACCGGTATCCGTCGATCGATTAAAGCTACCACACCAATCGATCAACGTCGACCGATGTCGATCGATGGCATCGATCGACTATCGATCGATTGGTGTGGTAACACCCTTATTCTGGCTGAAAAATTACTTTTGTACTTTTTTACATCATTTATGTCTTGAATAACTCTACGCTTTAGTTAGTCTCATATTTATCTAAAAGAAGTATGTATTGTCGAAAAAGCCACACGTTTAAAAAAAACAGTTTTCGTTAAAAAATATTTACTGCTCAACTTTGAAGTGCAGTAGTGAAAAATAAATGTATGTAAGAGTTTTGTACAACAATCTTAAAAACTTGTTTGGATATTGGCGATTTTGGGAAGGTACAATACTTGTGTATTTATTTACATTACAAATTTTGGCAAAACAAGCTGCTAAAGTTCAAATGGACTTGTTTTTTGAAATGTTACTAATGTAAATATGAGGAAAAATAAGACGTAACTTAACGCAGATCGTCATTATACAGTGAAATAAGGTATTTTCTTCTCGCCATTAACTCTATTACCTACGAGAATAACTACGACGAAAATTTGTTGTTGTTGTGATATTAAATGATTATTTTTAGTTTAAATCTTATAAAATGGGAGTAAATTAAACATTTATGTTAATATTAGATATCTTGGCACATCCAAAAATACGTCTGATAAATTTTTGGACTATTATAATTGTACGTAAGAAAAATGTTAGACTCGAATTGACGACCTCCTTGGTCGAGTGGCGTACACACCGGTTTTTAAGGTGTCGCTTGCTCTGAGGTCCCGGGTTCGATCCCCGGACGGGACAATGTTTAAAATCACTTTTCTACATTGTCTCGGGTCTGGGTGTTTGTGGTACCTTCGTTGACTCTGAATTTCATAACACAAGTGCTTCAGCTACTTACTTTGGGTTCAGAGCAATGTATGTGATGTTGTCCCTATTTAAAAAAAAAAAAAAAAAAAAAAAGAATCGCTACAATGACCATGCTCTATTTATTTAGATTTAGTGTCTAACCCTAACTAAGAATAAGACCGAAATAAGAGTCCTCAATCATCAGCTGATTCGCGCCGCCGCGATTTTTAAGTTCGTAAACGGCGTTATTTGCACTAGAGACGCCCGCGCACTATGCGAGCTTTGCGTGAGTTGCGCTAAAGAGGCGCAGAAACCCATTGCCGTGACTGCACGCGCGAGCAGCGCATTTGTTGCGCGTTCGCTAGATCTAGATGTATCCTGTCCACGAAATTATGCTTGTTCCCACTTTGGGAGTTTATTTGCGTTTGACCACCTCAAAACAGCGGTTTTATTACGTCACGCATGTATGATATTTTTGTGCGTCATTTTGCAAACAAAAATTTGGGCCGTGAGCTTGACCGTGGACAAAAGGAAAAAAAAATAATTTTAAAGTCGGGAATTTTAAAGTTACGATCATATTGTTAAACTCCTCGTGTTCTTGTGTAGGAGGAGATGCTTATCTTCATGGAGCTGTGCGTGGAGGGCTCGCTGGAGGCGCTGGTGGCGACGTCGGGCGCGCTGGCCGAGCACACGGCGCGCCGCTACACCAAGCAGCTGCTCAGCGCCGTGCACGAGCTGCACGCGCGCGGGATCGCGCACAGGGACATCAAGAGTGAGTACCACACCAACATGTATACACACACACCAAGCAGCTGCTCAGCGCCGTGCACGAGCTGCACGCGCGCGGGATCGCGCACAGGGACATCAAGAGTGAGTACCACACCAACATGTATACACACACACCAAGCAGCTGCTCAGCGCCGTGCACGAGCTGCACGCGCGCGGGATCGCGCACAGGGACATCAAGAGTGAGTACCACACCAACATGTATACACACACACCAAGCAGCTGCTCAGCGCCGTGCACGAGCTGCACGCGCGCGGGATCGCGAACAGGGACATCAAGAGTGAGTACCACACCAACATGTATACACACACACCAAGCAGCTGCTCAGCGCCGTGCACGAGCTGCACGCGCGCGGGATCGCGCACAGGGACATCAAGAGTGAGTACCACACCAACATGTATACACACACACCAAGCAGCTGCTCAGCGCCGTGCACGAGCTGCACGCGCGCGGGATCGCGCACAGGGACATCAAGAGTGAGTACCACACCAACATGTATACACACACACCAAGCAGCTGCTCAGCGCCGTGCACGAGCTGCACGCGCGCGGGATCGCGCACAGGGACATCAAGAGTGAGTACCACACCAACATGTATACACACACACCAAGCAGCTGCTCAGCGCCGTGCACGAGCTGCACGCGCGCGGGATCGCGCACAGGGACATCAAGAGTGAGTACCACACCAACATGTATACACACACACCAAGCAGCTGCTCAGCGCCGTGCACGAGCTGCACGCGCGCGGGATCGCGCACAGGGACATCAAGAGTGAGTACCACACCAACATGTATACACACACACCAAGCAGCTGCTCAGCGCCGTGCACGAGCTGCACGCGCGCGGGATCGCGCACAGGGACATCAAGAGTGAGTACCACACCAACATGTATACACACACACCAAGCAGCTGCTCAGCGCCGTGCACGAGCTGCACGCGCGCGGGATCGCGCACAGGGACATCAAGAGTGAGTACCACACCAACATGTATACACACACACCAAGCAGCTGCTCAGCGCCGTGCACGAGCTGCACGCGCGCGGGATCGCGCACAGGGACATCAAGAGTGAGTACCACACCAACATGTATACACACACACCAAGCAGCTGCTCAGCGCCGTGCACGAGCTGCACGCGCGCGGGATCGCGCACAGGGACATCAAGAGTGAGTACCACACCAACATGTATACACACACACCAAGCAGCTGCTCAGCGCCGTGCACGAGCTGCACGCGCGCGGGATCGCGCACAGGGACATCAAGAGTGAGTACCACACCAACATGTATACACACACACCAAGCAGCTGCTCAGCGCCGTGCACGAGCTGCACGCGCGCGGGATCGCGCACAGGGACATCAAGAGTGAGTACCACACCAACATGTATACACACACACCAAGCAGCTGATCAGCGCCGTGCACGAGCTGCACGCGCGCGGGATCGCGCACAGGGACATCAAGAGTGAGTACCACACCAACATGTATACACACACACCAAGCAGCTGATCAGCGCCGTGCACGAGCTGCACGCGCGCGGGATCGCGCACAGGGACATCAAGAGTGAGTGCATACATGCACACACAAGCACAGACTCACACACACTCACACACACTCACACATACAGAGACATGTACACAGACACGTATGAACAACACAATCGCGGTCATATACTCAAACGCAAAGTGTTACTGTGTCTAATAAGACACGACGTCTTCAAATGACTTTTAAGAATGCATTCGCAGTTAGTCACATACGCGTTCCCTCATATACTCAAATAGATATATTAATAAAGATCACATATACATCTGCAGTGAATGATGATTATGGAATTGGGACGGTGTTATAAATCTTTGTATAAAAAATTACTAGTTGTATGCGGGTAAATTACACTTGAATAATAAAAACAATCGCGTTTGTTCACTTGCGTGATACAATTCCAAGGTGAACAAATTACACTAATATTGTCAACTGATTTCACCTGGGTGAACAGTGGTGAAATGAGGAATCACAGAAATGGACTTTGTTCCACCAAGGTAGAATATGTATGTACCAACAATACTGATAATATATTTGTGTGTAGGCGGCAACATATTCCTGACGAACGAGGGCCACTGCCTGAAGCTTGGCGACTTCGGGTGCGCCGTCAAGATCCGCGCCAACACCACCGCGCCCGGCGAGCTGCAGGGCTTCGTCGGCACGCAAGGTACGCATATCATCTTACAGGGAACTTTAACACACAATTTCTATCGATTTTATAGCCGATATGATCGATAATTCTTTTGTAAACGTCATCATACATCGACTTTATAATAGTAAAGTTGATTTTAATTTCTTTTACTAGAGATAATCATAATCTATTCCATTTTAACACTCTAAAATTATATTTTATGTATCATGTATGTGAATATCGGGGTCTACTTGCATAATTTATAGAGGTCATCACTGAAAATTGCATTTCAAGACGTGCACCAGGCTCGATCCTCACTTGGAACAAACATGTGTGTGGTCCAGAAATAATTGATTCATGTTTATCTTTGTGTATGTGATTAAACACTGTGCCACACAGAGGTTAAAATCTTTAGTAAGCGATTCGTTTTTTATTTAATAAAAAAATCCTTTTATTTTACTAAGTTAACCTACCACGAATACATTTGTAGCTCTAATACGGTATATGATATTGCGTACAGAAATTCTAAGCTATATATTGTGTCACAGCGTACATGGCGCCCGAGGTGTTCATGAAGACGTCGGGTCACGGACGCGCCGCCGACATCTGGTCGCTCGGCTGCGTCGTCACCGAGATGGCGTCCGGAAAGGTACGTACAAAACACTTGTCCAACTTTGGTTAACTCACTTTATTGACTACTACTTTTTAACTTAACAAAAATATCGATACAATAACATAATTTTTAGGGTTCCGTACCCAAAGGGTAAAACGGGACCCTATTACTAAGACTCCGCTGTCTGTCTGTCTCCAGGCTGTATCTCATAAACCGTGATAGCTAGAAAGCTGAAATTTTCACAAATGATGTATTTCCGTTGCCGCTATAACAACAAATACTAAAAACCACATAAAATGAATATTTAAGGGGGGCTCTCATACGACGGTGGTACGGAACCCTTCGTGCGCGAGTCCGACTCGCACTTGGCCAGTTTTTTATGATTAAAATTTGGCGACAGCTGACCAAACCTAAATCTTATTTTGGAAATTTTATTGTCTTGTATCCGCTTGCCCGTCTTTCAAAACATTAATTTTGACATTACATTTTAAAGTCTTCGTAAGATAAAATTTTCTTTAATCAGTCAATCAACCCAGCCTATCCTGATCCACTACTGAACATAGGTCACCCGAGTTGCGTCACAAAACCCTACAATTTTTCCCTTTTTCATAAAACATGTTTTCTCTCCAGCGTCCATTCTGGCAGTACGACAGCAACTACCAGATAATGTTCCTGGTCGGCAGCGGCGGTAGACCCGAGATCCCGACCACCCTGTCTGATGAAGGCCAGGAGTTCTGCCTCTCCTGCCTCACGCACGACCCTGACCTCAGGCCTAGGGCCGAAACACTTACATTACACCACTTCCTCATGGTAAGCATTTATACTACGACTTCAAAAAAGGAGATACTCAAATTGACTGTATTTTATTTTTATGTTTGTTACCCCAGAACTTTCGACTGGTTTAACCGATTCTGATCTTTTTTTATTTGAAAGCTGGTGCTTCCCGTGTGGTCCATTTGTGACAGTGGGATCCATAAGAAAACCATATAAGACTTATTTTGAAGTCGTTTCTTTTTGTTAGAATCATTGTTGAATGTAGTTAGTCATATTACCCAATTACCATATTGCTTTTATTAGTGAGTTTTTTGTGAATTTTATGCTATTTAGTTTACCGCATATGTTGAGAATTTGGCTTGAGCCATTTCTTTGATAGTCCCATGTAATAACGGTCTAGTTAAACATGAAAAGGTCTCTCACCATTTCATGATCTTTTGAAATCAGTACTGACTGATAGCTAACAAAAATATCGTATTGCTATATAAAAGCTAATTTTATTATATTAAGAAGTCCCTTTGAGTGAAATCCTGTTGTAACACTCTCGTTAATTTTATTGACAGGTGAAGGCGGACGAAACTGACTGCAACTGCGAGCCGGCCTACCTGATCACATAACAACGTGACGTCACGACTGGACCACTATATACATACGGCTCCAGATTCCAAAGACGGCACAAGAAGTGAAACAAAGTTCTTAAAAGACATTGTTAATATCTCTAGTCGAGAAAATATAAGAAAAGTAAAAAAAATACGGGTCATAGACGTAACGAGTGACGTGTGAAATGGGCGTGGTTTGTGTTACGCGTGCGTACGTGTGCATACAAGCAAGACGTGGTTTATATTAGAATCCCGCCCACAGTTATAACAATACTATTTAAATGATGTTGAACAATATCAAAATAAATTAACTTAACTAATTGAGTGGGACAGCAACGTTGATAGCATAGTATAGTACTTATATACTTAATGCATTGTCATAAACTGCTCATTTCAAAGAGATTCTCTTCTCTTCTCTTAAAGTTTAAGAGTATTATGAAAGTTTCATGGCTTGATTTAGACGATGAGACAAATGTGTTTACGCAGTATATTGCGGGGCCGCGTTGTTATGGTATCATAAGGCATCGATCATAGACGGCAATGTACCGCAACCCGAACAATATTTCTCGCAGCGTCTGTATAAGCCTAATGAATAACATACCTAAGTTTAACTACTTACTGGATCAATCTGAATCAATCCCGGAGTACTACGGACCAGCGTTTGGACAACCAATTCCATAACAATTATATATTTAAAATCTATAAGTAAATATGGAATTACTAAGAAAACGTGCCCACTAAAGGCGTTTATTCTTCGACTTGAAGGACAAAATAATACTTCATTAAAAGATGTGTAATAATAGTGACAAGTTATATTTGTGACGCTAATAGGATAAACAAATTATTTTTGATATGAGCTTATCATGTAAGCCTTAAGCATTCTGTATGCTTTTTAATGAGCTGATTTAAAAGCTATTTATTTTATTACCTTAATGAAAAGAAACTAAAGTATATAATCATGAAATGTTGTAAAAATACTTATCACCTAATTTTATTTTATACTTTTAGAGATATATTAGCGTAAAAGCTTATTAACTACATAAAATATTTTAGTAATTGGAATAGGTGTGATAAAATTGATTTTAATGTTTCGTCTCTTATGTTATGCACTTTTAAAGGGATTATTTTATTGTGACTTGTTCTAAGTAATTATTACTTATTGCATTATTATAATGTTAAGTAATATACTTAACCAAACATTCCTTGAGATTGAAAATGTGGGTAAGTCAAAATGCGTTTCGTTCCACTGATATTTTTGGCAACTTTTGACCCTAACATGTTGTTAAAAACACAGAATTGGGCTTTTTTTTTCTTTGGTGGAAACCTCGCTTTACAGGAACTTCTGTCACCACGTGTTGACAACACAAAAGTTGTCAACTTTTATTCGGTGTAAAGTCTTGCGTTTAACCGTCTTCAACTGTAAACAGTGACCAAAACTATTAATAAATGCCTGCAAGGAAATAAATCAAAAATGTATCTGAATCACTTTCGATGTTTTACGTTGCGATGTCCGGCCTCATTGTGTGTTAGGTTAAAAATGTCCGAAAATGATTCAGGAAATTTTAGTTTTGGCGGTGCGCTGCAGCACATCAAAATATGCGCTAGCCTTTAGACGTCAACATAATGTTTTAGGCCACCCGATATCTTATGCAAGTAAGATCACAACTATGATTTTATTTTGTGGCTATTCAGGTAAATACTTGGTTTTATACTATGTTACTTGACAAGGTGTAAAAATATTACGTTAGTGCATTTTTCAAGCATTTACGTGGCATTTCCCAGCGAGGTTTTAAACGATTTATTTATATAAAAATTGTAATATTTAAAATTGTATGTTAATTTGTTACTATATTATTTTCTTCCATTTTATATTTACACTAGCAGGGAAGCATTTTTAAAATGTACATCAAAATATTTTATAATCATTAGATAAACTGAAGTTTACGTATATTTTTATATACACTTTGTAAGTACATTGTAATGCATTTGTTTAATGTGTTTAATTAAATTTGTAAGGCTTTGATGTAAACAATGAAACCACTCGTAACGCCGTGATAAAGATATAGAGTATATTAGGAAAAAAACACAAACAAAACAAACGTCTTTCTCGTTAACAATAGGTACACAAATACAGTTAATGAAAAAATACTAGTAACTCGCGACCGCCCGATGTTGGTTCCGTGGTGGAAGCCGACACGTGCAAGCCGGAGTGAGCTCAGCTGCCCGTAACCCGTTCCGAGGTGGAAGCGTGTCCGTGCAAGCCGAACTGCGCTCCACATGCGGCGCGTGCGGGCTTATATAGCGTCCGGCCGCGGAGTGGTGGCGGCGGCGTGCGCTAGAGTGGGGCTTGGTGGGAGCAGCGCGGTCAGGCGCATGCTCATGCGTTGACATCGTGTTACAGTCTCCCCCTCTGTCTCCGAAGACGTCCCGGTGAGGAAGACAGGACTTAGGTAGGCTGCTGCTTCTTTGGCGGCCTGCCACGGGGACGAGACTTGACTGTGGTCGGCGATGTTGGCTTGCTCTTACGCGGTCGACCTCGCCGGCGTAGAGGCAAGACCGGCTCGGGAGGGGCGTCTGATGTCGTCCCTCGATAGGGTCGCAGGGCTGAGGAATGGTACAACCCTGCAGACTGTTGTGGGATGGCAGGATCAGCAATCTGAAATGAAGATGGTCCGTGAGTGTTTTTGATAACGTATGGGCCATCTCGTCGGGGTGCTAGTTTAGCACTGAAGCCTTGTGTCGACTTGCTTAAGGCATGTTTGTCAACCATGACTTGATCGCCAGGCTGATAATTTGGACATGGCTGACGTCTCTTATCAGCGTATTCCTTTCGCTTTTCTTCCTTCATTTCCTGAATTTCATGTGCTCTCTTTAATGTGGAGGCCATATTTAACAACTTTGGTGTTATCTCGGGGATGAAATTCTCGTTTTGCACTATTTGTCGCAGATCATGGCGTGTATCGTCAATAGTGCGTAGATCTCGCCCAAATGTTAGGTAAGCTGGCGTGTACCCAGTAGAGGAACAGACAGCTGTGTTCATTGCAAAACGTATGCTTGGCAGATGTTCCGACCATTTGGTATGGTCGTTCCCCACTAGTATGGCCAACTGCGTTTTCAAATCTCTGTTTCGTCTTTCGACCGGGTTGGTTTCTGGATGATATACAGGGGTGAAGCCATGATCAATGCCCAAACAGAATGTCAGTTGTTGCATCACGTTACTGACAAATTGGGAACCATTATCGCTGATGAACCGTCGTGGTGCACCATAACGTAGGATGATTTCGTCCAATAACACTCTTGTGCATTCTTCGGCGGTGGCTTGTTTTAATGCAAAAAGCACGACCCATCTACTTGCCAAGTCTTCTATGATGAAAATCCATGTCTCATTTCTAGCTGTTTTTGGTAAGGGCCCGAACAAGTCGAAAGATACGACTTCAAACCTTTGATTGAGAGCTGTAGTCTGGAGCAGTCCGACTGGTCTGAGGTTGCTCGGTTTGTACCTCTGACAATCGATACAATTCCGGATATAGTTTTCTATTTGAATTCTCATTCCCTTCCAGAAGTAACGCTTAGTGATTCGTTCGACTGTTTTCTCAACTCCATAATGACCTGCGGATGCTTCATTATGGTAAACGGCAATAACTTTCTCCTGCTCATGTTTAGGAACGACTAGTTGAGCGTTTTCATTGTCATTATCTGGTTTATATCTGTAGAGTAGTCCTTGATTCATGAAGTATCCTTTTGTACTCCAATATTTCCCGTTTTCATGTTGATTCCCTTCCAAGTCGTTAATTATTTTTACTATTCCTTGATCTTTCAATTGTTCATCTCTTATTTCTTTTGACTTTTTCCGCGGCATATCAATTACCACACTGCATACTCCACAGTCTTGTTTTATTGTTGGATCACAGTTGGGACGTGATAATGTGTCGGCGACAACATTTGTTCTTCCCTTGATGTATTTAATTGTCAGATTGTAGGGTTGCAGCTGCAGGGCCCATCGGGCTAGTCGACCTGTTGGTGACTTTAGTGTCATAAGCCACCTCAGAGCTTGATGGTCGGTAAGTACAGTAACATCCGTACCCTCGATGAAACCGCGAAATTTGTTCACCGCCCAGATTACAGCTAGAGCTTCGCGTTCTGTGGTAGAATAATTTCTTTCAGCTGGAGTGAGGAGGCGACTAGCATACTCAACGGGGTGCTCGTTTTCGCCCTCCCCCTGCACCAAAACTGCACCTATGGCATAATTGCTTGCGTCCGATTTGATTATGAAAGGTTTAGTGTGGTCTGCCTGCACTAACACCGGTGCTGTGATCAATAGTTTTCGAAGCTCTTCAAACGCTTTCTGCTGTGCATCTTTCCAAGTCCATTCAGCGTTCTTTTTCATCAAACGAGTGAGTGGTTCGGTAATCTTTGCAAAATTAGGAATGAAACGTCGATACCACGAACACATCTGTAGGAACGACGTCAAGTGTTTTACGTTTACTGGTGCGGCCATCTCCACTATTGAGGCTACCTTGTCGGGGTCTAGTTGAAGTCCATCGGGCGTTATGTAATGTCCCAGATATTTAACCTTAGAACAGAAAAAAACGCACTTGTCCTTATTTGCCGTAAGGTTGTACTCCTTTAAGCGACCGAAAACATCAGTTAGGTCTCTATAATGTCCATCTAGGCTTTCTGACATCACTATTAGGTCATCCAAATAAACAAGCAGCTTGATATGGCTTAAGGAGATGCTAAACCTGTCCATCAGGCGCTGAAAAGTTGCTGGTGCATTTCGCAACCCAAAAGGCATTCTCAAAAATTTATACATACCGAAGGGTGTGATGAAGGCTGTCTTCAACTGATCTTCATCCTTAACCTTAATCTGCCAATATCCGGCGCGGAGATCTATGGTGCTCATGTAATGAGTCGGTTTAGCACGATGGAGGAGGTCATCAATGCGCGGCAGTGGATACATGTCAGCAGTGGTGATGGCATTCAACTGTCGATAGTCAACACAGACTCGTGTACTGCCGTCCTCTTGGGAACAAGTACTACCGGCGCTGACCACGGTGAGGAACACGGCACAATAACTTTTTGCTCAAGCATCTTGTTTACCTCTAGCTTCAGGGCTTGCAGCTTTATAGGTGACAGCCGATATGGTGGTACGGAGATTGGCCTGTGTGATCCCGTGTCGATAGTGTGTTCTGTCTCCGTCGTTGGTTCGCCATTGGACACGAATACGGTTTCATTTTCCTCAAGGAATTGCTGCAACCGTACCTTTTCTTCTGCTGTCAGCAAGCACTCGTGACTGCATATGGCAACCGAAGAGATCTCGGTGCTTGGGAATAAGCTAGCAGAGCCAGGTGACAACTCTACGTCGGCAGCGATAAGGTGCCTACGCGCATCCTCGTATAAGGCATCAATGATCGGGGAGTATCCGTCAAATAAGTCTGTCCGTGGTCGCTTTGGTGGAGTCGCGAATTCGATGGGTATGAGCGGCCCATAAGCTCGTTCCAGTGCTCTCTCTGTTGCGCCAAGGATGATAGTGTTATCACTGCCATCGGAACGTGAAGGCGTCATCAGCTGAGAGATCCGTTCTGGCATTTTAGCTGGCGGAATCACGGGACTGGGTGTGTTCACCATCGGTGATTCCATTGTTGGCAAGCACACACTGGATAAAACACCCGCAACGTCCATCGAGTTAACCACGCTTTCTGGATTCAACTCGTAAATCTTCTGCGGCTCGTTGATGAAGCTACAGGTTCGCTGGGGTAGGTTTAAGGCTAGCATGGCGTCTTCTATAAATCCTACTCCGAGGAGGGTTCTGTTATCCCTTGCGTTCGGGAATATGATGAACGAGGTAATAATATCACGTCCGTAGATATTAACAGTCGTCTTCACTGTCAGAACGTCCTGTTTCCTTGCTACTCCATCAGCGAGGGTTATATACATAACCTCCTTCTCAAAGTTTAAACCGCTCTGCTCCAAACGTTTATAAAGCTGGTAGGAGGCAACACTTGATTTAGCGCACGTATCAATGTACGCTGTTCCTTTCATACCTTGTATGGTAATGGGCACGGTGGGACGTGGTCGAACATCAGCAGTCATGTTAGCAGAGCAGAAACAAAATTCAACTGACGTTGTAGACTGCTTGATTTTGCACTTCGGACAGCGACTGCGTATAACTCCTGGCTCACCACATCCATAGCAAGAAAACTTTGGATTGCCATCATTTTCCGGACATGTTGTTGGTTCTTTTTTCACGACAGTCTGCTTTTCAGCGTCGTCCTTTGTCTTCCTTCTGCAGGCCTCAGCCGCGTGACCGGGGAGACGACAATAACCACAACGTACCTTAGTTAACTTTCTATTATTTTTATATTTTGTATTGTTATGATTCTCTATTTTTCCGTAATTACTCTGTTCTCCTTTTTCTCGAAGGGTCCTTTCTACGTTTCTTGCCTTCGTCAGAAGATCGTCAAAGGTTTTTATGGAGTCTCTATATATCTTCTCCCTCACCGCAAGTTTGAGTTGGCCAAAAACAAGGCTAATTTCTTGCTGGTCGGTGTGTGGTTCTGACATCTCGGCAAGCAGCGCCCGCTTTTTGGCAATGAAAACCTCTGTAGGGGTCTGGTCATCTTGCTTTACGCAGACTATTTCTTGGTACAGCTCGTAGTCGAGTTTTTTTGGAGAAAATGTATCACGCAGCCGTTCCCTGAATTTCTCCCACGTGTTCACGTGACCCTTGACGCCTTGCCACCAAATAGCTGCATCACCAACCATCACCAACGGCAGGCCCTCCAGCGCATTGGTGTCGGATATGCTTTCGATATCCTTAAACACCGTCACTGCCGCTAAGAATGGTTCCACCTCCGTTTTCAACCCTCTGAACTTAGCTGGGCACTGAGCAAAGGTACTTCTTTCCCTTGTGGTGCTAGTGATTGCCGAGAGCAGCTCTTTAAATTGACTGTCCGTCATATTGATTGCCATCTTCTCCGGAGCACTGCTTCTATATCTATCTGGCTTACGAGTGGGTCGGGGCCTTAATACTTTGTTACCGAGCTCCACGTTGTGCGCCACTGTAAGGCTTTGATGTAAACAATGAAACCACTCGTAACGCCGTGATAAAGATATAGAGTATATTAGGAAAAAAACACAAACAAAACAAACGTCTTTCTCGTTAACAATAGGTACACAAATACAGTTAATGAAAAAATACTAGTAACTCGCGACCGCCCGATGTTGGTTCCGTGGTGGAAGCCGACACGTGCAAGCCGGAGTGAGCTCAGCTGCCCGTAACCCGTTCCGAGGTGGAAGCGTGTCCGTGCAAGCCGAACTGCGCTCCACATGCGGCGCGTGCGGGCTTATATAGCGTCCGGCCGCGGAGTGGTGGCGGCGGCGTGCGCTAGAGTGGGGCTTGGTGGGAGCAGCGCGGTCAGGCGCATGCTCATGCGTTGACATCGTGTTACAAATTGTATTTGTTAAGAATTAAGTGGAAGTACCTATATTATGTATATATTGTGGTTTTAGAAGTATTGATCAAATAGTTGGTAAACAGTGGATGTATCGCCGTTTTAATACGGTGGTTAAAAATAATTATAATTGTGTAGTTTCAGTAAATAGACGAATATATTTATTTATGTGTAAGAAAATAAAAATACTTCTTGGTTTTATATAAAATCTGGAAATGTCATTAATGTTTACAAATACAAATGTATGCGGAGTTATGTAGTTTAAACTGTTAGATGTTTATTGAAATTCACGTTACGTTGTGTAATGCATGTTGCAAATATTAAGAGTTTTACGACACATCGTGGAAATAAAATGAATTGGTATACCTACGCAATATTTGTTTTAATTGACCTATTTTTTCCTGTGTGTACAAGGCCTTTTATTTTAAATTATTTGCTGTGTCTGTATGTTTGTCGTTTGTATAGCAAAAACTTAAAAAAATATGTCAGTTTAAACATATTTTATTTTGTTGGGATATTATTGAATAACTGACCTCAAACAAATTGATGGCTAGAATTTAATTTAATTTTTATTTAACTCAATATGCAAAAAGAGAAGATAGGGACTTCGTCATTTGATAAGGTCGTTTGTTTAAACCTCCTACATGGATCATCAGGGGATTAACAAGGTATATAATTAAAAGTGTTATATTTCCCAATGAACTTTATTGAGAGCAACATACAATTGACACCGATACACTTACATGCTACAGATATGTTTGAGTTGCCACAGTGTACATACATCAGTTACACAATGACACTATGTTCACCTCGGTCGTGTAGAAAAGTGTTAGCAAAGTAAATAAGGTTGTTTCTTCAACGCAATAATGAGTTTTCAAGAAGTTCAAAAAATATTATAGGTTTTTTTCATACATTTTTCACCAAATTAGTGCAATATTATTTTGGCTTTGAGACATGTTATTCTTCGTGTAACTGATATTTTCCTACACTGTGTCGTACTTACAGGTACTGGTGACATCTAGTAATACATTTAACATTTACCTCTATGGATATACGACGATAATATATTATAGTCAAAGCGATATGTTAACAATCACTAGTAGGTTTATTACAACAATATCATTTTCTAATAATAATATATCTCAATAATAATATGATAAGAGACTGTTTTAGGTAAATCTGTTTGGACATACAATCAAAAACTTTAATGTTTTGTAAATGCAGGTTCCATAAAAATAAAAAATTAAATAACATTCTAATTAACAGCAGATCTCTTTATTTTTTAAATTAGTAATTAAAATAAATAAATAAATGCGGACAAAATCACATACATTGCTCTGAAACCAAAGTAAGTAGCTTAAGCACTTGTGCTATGGAATTCAGAAACAACAAATTGACCACAAACACCCAGATCCAGGACAATGTAGAAAAGTGGGTTTCTACATTGACCCGTCCGGGGATCGAACCCGGGACCACAGAGCAACTGACACCTTGGAAACCGGTGCGTACGCCACTCGACCACGGAGGTCGTAAAATAATGAAACCTGCAGTTATAATGCTAAGATACAAACTACTGTTTATTTTCTTCTACGTTTCGGTTATAATTACTTGTGTTCTAACATACAATCGGTGGTTAATTAACGAAGTAGGAACAATTTATTTCTATTTTAACTGTTAAGTTGGTGCACATAAAACACACTTAATGATACACGAAATGCAATCATGCAGTGTGGTAAATTTAACATAGAAAGTAGGTTGGCAGTTAGAGTAATTGATAACTTTATTTATATTATAATTAATAAACACATTTTTAAAGAATGATTGTAGCGTAATCACTGTAATACATAACTTGTGTTATTTATGATACATTATAAATCTGCTTTTATTTCAATTGTTATTTTTTTTTTGTAGTGTAATTCAATGTTTTCAAACCCATGTCTCCACAATCGTGATGATATTTATGAAGAACTACCCCGTGAATAACCTACGAATCGAGTATCTATATTTCTGACTCATCAGTTTGGTTATTTAAATACTTACGTACCAATTGACACTGAGTCTCATTACTGTGTCGCGCTAAATGCACATAATTCCTTTTTTCTATTAATTATATTGAATCCTCCTACAACAGATAAACTATTAAAAACTTAAGCCAACAGTTCCAAAGTAAAAGTTTACTTCTCTCTAAAGCCAGGTGGAAAAGTAGGTTATACTTTATTAGCCTATAAATTAATATGAAACTCATTTAATTATCTAGATAAAAATGTGGGTTACAATTGTTTACAAAGAAACTCTTTTTTATAGGTTTAAAATTGTTTATACGTAGGTATTTAGCAAGCGATATGTACCTTATTTATTATACCTAACAACCAAAATATAATAAAATATAATGACCTCACATAGTTACCAACTAACCTACTGCTGCGTTTCACTAACAACAATAATAGTTATCTACTAGTACGTTCTAATAACAGCTAAACGTAATATCCAAATAATTAATTAACAAAGTATATATATTCGTTGATATCAAATAATTAACAGCAAATAAATCTTTTAACGTTTTTATTACATACTTACTAGTTGTGCTTCGCGGCATGCACTTATATTCTACTCAATATAGATTCTTTTAATATATAAGGCTCTAAAAACAAATTATGATTTTATAAATCAAATTTCGTAACAGCAAATAAATGGGGTTAAACCACCAATACATTTTGTTATATATATATTTTAGTATGATTTTCATAGATATATACTTATAATATACGATAATTTTATAACAATGCATAAATTTTATATTATTTTCCAAAAACTTGCGCAATATAGCCGAATCGACGTTCTGTAAATATTTTACTCAAATAAATTTCAATAATGAAGAAATGTAATATACAATATTGTTAAAATACTGATAACCTTACAAACTACAATACTCTAATATAAAGTCCTTTAAGTATATTTGATATGCATTTGATGTGCCTTAACAACTAGGTACTTAATACTAAAACATTGATATGTTTTTGATATTCCTGGTCATGCCCAACATGACTGTTGACGAACGATATGTATACGTTTCCTTAACACTAACTTATTATTAATATATTAATTTTATAATAATAGTAAAATAACAGGTAAATCGACAAAAAATCGGCTAACATTAACTAAATAATAAGTAGTACCTACAAGGCAAATAAAGATTTTAAAGATATTAAAAGATCATTAGTAAAACCTAAGCCAGTTGTGAACAAAAGCACTATGGTTAAGAAGGAACATTTAGCTACACACCGACATATTTTACAAATCTAAATATTATGTTATCACCACAGCATTGACTTTTATCTCTTACATTTATTCGGTTGCTCCCAACCTGCTGTCAAAAATGGCAAAACATTTTTATTCCGCAGCAGTATTTTTCCATGTCTGTGAATTGCTTACTCATTTCAAAACTCGTGCTCATCATTTTCACTACAATTTTATGCAAAGTTTGATTAATCTGCATATTTTTACAGTCAGTTGTTACATTCTCGTTCAAATCGACTGGCCTGTTGGTCTTGTGGTAAGTCACCCTGACTGCTATACCGGAGGTCGTGGATTCGATTCCCACCTAGGACAAATTTTTCTGTGATGAGCACGATCTTATCTGTAATATTTACATATTTAGAAATACATAAGTACGTTTATCTTAGCTCTGCTTAGTTTGGGATCGGATGACCGTGTGTGAGTTGTCCCGGGATATTAGTATATTATTATTAAACTTTAAACTGCCTTGAATTTGAGAGACCTGGTTGATATCGCCCTTCTTACTCTTTCCATAGACATACGATATTCATTGATTTAGGTTTAACTCAGATATTGATAGCATTGATTTCTGCACATTATTATTTTGGCCAAACGAAGCTGGTTCGGAACAACCATAGATTTACCACCTAAATACATAATAATATAATGTTTATAGTATAAGAGTATGTTCTACAGATCGTGTACCCTAAACATCAATATTTTAAAATTTAATTGCATATTTCTATAAATTGATTGTAACAGTGCAATTTGGATTATACACTTAACATCTAAATATATAGTTTTAGCTTTTTTTGGCTAAAAAAAGTAATACTTCTGTATTTTACAGAATAGTTTGGATTGAAGATATCATGACTAATAAGTTTTAATGTGAAGTTTTAAACTTTTTGGCATTCATTTTGTGAAATTATTACTTTTAATATTTTTCACCTCGATAATTATCTTCTCTTTTGTAATGACATATTCGTTAACTCGCGTACGATCCGCTCATTGATTTACTCATGTATATCATTCCCTCAATTTTGATAATAAATACATACAATTTTTGCAATACATTGTATTGATAATAATTGAAATATTCTGGACGTTGATATAATTTATATAATGTTTATAATATCAATAAGTTTATATATATAAGGGTGAAGGCAATAACAAGTCATAGCTTTTAATCTTAAAACGCTATGATTCTTGACTACGGCGTAGTAGTCAGCGCTACGGTATCTCGTAGCTGGTGGAAAGGCTACGAAGCGTAGCAAACTTTGTTTAACATTTTCCACAAGAAAATTCATTTCCTTTTGCTGTTTTTCTTATTTTAGTTTCCGTGTTTTACAATTATGTGTAAAAAGGTTGACAAAATTAGTAATCAAGAATCGTAGCGTTTCACTTCAGTCGGCCTAATATTAAATTCTAAAAGTTAAAACATATAGTAGAGATAGAACAACAAATGTATAAATATAATTTGTAAAAGCTCTAAATGTTATAACTTATACAACTATGTAAATTCATTGGCTAAGATATATAGATATGTAAGTTACCACAGTACTGGGATTTACGTAATCTCTACGTTGATGACTTAAGCTGCTTAAGCTTTGTGCAATTATAACTTATAGATAATAATATAGTATAACATAATTTTTTATTTACATCCACATATATATAATAAAACTTTAATAATAATCAAAAACAATAATCCTCAAGAAACCAAGTTTGTTTTATATATAGAACATGTTCCACCATCATTTGCTTTTAATAACATTTTTTAAACATTTTTGTTGTATTTTTTATGTTACTTTTATCATTACAACTGTCATTCCTTTTCATTCTTTGTGATTAAAATATATCAATATGTCTGTGACTAGATTTTTTTTTGGTATTCTTAAGTATAAAGTGTTTATAGATATACTCCTTTTTTGGCCTGACTTGTATTCGAAGTCTGACCTTAGGTTTTACAAAACCATGCATTCTTATTCTTATGAATTTATATAATATTGAACATTGTTGATATAACTATGAATATCTTTAGATTATATAATCGTTAAAAGTATGTAATTGAGATCCTAAGTCTTTATTATTAAAAAGGACAGACATTGATATGTTTCAGTTTCCTTACAATATTTAACATGCATATAATCTGACAATATTATCATATAATATATAATGTTTCAATATAAATATTTAATAGAAAATAGTCAACGAAAGAGATAGTTGTAAATATTTAGAAAACAGATCATATCTTATGATGAATCTGTGAATTATATATTCTTATATATTAGCAGACGGCATACATATTTCATTTAGATAATATTGCACTTTATTAACCCCAAATATGCTTATAAATCTCAAAACAATGTTTAACAAAAAAAGGGGTTTTATATTAATACTTTTTTTTCACCCACTAATCGCTTCTAAAGGTTATCAAGGGACATATAGACCCTTGTGTCTCATCTCATCATTCATTTTTCTGACACAAATCTTTCCATTCTCTAAGACATCAAACCTACAAACATACACAGGTGCCTTTTCACCTTGAAATCAAACCAGTGCTGGTGCCATCTAACCTAGGGACCCTACCTTCCGTACTTCTGATCTAGCTATACTCTTTAGTTGTCCGGCTTCCTCGCTTGAAACATGAGCTTCATGGAGTCCAGGGCCTCCTCCAGCGACTGGCGGAAGGCCTCCGTGTTGGTGACGCTGGAGCTGGTGAACGAGGAGATGCAGAAGATGATGCAGTCCTGCTTGGGGTTGTAGCTGCAGCCGTAGCCGTCGGGGCACACTGCGCCGTACCCCATGAATGTGCCGTCCGTCGTGGTTGTCACCTAGGACGTGGACAGTAATGTAAATAACATTGTTTCAATCAATTTTTGAATAGCTTAACATAGTATAAAACAAAGTCGCTCCGCTGACTTAACTACACAGCGGATTAGAAGGTCGTTTTCAGCAACAGATAAAGTAAAAGGTTTGTATGTTGTATAAGATACATGAACTTACGTGCTTGTTTATATAAGATCAACTTTAGCAGGTTAGTTATTAAAAGAGCTAAGTATAGTAAGCGAGGAGGATATTATACAATGTAAATCACACTGTTCTATTTAAATTGAAAATACTTAGTCTGAAAATTGTTTTCAATATCAGTAGATAAAGAGGTAGTGGATAACTTGGTAAACACATTTGCGCTAAGTTTATACGGGTCTTCTAGACCACTTTTTTAGATATCTATTATCTACAACCAGACGCCTAAGGAGGCGCTAAGCACTGACCTGGCTAGTACTGAGCTTGAACTCGATCATCTGCTTGTAGGTGGCGTCAGAGAACACGGGCGGCAGCTCCCCAAGTGCCTCGCGCGCCGCCTCGCGCAGCCCCAGCAGGTGGTTGTCCAGCCCCCTGCCGAGGATGTTGGCTTCCATGATGGACGTCTGCTTGCGAGCTGCCTCCTCGAACAGCTCCAGTTTCTTCTGCTCCTGGACACCGTTTAAGGATTAGATGGTAAGTTTTAGTTTCTTGTGGCCGGTAGAAGTGAAGAGTATATGATAGAGTTTGGTTCTGTAGAGTTATGTTTAAGTGCATGTCCGAAGCTAACTAAATGACAACCAAAGATTTTGTGATCATGAGAATGAACTCGAATGACAGTAGTAAACAGATATTTAGAAAGTTATCAGACAGGGGTTTGAATTGGTGCTCTTTAAATGGTAGTAGTTCACTTTGTATGTAAAAATGTTCGACGTGTGTGAAGCGTCATCCATTTTCAAAACAAAATTCTCACCCCATACAAATTGAAAGAAACCTTCTTCTGGCCGTCATCGGCGGAGTCGGTGAGCGGCGGGGTCTCGGCAGTACACATGGCGGCGGCCCAGGCCAGCGCGGCGCCGTGCGCGGAGCGGATGTTCTCCACGCGACCGTTGCGGAAGCGACGCAGGGAGGCTGACTCGTACGTGGTGACCAGGTAGCCGTACATCCTGGACAGAAGAAAAAGTTATGATATAAATGACTTATTGTTATAATATAACTTATTGGTGAAATTTCCTGCGCTCATCGTGAAAGTGCTGGTTTTAATACCCGAAGTTTCAATATTTTTTTGAAATAGCTTTTTTTTAGCTTTATTCAGAATAGGGTTAAATTATATTAGACACTTACTTGTAGTAGGCATATTGCAAAGCCAGCTGGATGTAGACGTCAGGGCTGGTGCGACAGGACTTCATGAACTCGCGGCCGTAGCCGCGGTATGTGTATACCCTGTGATCCAGGTCAGAAATAGCCCTGGAAAGAACCAGACAATAGTTATCACAATCTAAAAAAGTATTTTTTTTCTTCTCTCATTTAAATGATGAGTGTCGCCTCTAGGAATTGGCTACGATATATTTTCTTTAAGTTTTATGAGGTTTTCAAAGATTACGGGTCACATCAAATCGGGGCGTGTGACCAATATAATCCATGTCTGCCCACCACGTCATATTGCCTTACCTATCGAGATCCCTAGCCGCCTGCTCGATGTTCCTCTGCACATCGCTGGTGACATGCCAGCGCATGGCTTGCGGCGCGGGCAGGAGCGCGGGCGGCGGCGCGGGCCGGTCCGCCACCTCGGCGCGGGCCAGCGCGCGCTCCGCCAGCCGCACCACCGCCACGCCCTCCGCCGCACTGTGCTCGTAGCACATGCCCAGAGTGCCGTCCGATGATATGATCAGCTGGGAAGATATGATGAAGATAGATAAATTTTAACTGAAGAAAGAATAGTCGCCATTATCATCTAAAGAAATTGAACAAAAGGGAAGAATGTTTTCTGCAACAAAGTTTCAAGGTTTATTTGACACGTGTCGCGTTTTTAAGAGACGACGCCGCGTTATTAATAGGCTTTGCTTAGCTTTACCTATAAAAACCTAGTCTAGAGCTTCGGAATGAATGAATAGGCGTAAAGAATTTTGCCTTGACTTGCTGATCTTATCCACTAGTCCTCACCTGCACCGTCTTATCGAACCAGCGGTTGGCGGAGTGGTGTCGCGTGCCGGCGCCGTGCATGGCGCGCAGCATGGCGTTGGTATCGGCGTCGGTGTCCGCGCGATCGCCGCCCGCCTCGTCCAGGCACACGATACACAGCGCGCGCGAGATCAGCTCCATGTTCGTGCGGTTATTCTCATCTAAACGACAATGAATATTGGACATTGCGAATCTGAATATGGTCGAGTTCCGCTGCATTCGCTAGCAGTGGGCATTCGAAGCACAGTAATACCTTTGATGAGCTGTTCCCTGGCGCGGGCCCACTGGTCCCTGTTCATGGAGGTGAGCAGGCCGACCCTGGGCGCGGGAGGAGCCCCGGCCGCGTCCACCATGGCGTGCAGCAGCTGCGCCTGCATCTCGCCTGGCGTCAAGCGCCCGCGGTCCGCTGCCTTCACCGGAATCGGGTAGAACTGGGCGTAATGAAAACAGATGTTACTAAACTGATGACTAGAGTAGTATATTATTGGGCATTCTAGACCACTTTGCCGTCGGCTCACTCCTTTCACCTCCGTCAATGCGGTGGTCTAGAATGCCCAATAATATACTACTACGTGTTGTTCAGACCATTCTCATTTTTATAATTTTTATACTACTGACTATGAACATTGATTGTATCTATTTATTGCTTTTAAACTAATATCTAGTATCAGTTAGTAGTCGGAACGTATACCGCAATCGCAATTCATTTTCATCATCATTTAATGACGACGATACATAATATTTTTTTGGTATTGTATCTGATGAAAAATTTGTTGTCAGATGGTTATTTGCTCCTGTAACTTTTTTATTTATGGAACTGATCTTCCTTTTGGTATTAAGTGCATCACTGACAAATATATTATTTCTAAAGTTTTAAACCAAATAAATAAACAGTAAAAAAACAGATTGTTCTTTTTCTTGTCGTTCCATTCTTCCGTCTATAGTTTCCTTCGAACAGGAAGTTTAATTCATCGTGCTTGTAAATGGTTGCGTATCAGTCGCGTCGCTCTCACGCCGATAACAACACAATGGGAGCGCTCGCCACTGATTATCGAGTATTGAATGAGACGCGTATCGCGGATATGAGATTACTAAGCGATGTAGGAAAAATCTTGGCTTTGTCGAGTTTTAAACTAACGAATCATATCGATCTTAACGTAGGTATTTTGGAATTTATTTCCATGCATATTTTGGCTCTTTTTAATGAATTTGAAGTAAGCAAGAAAGGTTCAGGCTTTAGTTACTTACACTGTAAAGACAGTTAGATATAGAATAATATTTGAAAAAACAACTGCAGAATCATACTCTCAATTCACATTTTTTTATTGCCATATTGTTAACCCAAGGCCAAACAAACATTTTCATTTAAATATATCTTTATGTAAGTAGGTATGTGTATTTGCAAACATTTCTAAAACACCCCCAAAGACCTGCATAATAATGCAACTGAATTTATCTAGAGACACGAAGTTCGGAATATAATAAGTTATTCATATTCGGGACATTTTCTTAACTTAGTTGTGCTTAAGTGATAAAGTGCACCGCAGCGCTTCTAAGTGCTAACTTAGTTACGCCCCGCTCCCAAATAATGGAGTTAAACTTGTTACATCGGGTTTACTCAACGAGTCGCCGGCTAATATCATTTTTGTATAGAAATATTATTATACTGGGGAGCTCGTTTCTGAGTGATTTGATTACGAGTTTGGTAACTGGTGTATTATGCAATTACTATAGTCGGGTAACTACATTGTCTAAGTTAAGATTAAGTAATTGCAATTGAGATTTATGTATGTCAATAGTTGTTATTATTATAGTCGGTATCAAAATAAATAACACTGCCTACTAATAAGTAGGTACCTGCTGCTAATAATAATATTGACTACATTCTGCAAAACATGTATTTAAGTCAGTCTAAATTAAGCCAAATCCCAGACAGTTATTCGCAGAAAGTGTCCAACATATTTAGTATATTGCCAGGTAAGAAAAGTTTACCTTCCTAATATAATGTAAATGAGTAATGAACTCACATAGTTCCTGCAAGCGACCACCACCAGCTCCTCGCAGTCTTCGGTCGCGGCGGCGGGAGCGCGCGGCAGCTCCAGCCGGTCGCGGCCCACCTCCGGGATGCGGCACACGCCCAGCAGCCGGTAGAACTGCTCCATGCACAGCGGCTGACCCTTCTCCCGGCTTGTGGCGCGCTCCAGGGGTAGCTCGCCCCTGGACATAACAGATCAGGTAAGATTGATTGGGCTCGGAATTAGTCTTAAACTTGGTCTCGATTATATTCCAAATTAACATAGGTAGCTTGTTCTGTAGCGTAAATAATATCTTGAAATATATCTCAATAGTTTAAATATCGAAATATATAATTTAAAAAACCCAACAAGCAATAGACGTTCTAAGCCAGGCATTGACTTTCTCTCTAGAACATTGAGGCAGCAGAAAGACTACACGGTAGCAATGATGACGAAACAATAAATTACAACAGATTAAAACAAAATTTTAGCTATACTTATGTCACGACGCACTTAATTACATACATTTGTTTAAGTTATAGGTAAATAGTTCCAAGGTCGTGGTGGCCTAGCGGTTCAATGAACGGATTTGTATGCACAAGGTTGCAGGTTCGAACCCAGGCAAGTACCAATGTGGCTTTTTCAAAGTTATATGTACTTTCTTAATTATTCTAAGACACTACTGACAAACGGTGAAGGAAAACATCGTGAGGAAACCTGGATTCCAAAATTTGGGATCTGAAATCGCCAATCCGCAGAGAGCAAGCGTGGTGATCAATGCTCGTGCCTTCTCTATATGGGAAGAGGCCTGTGCCCAGCAGTGGGACGTTTATAGGCTGGATTATTAAATAGTTCCAAGTGTTTCCATCCAACCTGTCGAGCATCTCCTTGTAGTCCAGCAGGTCGTCAATGAAGAGCGCGCCCAGGTCGGCCACCTCCTCCATCTTGGCGAAGTGGCGGCGCGGGAACACCATGCCCGGGTTGGAGTTGATGGGTAGCGGCAGCCGCACCTTCAGGTACATGTCATCCAGCCACCAGTCCGTCACCTGGTGGATTAACCCTAACGTAAGTATCATAATCATCATCTTCATCATTTACAGTTCTTATCGTCTCATTGCCTGGCGCCTAAGAATTAGGAAGCTAAATTCTTATGTTTTTGGATTTCGATCTTGCTTAAGGAATTCTAGTTATATTAACACACTATGACGATCATGTAACGAAAGGGACTGAAAAAACTTCATATGTGATGGAATTGTTACTTCATCCAGGAATATACAATACCTTTATTTTTATTACTAAGTTGCGATAAATGCACGATAAAGCTGGAAAATTTGTGCTAAGCTTTAAAATTACCAGTCAGTATTAAATATAAAATATTTTGATTCTCAGTAATGTCGTAGTAAAGTTCTTTTTTAGGGAAATTTTCATAACCTAGTCTAGACAATGTTTTGCTTAAACCCTTAAAAATTGTCGAAAATAAAAACAGTACCAGAATTTACATTTTATATATTCAAATTATTTTGTTACGTGTATTATAATGTGTGTAAGTATACGCAGCCACACCTAAAAATTGGGTAGTAAGTAGAAGTTAAATCAAAACACAAGTTTCACTTACAATGTTTATTGAACTCTTACAAAACTTAAAAATATTGGTTATAAGATAAAGTGGGACTTAAGAAAAATATGGTTCTTCTTTGTCTCGGCGTCTTAGGCAGCTGCGGCGTGCTCATCTCCAAGTCCTGCCTCCGGTTGAGACGCGCGGGCGGCGCGGGAGGCGCGGGCGGCGCGGGGGGCGGCGGCCGGGGCTCGCCGGAGTCCGGGTCGCCCGGCACGTGCTCCAGCAGCACCGTGCGGCTCGTCGCTTTCACGAAGTCAGCGTTATACAAGTAATTCCGAATTGAATCTATCCTATCTTTAAAGAACTTCGGCTTCTCAGTTGGTCGCAATATTGGTCGATCTATAACATTATTTATTTTAGATTTTCTAGATATTAAACCTATTTTTTGGACTATGCTTTTTTCTGGATTTGCCGTCTTATACCGTTTCTCGCTATCGGGATGATGATGCATCAATTGAGATTTAAACATATTATCCGTACGTCTCACGATTAATGGTTTGGGTCGAATTTTATGTTCAAATTTATTTGTCGGTCTATCTATCGTCTCGAACTTGGGCCTTAATATAGAATGTCTTGGAATTGACGTAACAAATTTGTTCATGGCAGGCCTACTTTTTAATACATTTTTAAGCATGTTCCGACGAGTGACAACTCGATGCTGTGAAAAGAAATCTTGTGTATTCATCGTCATGACTTCAATTTTTTTGTTGCCCAGTTTCATTCGTTTCATAGGCTTTTGTTGTTCTTTAGGTGGAGGTGACATTTTTGCAGCATATGAGTTAAATTTCTCAAAAGGGTTCAGCAGTGATTCTTTATTGGAGCTCATTTTTTTGAAGTTTTTCGTTACTATACTTTTATGCAAATTTCTGTTCACATCATTACCAGTATTTGTACTTCTAGGAGCAACAATTAAAGGCCCTTTTTTATTACTTTCAAGGTCTTTTTCAGTTTTTCTCAGTCCTTGTGAAATGTGTGGCTTTGCGTTTAAATCTTTTGCTGGATTTGGGCGATTGGCAAGTAAACTTCCATCGTCTTCTTTATGGGTGAACACATTATTATTAAATTCTTTTTTTGGTGACAACGTCCTGTTAACTGCAACGGTTCGTTTGAAATTTTTGAGGAATCCCGTTGGTTGATTTGAATTTGTATTTTTTGTTGAAGCTGCACTAAGATTAAACCTTATCGGAGGTGAATTTCCATCATCTTCTTTACGTATAAATACATTACTGTGAACTTCCATTTTCGGTAAAATAGTTTTTTTTATTTCAATGGTTTGTGGATCATCTTTATGTATAAACACATTACTGTGAACTTCCATTTTCGGTAAAATAGTTTTTTTTGTTTCAATGGTTTGTGGATCCTTTTTGAAAAGTCCAAGAGTGTGCTGTGATTGTGTCATAGTTTTATTAATTGGTGCTGGGCTGACATTAAAGTCGTCCATAGAAAGTAGATTCGTATTGTCTTCTAAATGGGTAAAAACGTTGTTATTCACTTCCTTTTTCGACAGTAAAATTCTATTTCCTTCAATAGTTTGTTTTTTATTTTGTACATGTGGATTTGCAGGAACACTTACATTGAGTTCCATCGTCGGAAGCAAGTCCCTGCCGGCTTCTTTGAGTGTAAATATTTTCTTATCAACTTCTTTGTTTCGAAGAACGTTTCGTTTACTCTCCACTATATTATGATGAGTGTTTTTTATAAATTCATTTATTGGATGTGGATTTTTGTTCAAAATTTCTGCTGGAGCAATAATATTAAATTCAACGGTTGGCAGCAAGTGTTCACTTTCACCCTTTTCCGGTGCTATATTTCTATTTATTCCAAGGGCTTGATGTGAAGTTTGACGATTCCTTAAGTATAAGTGCGAAGTTGTGGTAATGTATTGTTTTGGAGTTACACTTACTACTAAGGGCGATATTTCACTATTTTCGTTTTGTCGAAAGTAATTTTTGTTTTCTTTTTTGTATTGGACTGCATTGCTATTGAGTGCAAAAGTTTGTTGGGGATTACCTTGAAATCCAAGCGAGGTTTGTAAATTGGTATTTATAAGTCTCACAGGAGTTGGACTTACATTTAAATCCATCATTGGAAGTAGTATTATATTGTCTTCGCTTTGTAAGAAGTAATTTTTATTCGCTACTTTAGTTGCGTCTGAATGTTTATTTGTTCTAGGGTTTTGATGTGACGCTCTAAGAAGTCCAATTGGTACAATATAATTGTCATTCAAGTCTTTATTTATTTCTGTTGCATTAAGTTTAACTATGGGAGGAAGTACATTACTGTCGTCCCCTTTTTGTGACAGTAAATTAACGTTAAAGTTATTATTTTTACGCTCATTTTTATTAGCATCAATGCTATGTTGGAAGTTTCTGATGAATCCATAAGGTACATACGAATATTTGCTATCGCGACTATCTTTGATTGGAGTTGCACTTACATTAAAGTTCATTATAGGAAGTAAATGCCCACCACTTTCACCTTGTGACCGAATGTTTGGGTTTTCATCTTTGGTTGGAGGTATTTTTTTACTTGTTTCTGAAGCTTGTTGGGAAGCTCGCAGGATTCCAAATGGCAATAGTGAATTCTTATTATCTTTGAACGACGTTGTGCTAACTTTTAATTCCTCCATTGGAAATAATGTATCAATGTCTTTGTCTTGAGCGAATACATTCAAATATTTTGTTGGTACAGAAATTTTCTTCATCTCAATAGTTTGTTTCGAGTTCCCGTAAGTATCAAAAACGGAGTGTGAGTTCATATTATCATTTTTTATAGGTGATTTACTTATATTAAAATCCATCAGTGAGAGCAAATTTTTACCGTCTTCTGTATCAGGATATATATTTCTAGGCATATCGAACACCGGATCGGAATACTTTTTACTGTCTTTTGGTAAAGCTGTGTCTTTAATTAACTCAAATGAATCAGCACTGAATTCAGGAAAATTATGCGACGGTAAATTTTTATTTGATTTTAGATTTGAAAGAAGATCTTTGTTATGGTCTAGTACCGTTCGAAAATTAGGCGCATAGTTAACTGACTGTTCTTCTGACTTGAGTGAGTTTGGTTTGCTATAGGACCATAGTGGTGAGCCTTGATTAGTTTTTCCAAATGGCGGTGAGTTCTTGTTATAATCTGCACCAACAGACAATGCATTGCTATTTACAGGTAATTTTGTGCGAGTATTGAGCTTTGACTGCAAATTTATGTAAAAGTCTGCTACTGGTGGTTTTCCATTGATTTCTCTTGTAATTTGGTGTTTGTTTATTGTTTCACCGGAAGAGTTTTTATTTAGTTCCATTAATGGCAAACTTTTTAGCGTTCCATTGGAATGTAATTTTTTATTGGTTTCCGATGTCAAGCGTGTGTTTTTAGTTAGTTCATTTGGTGAATCTAAATGGTTTAAACCTTCAAAAATGAGGGTATTTTTACTATTTTGGTTTTGTGTCTCTGTTTCCTCTGAACAATTGGCCGCTTTTAAGACGGCAATGAATTCTGATTCTGAACGGAATGTTTCTCTAACACTCTTTAAAATATTGCAAGAATTATTGATTCCTCGAGGTTGGTAATGCGGTTTTTCATCAACCTTTTTGTACAATAGTGTGTTAAAAATAGGTTTGCTGTCAATTTTAAGTAATTCAAGATCTTCTTTTGTCGTTGGTTGATATGTGTTATATCTTATATTCTTTGTAACTGCAACCGGAAAAGATCGTAAAGCATTTGGTCTATTTAAACGTGAGCTAAATATTTTCATAACTTTTTCTCCCCTCAACTTGCCATTTCGAACGTTTGTCAAAAAATCTTGAAGATTTTTATTGTATGTATCGTCAACTCTTTTTACAACCGTTGAATCTGATTTTACTTCAATCACCTTGCTTTCTGCATTAGGCAGATGATTTTCATTTTTATTTGAGTTCATTTTGGTAGTTGTATCGTTAACTGGTTTAAGTTTTGTGACTTTTATTTTTTTCAATTTAGGTGTGTGAATATATGAAATGTTTTTATCTGCTGTGCCAAGTTTTATTACAAAATTGATGTCAGTTTTATTATTTTTACATACTATTTCTTTAGAATTTAATGAACTATTTTGACTTACTGTTTCGTATGAGTCGCATATGCTATCAATGAATTTTACTCTTTCAGTTATATTTTCGCTGTCTAGAGTACCATATTCGTTACTAGAGGTGGTTATAGGGTTTCTATTAATATTGATGCCATGCGTGATAGCCTCTGTATACGTGTCTGTACTACTCTCCTGTTTAACTTTATATTTAGCGTCACTCAATGTTTCAACTGAACTAACATTTACCGCAGTTAAAATATCCAGACTTGAACCAGTAGCAGCCTTTACCAGTACCGATTTTTCTGTACTGTTATAATTATTTGATGCCATATTTTTTATAGATATGTTATCAGTTGCATCTTTCACAGCCTTTTTGTTATTTTCAATGCTACGATTTAGGATATTTTGCATTGTGTTTGGGTCTAAAATGTATATTTTAGAACCTAGAATCGGAGTATTTACTGATTTCAATTTAATTGGTATATGCGTAGTTTCCTGTACAGACGCGGGCGATTCAGTATTGAAAATATTTTCTTCTTGGTCTGTAGGCATTTTCATCGTATTCATGTTATTTTTAGCATTCGTAATAAATGGCGAAGCATAATTTATACTTTCGAATTCCGATTGGTAACTTTGGTTGAATTCAGTTGAAATATTGTTTGATTCATTTTTTACGTCAAAGTTTTCATGTTTATAGAGTTCATTGCTTAAGTCTTCAATGTAAGTGTTTACTTCAGTTGTGCTGGGATCGATGTTAACACGATCTGGATAGGTTTTTACTTCACTGGTCTTGTATTTTTCATTATTATGTTCATTTATTGAATCCCATTTTGTTGTAACATCTTCAAAGCTATGGAAACCTAAAGCTTTTTTCTGAGAATATTTGTCTTTTTCTAAATTGTTTTCTAGGAATATTTTATCATCAAAACTGTTCGTGTAATGATCATTTATTGGTGTCCCCATAGTAATATCTGCCTTATTATTCACGGATGGTGGTGAATATACATTGACATCCTTAATTATTCTCTCTTTTGATGTAACTGTCGTGTGTACATTGCTATCACTGATTTTTGTAAAAATATTTAAACCAGGAACAGTGTTAGTAGTATTATTTACGTCAAAACCGATAGGTAATGGTACATCTATATTTGAGTAGTTTTGTTCTTCTTTTACATTCTCTTCATCGGAATTATCAATAGAATGTGTTTGGCTTGGGTTCGTATTTTCTTCATTCTTTTTAGTATCTGCTTTGTTTAATTGTTTGTTTAAGTCATCAATATCTTTTTCATTAGCTGATATAAGATCAAACATTTTATCTGAGTCGTAGTTAATTAGCGTAGGCAGCGTAACTGCTGAAGTAAAATGTGTGTGAAATAACGATTTATTAACTAGAGAAGAAGTCGATGATAATAATTCTTCATTACTTTGCATAGTATTTGAATAACTGTCGGGCAGTTCTGTCGTAAGATTTGTTATGGCGTTTTTACTTGTATGGTTAAAGTTTATATTTTTCATGTAATTTTCACCATTAAAATTGTTAACAACATTTTCAGTTGGGATTATACTGAGCGTGTCGTTGATATTTCTTTTTAGTTCATTTTCTTCGTCTTTTTCTTGATCATGTTTTTTTGCACTTTGCATTGGTTCTGTATACGATTGGATGTTTTCGTCAAAAATTTTTGAAGTACTCATATTACTTGTATGTATATTAGGTGTAGTAGGTACATTTATCAACTCATCATCGTTATTAAGCAGTCCTTCAAAATATAAAGTATCATTTTCTTCGGGGGTCAATACGAACGGAGAAAGCAGTGATCCAATTTCCAAGTGATTTGGTTTATTTACTTTTTTGCTGGTTGCGTCTGCTACGTTTAGACTGTCCGTCATATATTCAGTTGCTAAATGTGTGGAGGTGTTGAATGTTCTATCAAAAGTTATTGTTGAATTTCCTTTATCAGGTAATGTGGTAACTGATGAGAATGTTACTTCTTCGCCCTTGTCAGTAATTACATTTGCTTGAGTAGGAAAATAAATCTTAGTTAAAAGCTTGGTACTGACTATTACTTGTTCATTGTCCGTCATATTATTTAAAAAAGGTATAGATCTGTTATCTGTTGTAAGTATTGCATCTATTATTGGGACATTAGAAGGGATTTCATCTTTTTCATTAGGTTCGTTTGTTATAATTTTGTTTTGAAGTTCAACACTTGTATCGGTGTATTCGCTAAATGTATCATTTTCTTGTTCTTTAAATGTATCTATATCGGAAGTGTAGTTGCCATCTTCGTCAATTGCTTGTTTGGGGATAATTAAAGATTTATCATAAGACATTGATGTATTTGAGATATGAAATACTGGTGTTATTTCTTTTAATGTTGAGTCTAATGGTGCGGAAAAAGGAATTTTGGTCCATTTATCAGGAACAGTCATTGGTTTATTTTCATACAGATCTTTCACATCGGTCGTCATAACAGGTGACTGAGCTTGATATTTGCCGGACAAATTTGACATCGAAACGGTTGTTACTTCGTTTTGGGGAGTTATTCTGGTACTGTGAGTGAAATCTAATTTACTTAAAAGATCGCCAAAAGTTTTGTTAGAATTAAGTTTGTTGGGTAGCTTAGGATTCGATTCATCATCTTCGACTAGCAAGGAAGAGTTCTTATCCAATTCAGTAGCCGAATTGTGATTATTTTGTGTTATGATGCTTAGGTTTTCATTTGGCAATGGTGTTATAGTAATAAATGGATTGTCCGTTATGTTTTCTTTAATACTTATAGCCGTTGTTTCTTCAGCTAATTTGATAATACGTTCAGTAGTGATTTCATTTAATTGCAAATAATTTCCAATTGATATAGGTTCAGATACGAAATGAGCTCCATAGTGGTCAGGAATAGTTTCATTTTTTTTATTTTCCATTTTGACAATATCATATTTATTAGTTACGTTTAAGTAATTACTTTCCATTGTTATTTCATGTACGTTAATAGTTCCTTGCGCTGTTATTGTAGTAAGCTCAGTTTCATTTACGCTATCATAGTTGTGGACAGACATGGTTTCTTCTGCTAATGTTGTTGAACCTTCAGTATTTATTTCATTTACTTGTAGATATTTTCCAATTGATATTGGTTCCGATACTAAATGATCATCGTTAATAGATAAATTTTGACTGTATGGATTGTGTGACGTAGCGTGATCATCATATTGGTTTTTAAAAGTATTGGTTATGTTATTAGTTTTTGTTGTTGCTTCATGTAAATAAGTTACGTTTAGCATTACAGTCGTACTAATCTTGTGGCTGGATAAGTTTTCATTGTGTCCTACGGACATTGAATCTGTAGTCAATACTGTAGAGTTTTCAGTAGACAGTTCATTTGTTTTTAGATATTTTTCAATCGATATTGGTTTGGATACATCAATCTCGTTTTGATCTGATGTAGTTTGAATGTTTGAATTCGGTAAAGTATTGTCATCATATTGCTTTGTAAAATAACTTATGTCAATACTGCTCTCTGAAGCTACTTCAGGTAAGTTTCTTGTACTTTGCAATGTTGTTTCAGTATTATACTCGTCATTGAGTAAATTTTCTTCATAAAGCACCGACTTTGTTTCTTCAGTCAATAGTTTTGAAGCTTTTGTGTTGAATTTATTTATTTGTAGATATTTTCCAATTGATATTGGTTCAGACAGAAAATGTTCACCGTCGCTATCAGAATTTGTTTGATTTTTGGGATTTTGTGATGATTTGGCCTCAAAAAATTGCTGTGTAAAGTTATTTTCTGCTTTGCCTAAGGCTCTTGTATTTTCATCGATGTTTCCAAACTCTTTATCGTATTGTTCTGTAAAATTGTTTTGTAAGATTGTTTTTGTAGGTTCTTGTGAGCTGTCTGTCGTTTTGCTGATTTGATTTGGGTCTTCAGTAAATTGCTCTGTAAATGTTTTCTCCATTGAATTAGGTTTTGTTGTGACTTCGTTTATGATATCCGTCGTTATGTCAACGTTTAGATTTGCGTTGTATTTTGCTAGAAAAATATTTTCCGTTTCTGTTATGCTAGATAGTTGAGATTGATTCATAACTGTGATTAAATTATCAGCATATTGTAAGGTATTGATCAATTTGATGGAATCATTGTTCGAGACGTTCGACAAATAAGATTTTTCAGAAACTGTATTCGTGCCTTCTGTTACATTTAATAAACCAGTCGTATTTGGCTGTAGTATTATTGTTGTTCCTTGTAAGTCATTGATTGATTTATTTTCAGTAAAACCACTTTTGTTTAAAGAAAGCGAAATTGCCATCAATTCTGTATTTGTTTTGGGATTTTCTGTTATACTATTATGAATTGTCAATGAAATATTTGGGGCAGTAGACGTTTGTGTAATTATAGCGCTGGAATCAAAGTTTTGAGGAACTGTATCAGTAGCTGATATATTTATATTTGCATATGGTGACGTTGTGTAATTAGTATCTTGAACCATAATGTCTTCAAGTTCATCTAATAACTCAGCTTCCGAATTGTATCTATTATTATTCAAAGTATAACTAGAATCTGTGGTGTTTATTGAATTAAGAATTTTATCAGATAATGGCTTTGTGCCATTATGTGATCGTATTGCGGGTAATACATACCTTCTAACAGAGGGGTTATTTTCTGCGAAATTTTCGATAAATGTCGACCTGTCCTTGTTCAAGTATTCTGTTGTTATATCGGTATCGTTTATAGTAAATATAAATTCATTTACATTGTCCTGAACATCATTAATCGTATCTAAAATGTCTGCAAGACGTAATCCATCTGTGTTCTTCATATCAGTGGAAGCATCTGATGAAGTGGTTGTAGTTTGCATATCCTTTATTACCAATAAATCACTGTTTACTGTAGCTATTGATTTATTTAACATGGTTCCAGCAATTCCGTTGTTAGTCTTTGGTATGTTCAAATTACCATTAAAGAAATCATTTGTATCGGTACCATGACTTGGTATTTCTGTTAGATTACTTATCCAGTTGGCTGGTTGACTTATAATATGATACTGTTCGTTACTGTTGTTGGATTCAGAGACATATTCTTTAATGAAAGATGCACTTTTGTTTCGGTAATGTTTCATGGCAGCTGTATCATTTAGAGTAAGAATGAATTTATCGATATTATTTTGGACATCATTTATATTTTCTAAAATTTCCTTAAGGATTACACCTTCTTTCTTCAAATCGTCGGTAACGTGGGTTCTTATATATTTCATGTCATTTGATTCATTGATTCTGTTTCCATCAGATGTAAACGAGATGTTCGAGTAATGTGGTGTTGAAGAAACATATATTGGAGCTTTCGGTCCTATTGTTTTAATAACAGTGCGGTCGTGTATTGTATAGTTATTTCCTAAGTAATCGCTTACTACATTTCTTTGAATCATGCCAGAAATATTAGATTTTTCGTTTAAGTCCGTATTGGTGGCCGAATATGGGACACTGAGATTGATGTTTAGGTATGGTGTATTTTTTTCTTTCTTGCCTCTGTTTTTATGCTTATTGGTAAGTAATGTATCTTTATTGATGATCGCATTTCTTATAACACTCATATTATTTTTAGAAGAAAATCGTATTAAATCCTTAATTGTTTTTCGTTCACTAATGAACGCCGTATAGTGGCCTTTTCTCCTTGAATCATTTTTAACTGTTGAATTATTCGAATCAACGGGATTTTCAATTTTTTTTAAGTCATCAAGCTTCTTACCCCAAAATAGTTTTTCAGTTGTTGAGTTATTGGGATTAGTTAACTCTAGATAACTTTCACTTTGATTATATGCGTCAGTTTTATGTTGTGTTTTAATCATACTTGTAGCTTCAGGCATACCGTTTAGTGTTTTGTCTAATTCTTGCCTTGACTCTGTTGCCAAATTTTGTGATGTCAATAAAGATGTAAATTCAATTGAGTCTCGTTTAATTTCATGCCCTAGATAGTCATCACTATGCGGTGTGCCTATGCGGCGCCTATTATGTATTGCGTCTGTCTGGGACACGATGGGGATTTCGGTTGCCGGATTATCTATTTGCAAAATCAATGGTGGCTTCGAGTTTTCATCAGCAACCTTCACGTAACTATCTAAACCTTTTACAGAATTCGAGGAAAAGGTCATTGAAACGTTTTGTGGAACATCAAGGATGCCTTGTTCAATGGCAAGTGGCATAACAGTCAAATTAGCCGTGGTCGCTTTAGTACAATTATCAGCTGTAGAATTATTTAAGCGGTCTTCCGCTTTGCCCAAACTTTTCTGATGATTTTTAGTCGAAGTGAAATTGTTATTTATCATTTGAGTTATCATTTTCAATTGCGTTTTATTTATTTTTTTACCTTTAAGCAATTTCTTAAGCAACATTTTTATTCGTTTTTTCCTCACATTAGTTTTTTTTGGTTTTCGAGTAATGAAGGAGTCATCGAAAATTTCTGATCTTAAGACATTATCTGTAGTATTGTCAAAGGTCTCATTAAGCATGGGATCCGTACGGAACTTTATATTTTCTTTAAATTCAGGCCTTTCTTTCGAGCCATGTCTCTTCAGCAACATGTTTTTAACACTCACATTTTTATTCTTGAGATTTTCTTGGAATTCTTTAATACGTTGCTTATACATTACTTTCATTTTGTCTATACCTACCTCCTGAGTTAGAATGCCAGGTATCATACTTTTATGTTTAACTTTAACAATTCCATTTGTCTCCGTGGAAGTTTCTACAGTTGTTCCATTATTTATATGAATAGTAGTTGTCTGCTGAAGTGTAGTCGTTTTGTTTACTTGCTCATTTGTAATTGAAATAGTTTCGTTCAGATCTGTCGTTGTATTTTTTGCTTTCTCATTAAGTGGGAGATTCCATGATAGCTTATCGATCATGGAGAACATTTTATTCAGATCGTCGCCTTCATTTGGACCTGCATATGATTTTCTAGTTATGTTTATATTAGAAAAAGAAATGTCATTGGCTTCAGGTATTTTTGAATCAATTACTTCAATCAGTTCATCTAAATTAGCTGCTGAAGTTGGCTTTTCTTTACTATTCTCGTCACTTTCAAGTGTCTCATGTAAAGGGTTTAAGCTTGCTTTAGATGTTGACGTACTTGGTATTTGCATATTAATGTCACTCATATTTTTTAAATTAAGATTTTCTTCCGAAATTGAAAATTGTATACCACTTTTATTCGCTTCTTCTCCAACTTTTATAATCAGTTCAAATGCAACAGGATTTTTAGGATCTATTTTAGATTCAGTGACGCTCCCGATCTTTCCAGCATCTTCAATAAATTCAATATTTTTCATCATTTTTGTGTGTACTTCCTTTGGAGATGTAGGTAATATATTTTCACTAATTGTTTCACCATTTCCAATGTCTTTAATGTCAATTATATTTCTACGTAGTTCACTCCTAACTGGAACATTATCAATGGAGGCATTTTGAACATACTTTGATTTGTTTGAGTCGTGTTCCGTTGGTTCAGGTAGCTGTTTTTCTGATTCAGTAAACTTTTGTTTTGGATTTAATACCGTGTATGCGTCTGTTTGTTCTTTGTCTATGAGATTCTTTGTGTTGTTATTATTTTCAATATGATTGAATATTTGTGTTGGAATGACAGATTTAGTCGTTAGTGTATCCCTAATGTTATTCTGAACAGTTACAGTTTCTAGAAGTGGTTTAGCCAGAATTTGAAGTGCGTTCATATCTAATGTAGATTGTTTGCTTATAGTATTATTCAGCGCTATGCTGTCTGTCTTTAACGTCGCATGAGTCGACACCCGTAACTGATTTACGGGTGTCGACAATTGAATAGTAGATGCTGTCCAGTCTCTTGCTTGCTTTATGTTTATCAACTCTTGTGTAAAATTGCCGTTAAAGAGGGTAGTTTCATAATTTCTCATAGAGTCAATTATAGGTACCGATGGTATAGTTGCAACTAAATATTTTAGAGTATTTGAATTATTTTTTAAATTAGACCGCGTTTCAATATTTATATTACTTTCCCATGCCATAACGTAATCGCTTAAATTCTGTTTTTCGGAATTGTCAGCCACTGGAGTTGCATAAGTTCCGAACTCATTGACATTACTACTTTGGATGATTTTTGTACGTAATAAAGGCGGCGACAGATTTGGTAATATATCTTGGAATTCAATTGCAGATTTTAGTTCTTTTGTCACTGAATTTTCTTCTACAATTGTGGGTGAGAAGCTGTCTATTGGTAAAATATTAGTTCTAGATGTTCCATTTGTTCCGGTAACGTCAGCAACTTCGTTTGTATTTATGGACGTTTCTGGAGTTTCTGTTGTTGAATTATCACTTGTGTCGAATATATCATTCACCATGTCTTTTACAGCATAACTTGGAGCATGCTTGTCTAAAATATGTTTAATTGAATAGGCTGTTTTTTCCTTAAAAGGTTTTATTGATGAATTCTCTGTGTCATACAATCTTTTAAGTGCATTTAAAATGTCTTCATCTTGCGATGATTTAGGTTTTAAAAAGTCAAAAGATTTTCTATTGTCTAATTTGCGATGCTCTTTTGCACCTAACTTCGAATTTAATTCTGATCTATTCAAATTATTATATATTTTTGATTGTGATTCTGATAATAAGGTTGAGTTAACTGCAAGTTCATCCTTTATAGCTTTTACGTAGTCAGTTTGTGTTGCATTCTGCAATGTATCAACATGTTTGGGGTCTTTATAAACATCATCCTTTTTCAATGCTTTTAAAACCTCTACCGTTTTGATCGTTTCCATAGATTCTGTATTGTGTTTGTTTAAATAAACTTCATTATATGTTGTATAATTGTCAAAGGATATATTACTATGTTTTCCCTTAATGTCGGATTCAGTTTTGGTTTGATGAGAGCTATCATTGACTTTCATTTCCTCCGTTTTATGATCACCTTTTAAAGTATAGGAGTCTTTTTTAATTATTTCTAATTCAGGATTTTTATTAAATCCTTTATCTGGTGTTTTATCTTCAATTAAAATTGTTTTCGATAGTTTGTGAGTATTCAGGAGTTCACTATCCAAAATTGATATAGGGTTCGAGTTAATTTGTGTTGTTCCATTGGATTTAATGTCATCATTTATTGCAGTATTTAAAGATCCGACCATCGTTGTATCCATATTTTCTTCAGTAGGTTTAGAACTACTGTTTTTATCATTTTGATTTAGATGTCCTGTAATAGTTAATTCTGGTTTATATTCCTGATCCAATGTTCCGATTAATGATTCATTACTTAATTCTGTCCTTGCTCCATTACGATTTGTTTTAAGATTTTCGTTATTCAGATTCTTTGCAACATCTGTTTTCGTTTCGTTACTTATTGTCTTAGAAACGGATAAAAATTGGTCTGTTATTATATCATTGTTGAGTTCATTTATACCATCACTAATTTGAGATTCTGATTTAAAACTACTTGGTTCAATAGGATAAGTGTTTTTTGAGTTTAGTGTGTAATTAATTTCAAATATAGGCGAAGTTGTTTTTGAATTTAGATTTTCGTTAATTTCTACGTCATTTGGATTGATGGTTGCAAACATATTATTCTCAGTAACATTATTATCACTATGTTTGACTTTATCGATGAAATCAGCTAAAACGCCAGAAGTTTCATTGTTATAAGCTTCAATTTGGTTAATGCTATTTTCGGTGATCCAATTTTCAGTCGTTGTTAAATGTGGTGAGTCGGTTGTATTATTGATGTTTTCCTTAAAGTAGCTTGATTTATTGTTACTTTCTGCAAATATTTCATTTGTTCTAATTACATCACTTATTTCAATTTTGTTTGTGTTAATAACAGATTTAGGTTGCTCATTACTTTGTGCCAATGTAATTTTTGTATGTGTATATCCTTCTATTTCATTTCTTGTAGAAGTTTCAGACACATTCATAGGCTTGTAATCATAATAAATGTCCGTGGCATTTCTAGGAATAGTTTGTGTATCTTTTATAAAGTACTCTTGAACGTCGGTTTGATTTGTGTTTATATTTGTTTTATCAAGTTTCATCAAAATATTATAAGGAGCCAATGAACCAATTTCATTTGAATTTTTGACGACAGATTCTTCTAATTGTTTTGGTACAAGTAGTTTGCTAGATTTTTCTAGTAAATAAGTTTGTTTTTTTATTTCTTGCCCTGTATCTTGGGTGTGAATTTCGTCGCTATTTATTGTTTTGAATAAAATAACATTTTCTGAGGTTAAATGTGTTTCTTCGGAAGCTTTAAGAAACTCTGTTGGGATATTATTTATCTTCGATGTTTCCTGTTTTAATTTTACAGAAGTCAGCTCTGTGACAATACTATCCTTATATACAAGTTCAGTTGAGTACGATTGTTCAATGCCTGAGATGTTATCCAAATTGTTTGTAAACGGCGGTATTTTACTAAATTTATTTATTTCGTTATCTACGGTATTTTGATTACCTTGCAAATAGTTGAATTGTGACGTTGAGTTTGAACTAAATGTTAATAAATCAATTCCTTGAGTTGTTTCTGTAATATTGACTTCATTTGTATCTAGTAATGTTGAAAATGTTGCATCTTGAGGCTGATGCGTTATTGTTTTTTCAGAGTTTATCGTTGCTGTCGTATTTTCTATATCAGTTATGATAAAAGTATTTTTCATATTTGTGTGCGTTATAGGTGATTCAATCGTAACGGTATTGTTTTCGACATTTTCTTCTTTTATATTCGAAGCTATCAGTGACTCTTCTTTTAATGCTTGTGGTGTGGACATGACTGATGGCAAATTTGTTACAGTGCTTGCCTCGATTTCTGAAATCCACTCTGGTTTTGTCGAGTTTAATAGATGTTCGAGTTCTTGTGTATATTTTTTTAAATCAGTTCCGACTTTTTCAGGATCCGTGTAATACGAAATAATAGAGGTTGTAACATCTTGCCCTTGAAAATTTTTTGACACCAAGTTCTTCCACGGTTCATTGTAGTATATTCGATTACGCTCTGTAGTATAATCTCGATCATCTTTAGTAGTTCGTTTCGATACGAAGTTATTCAAAAGCAAAATTGCACGAGTTACATCACCAAGTTTTAAAGGGTCGTCTGAATTTGACACTAATGTGTTAATATCAGTTTCATTGTTTTTTACTTGACTTTGTTGTGTGGAGGATTGTGTTTGCGAATAAATATTATTGTCATTATCCTGACCTTCATTGGTGGCATTGGTGTCAACGTCAACAGGTCGTAGCTTAGTGTTTTCGTAAAGGTTAACCAGATGCTTTATTTTGGTTATTGTGTTTCTGTATCTGCGCACTTTTTTCTTTTGTGTTGTAATGGTATCATTTTTCATTCCAAGTATAGTCTCTGTTTCAACGTCAGAGTCATTTATAAAGTCTTTATTACAGTGAGGGATAAGTGTACCATTCTCACAGCAAACGTTAATGTAATCTGTGTGGTTCGGACTCGTGTGAATTTCTATATATATTTTTACATCATCGTGTTTGCGAATAAACTTAAATACCTTTGTAAGATTTTGCTTGTCACTTACTGCTAAAAAATTGTAGAGAGATTGTAAATTACAATCGGAAAGAGTTTCTGGCGTAATATCCTCTCCGTTCTTATCATAGTTCGTGTCTATTATATCGATGTCAATAGGAGAATTCGTATGAAGGGTATCGTTAAAGTCTTCTTCAGGGAGGCTAAATTTTCTTGATTGTGTTTCTTTTGAATCAGGATGTAGAGTCAGTATAACAATAATATTATGCTTTAATGTACTTCGTGTAAGAGAGTTACCTTTACCATATAGATTGTACCTTTTTAAGTTATACTTGTGTAAGTCTTTTGTTTCTATTAATGCTTTGAATAATACCCGCTGCAGTTTAGACATCAATGTGTTTTCTTCGATCACTTCACGTTTATCACTAACAACTGGTGTCTCGTAAGTGTTATTTCTCTCATCTTTGCCACAGTTGGAATGATTCAAGAATGTTTCTTCATCAACTTTCGATTGATGAGTGCGATTAATTAGTTCTTGTTTTAAATTGAAACACGTGTTATTGTAAATCTTTCTATAAAGTTCAAGTACTTTCCAGTCGGTACTGCCAGACTCGCCGCGCTCCAGCAAACTGTTGTCTACAGCAAACTTCTCTTCTTTAGCTCTTAACGTCTCACGCATACAAACACATAGACTTTTCAAGAGTTTTATCGTTACATCCAGTAAATGTTCGTCACTAGTCGCAGCGTCAACAGATTGCAGAATCTTCATCAACAAAGGGCTGTCACTAGTAGATAACGATTTTTTGAGTTGCACCAATCCATGATTTTGAAGCACTTGAGTTATAAGACACAGAAGAATTATAGTTTTGATTTTCATTTTAAGTAGGTAGTTGTATAGGCGTCATGTTGGTGGGGCAGAGCGAGGCCGATTGCAGAGAACAATAATGTTGACGTAACTATGTTTTGGGAAATGAAGGAAAACGTTAATCGCTCCGATAAGGGTGTCGGCGCATGTTTTGATTTTCGAGCGCTGCACGCCGCTTTCAATGTCTCGTGAAACATGAATGCCAAAGATTGAACGTAGGGAATCAAAATTTTGAATTGAGCATGACAGAACTGACAGCGGATTCGGATAAAGAATGCCTACTGTATCATATACATAAAGCAAAAAAGAGTACAATGTAGTTCTTTCTCTTTGGATACAATGCATTGTTGATCAAGCCTTACACTATGGGTTCCAAAATAATGACAACGATAAAAATATCAGAGCAACTTCTACCTTATCATCGTCAAAGAAATTCTATTTAAAAACATTATTCTTATCTTTTGATTTGAGACGAGAACCTTCGCGAGACTCAACAAATATAAAAAAAACTAAAAAAATAATTCGCTTTCTATTCTATAATGTTTCCAAATACATATACACTATTAATATCCGTCCTATCATTGTTGCGGAAAGTTCCAGCTAGAACTAATTAGGAATGTTCCTCACCCAGTTGTCCATCTCCTTCTGCCTATCGAGCAGCGCCTCCTGCAGGCGCGGACCCAGCTCCTCCAGGAAGCCGCGCACCAGCCCGCGCGCGTGCTCCAGCGCCTGCTGGCTCACCACCACCGCCGCGAACTCCAGGTACGTCTCCATCGTCGTTTCCAGTTCCGGGACCGGCAGCTTGGGGAGCTGGACATTCTGGAAAGAAGAATTTTATTTAACATTGTAATCATTTCTTTTTCTTTGTTTTGTTGTGGGATAACAACAAAATAATGGCTGTTATAAGTTTAACTTGTGTATCTGTATTTGTTTGCGTCATTGTACGCGTTAAATGGAAGATGTTTTATAAAGTAGTTATCGCTCTTTGTCTATCGGGACATTTTAAGATAAGCTGGTCTTTCGATGGAGAAGTTAGTTTGAGAGTTAATTCTAACCTATAAATATAAAAGCTCGCTAGGTTTAATGCCGAGTCTAGGAAATGCGGTTGATACCTGGAAGTCCTCGTCGTCGGCTCCATACACCTGGGTGCTGAGCCACCGCCGCGGCAGCGACAGCAGAGACTCGCCCCATGCTGCAACAAATTTACAATATAATTAGGAGAATTCATAATATTAAATAAGGATCTTTCCGATACGTACGTTGGTACTTTCATTGCTTTTTCAGGTAAGATTTTTATCCCTTATTCTGGCAATGCGCTGTGTCGAGGCACTACAATGCACCTCACTCTAATTTTAAATATCCAACTAAAAAGAACCTTCCTTGTAAGCCACATAAATATTATCAGCGAATCACTTAGCCGCAGGCCGTGACATGGTTCAAGCGATCTTATATTCATGAGATGTAAAACTGAATGTAAATAGTTTCTAAAGTTAAAAGTTCGCTACATTATTGATTTAAATTCCTTGATCGTGAGGTCTTTAGGTTTAGCTCTGAGCTAATTTACTTTATCATAGAGCTTATTCCTTGAAGTTGTGAGCAGATGCTGTTGTATAGTCGACTGCACATGATGAGTGGTAAATGTTTAAAATGTCCATGTTCTTATTTGAAAGTATTTTTCTAATAACAACATCATCAATAATTTTAACTACTGAAGTCCGACATTACCAAATGTGTATGAGGTTACTGATAAGGGTTAAGCCTACTGTAATACGTACCTTTTATTAATTACAATTATGTATAGTACATATTATTATGTATCTGTTTATCTGAATTTGATTGTAGTGTATTAGATGAATAAACCTGCGTTACCTTATTTTTCGATAGAAATATACCCGTAATATAGTTATTAGCGAACACCGCCACTGACACCTCTCTCTGTTCTGTATTAAGAATATTCTAATCTTAACAAATAATGCGAACTGTTAACCTATTGTAAATCCATTCGTTAACGTGTATGTCAATCGTAATTAGCGTTGTGGTCACAAATGTTCCGCAAACAGGAGGCAACATGCATTGGACGTGTGGTCTCGTCAGGTCGAGCATGTTATTGTAGATATACCTAACTTCGGCAAGGTAAGGTAAGTAAACGCGACTTTGTCTATAAAAAACGCGGTGTCGCGTCTAAAACGCAGCGTCGCGCTTCGTCCCGTCAAAGTTCTCCTCATACCGGGACACATAGTTCAGTTTTTTAAATAATATTTCTTTTTCGTTCTTCAATGGAAGGAACTAATTGGTATCTCAAAATCATTTCTTGGAGAGAATAGTAGAGTTTATATCCGAATATACATAAACACATAGGTAGGTAAGTCGTTGTGAAGCCGTTTCCGCGAGACATTTGTTCCCCTACGTAGAGTAAGGTAGGGATAGCCGGCTGTATTAGGAGTTAGTGGCAATTTCCTGCGACGCGACGGCCGCAGCTGTGTGAGAGGTTTACGGGCGCGGGGATTGTCTGCACTAGCTACGTGATAGCAGGACGACCGGCGAAATGCGATGTGTTTTATATAAAAGTGGACTACAGTTCCGTGTTGAGTTAGATGAAACTTGTTTCGTGAAAACACCAGAACGACTTGTAAATCAATAACTTCAATTCTTAAAACCTTTCTAATTTTTAATGAATTCAGAAGTAAATTTTTAACATTTTTAATTATTACATCTATCATCATCAACATTTAATAAGCTCTTCGGGGTGTTAAATTTCATCTTTTGCTCCATTTTTTTTCCAATAGTTTTATTTTGACACAATTCATCTACTGCTTGCCTACCTTACCTGACCATTGTCGATAAAATCTCGCGTTCACATTTACTAACCTAACCAAAATGTCAGTAGCCTTAGATACCCTTATTATTTACAATCCACAACTTACTTAGAGTTTAATACTTTAGTTTTACAAAGGTCAGTCCACCGGTATCTATCAGGCACAAATTCATTAGCTTCACTAATAAATCGTGGGTGATTAACTACCGTCGGACCCCACCGGACCTCCCCGTACCTAAGATGCAGGATTGTAATAAACTTACTACTGTCTGCGCGTCAGGCTGGTTCTTAATGCCGATAACTACTACTAACATAGTAATAAGAATTAACATTTAGTTTAAGCTTCTAACACTCATAATAACATAATATAACTTCTCATTTGCTTTCTGAGCTGTAAAACACAAAGCATGCGGTGTTTACCTTTAATTAGGTGAGCAGTATTGTGTATTCTAAGCTTACCAAACATAAGTCATGATTAGCTGTGACATCTGTTGGTAAACCATAAATAAATAAATAAATAAAATAAATAAATAACTTATCAAGATACTTTTACTTTTTTGCATTTTCAACGTAATATACAATTTATATAGCTATTTCAAAAAATATTATAAACAATGTATAAAAAAAATAAACTACATAATCTAACGTTATAGTTTATTGTGTTAGTAGTTTAGATCTTAATTAATTATTCTAGAAAAGTCATACTTAAACAAGAAATTATTATTTATCATTCCTTTTCTAAATAACACTCAATTATTATCCAACAAAAGACTTGTTCTAATTCAATCTCCATTAATAACCTAATGAAGCTGAATAGGTCCTGTCCTATTAAACACCAGTGACAAATCGTGTTCTTCCTGCGTTTGTAACATCAATAAATTATGTCACTGTCGCCGGGAGACAAACCGCTTCGTCAGCAAACTGGCGAAGCGATAAATTACACGAATACGAAGATTTTCCTGGTGGTATGGAAACAGAAAATATACATATATAGGTATTATTATGAAATTGTTAGTTGGAAATGCGTAGAATATTATTGTAACCGTATTCTTAATTTTTCAACGTTACTCTGTACATAGTATATATATTTATCACCAGCTTACATAACGTCCATTGATTTCAGTTAAAATTTGGTTTCCTCATTGTTCAGAAGATATTTTCCTTCACCATTTCTCAGCGCCTTAAATATCAAGACCCAAGGCGTAATAACTTCGGTCAAATCACAATAGTAGGTAAAGGAGAATGACCAAGTGACTATGGCACTTAGTATCGTTATCAAATATATTGTGCCACAATGTAATATATCTTAATATAAAGTATGATTAAGGTACTTTTAAATACAGTAAATTTTTTTTTAATAATTCTCCGCATTTTGCCTTAGTTTTGAATTGAATTAGTTGTAAAAAGCGATTCTTTTTACGAAACATTTCCACAGATTTCATCTTGTTATAATGAGAAAAATCGAACTAGCTATTTTTGTTGAGTTTTGACAGAGGAAAGGTAATCTGTAAGTTGTGCTAGCAGTAGGGGGAGTCGTTTCCACCTACTTTATGCTGCTAGAACAGTGACTACTTTTTAGTAGCTCATCATCAACATATTAGCAATTCTAATGGTATTCGAAATATCCATAGACGACTGTGGCCACTTAGGTACTTCTTTCTTAGCTAGATCTTTCCGTTTGCCAGTCTACTGATATAAAAAATAATAATAACTAGAAATGCGAATCACACAGGCATTTTAAATAAATACTGCAGATACTCAAAACATGAGCTTATTAAATAAAAGTGTGGTAGGTACACAACTGCACATCAAGTTCTACATTTTCATATACATATTCGTCAAAAATATCATCTAAAAATAGAGCTGGGACTTAAAATTCATTATGTCGTATTATTATGAAGAACTGCTTGTATTTACTCCAGTAATCTCGTTCGGTGGTACAAGCGTGCCCCAATCTTAATAACGTAATGATTATTAACCCTTTTTAAAGTACTCTGTGATGATTCTTTCGATGACAAACGCATTCCACGTGGCCCATGATATGACATTATTTAACACAGGTAATATAATTATTACTTCTTGAAAGTAAATCGTAATGAAACACAAAAACACTCGCTTCGCGGGACTATTAATTATGGTATCGTTTTGAATGAGTGTGGAGTGTAGGTAGGTAGGAATGTACGAAGTAGATAAGTACCTACATACAAAACAAAAACTTTTATTTTTATCAGTTTTTGTCCGGGGAAGTTATGATTATCTACTATTAGATATAGGCTTTTAAATTAAAAAAAGGAATTATTGTTATCACCAACTTATGGCACAATTTAGATTGAAGCGATACTGGAAATGGTCATTCTCCTTTGGTTTGAAACCTCTTACTACTTTTACAGATAATACAGAAAAAGGTTTTTAGCTCCCTATTTACAATTCTACCAACCGTATAAAAGCTTACAATGTTCTCAAAGCTTAACAAAGTTCTATTCAGATGTTACCCCCTTTAGTTCCACAATACAATGTATTAGCGCTCGGACAGCGCGGCAGCGGCCATCGATCGCGGAATGGAGCTCGTTGCATATTCTACTAGTTACGATGAAAATGACAATATGTGGGCCCAAGTGGGTTGGAAGCATAATTATATTTGGTTAGGTATTGTTCCCTGAATGAAATGCTTATACTGTGAATTGTAATTGGATGGGTATTACCGCGAAAGAAAACGTTTGTTATCAAAAAGAATATTATATTACTCGAGTAGGTTGACATAGCTATAAATTATAATATAGTAATAAATCTAATTTGTTTTTCTGTTAAATTATAACGTACCCACATAATACTAACCAAGAACAACAGTAATTTTGAATTTTCCTATTAATTTAATAATTATACCTAGCCTAATTACCCTTGATTAATACTATAATTTCTGCCCTATGTTTTTGAAACCGATATAAACAAACTTTCCTACTTAGAATATAAATATCATTGTAGTAGAGAAAGAGTCGTTTATTTCTGTTCTACAATAAGCAGATTATATTAGTACCCACATAACGTACACGCATACACCCACTTATCTTCGTTTATCAAAGAATGACCTATTTGTAAAATAGAATATTTACTTTTAAAATATTTGTTATGAAAGAAAATATCACAGCAACAACAGCTACCCTCTCACAGGGGTGTGCAATATAATTAATACCCGCCTCCAGGTGCGCGCTCTCACGGCGCTCGCGGCCCTCGGTATCATGACTGTTAGCTTACACTTACTGTAGTTACAGTATTCTCAGGTTGCTTCCGTTTTAGTTTATATGCTTATTTTATAACTCAAATTATTTTCATATTATTGATGTGTTTTCCATACAGTTTCAAATTTTCGCTTTTGGAGGTGCCCGTACCCGGATCCATATTTTGACTGCTTTTTACCATTGAAGTATCTAAGTATGACTGTATTAATTAAATTATTTATCTGTTAATGAGTTAAACCCCTGGTAAATTTCATTAACATAAGGATCTTTATTTCACACTGTGTTAAATAACTATATTACAATATGGGAAGCAAAGGGATCGTTACAGATGGATTTTCGAATTTTTTACATTTGCCAGTAATCGACATTGATCGAGTTCCACCCCAGCAGGTAGGGGGTACATGGGGGTGCACGGGGGTGCAACACATTACCATGCCCTCTCTACAGGTGCGCCGTCACACGCGGCTTTCCTTACAACGGCTTATTGTAAGGAAACAGAATTTATAAGCAGTATCGAGCTATATCTTATAACAACAACAGGAAATAAAAGAGGTAAACAATAGACGTTAGAGGTTAAATTTGGATAAAATTTGGATAGAAAACCCATAATAACGAAAGTCGGATAAGAGTCATTCACCTTTTTATTGGACTCCAAACAGCTAAGCCACCTAAATTCCTCGTATTTATTGGAAAGAAATAAAAAAATAATATTCAAATAACATTATTAAGGGTAGCATTTTATTGATATAGTAATTAACAGATTATAATCGAGTGCCCCTAATGACGAACGCTCCGGTTTTCACTTGATGGTAGAATGTCGTGCACTGCAGTGTACCTAGGTACAGTCAGCTACATAAGTCCCGGAATAAAACAGATTTGCCGAACACCTGATTACAATCAAATTCACTAAGTTGACATTATGTCTAGGAAATAAAATAACCATTACACCAGAACTCTTATAACAAGTAAATGATGATTTTTTTAAATATTAAATCTTCAAGAATTTAATAAATCTAGTGTTTTTTTTCATATCAGTTTATAAATGCTCGTGACAATTCCATTATTGGCAAAAGAGATCCCACTAGATTACTCATGCCTACCTGTAAGTCGTCATTATTCCAAAATAATTGTTATGTGATGTGTATTAAAGTGTTTAATAAAGTGCCTAAATCTATCCGAGAGTTACCTCTACGTAAAATGAAAAGAGTACTAAAATTATGGCTAACAGAACACACGTTCTATAGTATTAGAGAATTTTTTGAATTGTAATCCTTTAGAACGCCCTGTTTTGTTAATATTTCTCTCTTTTTGCCATGTATAAATTAGGCATAGTATTTAAGTTACTACTTACTTACGTTAATTATTAGTTTTATTATCATTTATTGTATTTTGCATACCGGAATGGTGAAATGTGCTGCTCTAAAACCCTACTTGTAACACCTTATTTTATCCACATTTCTCGCAAATAAATGTTTCTTTCTTTCTTTTTTTCACAGTTAAGATAAAAATCACGACACTTTCCAAAACTAAATCTGTCCAAAACCGTGTTGGCAATAGAGCGTGCTAAAGACATATACGTCAATACATATATTTGGAAAACACAACTCACTATTACACTGGTGCAGTCGGGTAAACAAACGATACGCACCAATATTCTTAACAATATTGAACATTTCTAACGATTTTTAAGTTGAATTAATCATTGACTGCTTTTGCTACCTGTACCTACGCGGGCGGTGCGCGTGAGTGTAATTACGTCGAGTTAGGGCCGCCATTAAGATGATATCTGTAAGTACTGCGTGACACAACCTGACACTCTTGTGATGAATGCTAGTATTTCATTTTGGTTGGAAATGACCTTGGAAATGAGGACAAGGAACAATATGTTTTGCTTAGCCTTTCCTAAATTATATTGAGGTCAACTTCCAGACTAATTCTATCCAGCTGAATTCAAATGCTTGATAGACTTTCTGCCACTATTACCTTTATACCTTACTTGGCGTTTAGAGCATTAGACCCTACATTTTGTTCATTTTAAATTGAAATATTTAGATGATATCTAAGTTTTGTTTCATCTACATATCTACACAGTTATTAAGTAGGGTCAGTTAGCTCAATACCTTAGGGTCAGTACCTTAATTAACAAAGCCTACAGACAGGGCGGCCAACCTTAACATCGCTAAAAAATTCCACTTACTGACACACTAAAAAAAGCTTTTAAAACGGGGACTAACTACATTAGAGACCGCGTTCGTCCTAAAGGGCTTAATGTGATAAAAAATGGCGGGCAGCGGGCGCGGCCCTAACTAGATTATGTATCTCATGTGATGTCTGACTACCCCTGCGATGAGCGAGGTCATACGCGGAGCGGGGAGCGGGAGATTAGGAAAAGTACATTTAGTGCTCATAGAAAGCGTACGCGCTTCTATTATGCTAAAGTTTTTGTAAAAGTATGTGGTGTATTAATACATTAACTTTAGTTCATGAATTAATACATAAAGCTATGCCTAAGCTTCCAAAACCGATAATTATTAAGGAAGGTAAGGTTCATAGTTTCAAATTGTCATTATTTATTATCCGCTGTATTTCTTTTTTATCACTGACCAATCGGTATTAACCTTTACTAAATCAATAAGTAAATAATTACCACAGCCAGAACACAGCAGGAAACTCATTAACGTTTAACCTGTAACCGGTCAATACTGTGGCACCAATATCCGGCATCCGGGTAACTTCCGCTCTTCACTGACCTGTCCGAACCGCCTGGGGGCTAGGGGCGTTGTCATGGCAACCCAGGTGCGATCGCTCACAAATACAACATTAAATATTGAATGTAATGGATAATTGTTTTTACACTTTACACGTCTATTTTCTAAAGTTTACACAATTACATATAGTTTTTTATCTCTATCATATTTAATTGTTTAGAAAGTAACTACATAAGATGTCATTGAAAAATAATGGAATATGCTAAAATCATAATATTCTACTATAATTATGCCCCTTTGTTATTTAAACAAGACCCTTATTATAAATGAAAACCGTCAGCAAACGTATAATATCAAGACTTTGCGAATCAGACTTATCATCCCCTCTTTTTTCAAAAGAACTTAATATGTCGTCATCATACTTTTGTTTCTTTCAACTATATTCACTTAATCACAAACAGCCCCGCTGTCCGCTGGCAGTGGGGCGCGGGTCGGGCGGGGCGTCGCCATGGCAACCAGGTGCGATCGATCTCGCTGCACGCCGCACCTGTGACGCAGACGTGTGAACTGCCGGAACACACCTACACCGAGCTTTACTACTTCTTAGGTTTTGGATGGTTGTATGGGTTATTTTTTGAAGCTGGTTAGATATTTAGTAAAAGGTACAAGAACTGGCCCAGTTTTATCGTTAAAGTCTGTTAATGATGATTCGGTTTTTAATAAAACGTGAAACCTGTTCACGTTTTATTAAAAACTTAAGCCTTTCTTAAGCCATGAAATTGTGGTTACTACAACTAGGTATACTCAAAAATATATTCCAAAATTACAGGAAAAAAATTACCTCGATATCTCATTTACCCAAAAATAATTATCAAAAAAGATCTCCATGTTGCAACTGCCAGAACCTACCACAATACGAACTAAATAAGAAAGAAAAAACTTTCTATACTACGTTTTTAAATATAATTAAAAGAAGCTTCAGCAAAACTCCCGTGTTCCACCGCAGCTCTTAAAACAACAGTTGGTATAACGACGCCGCGCGCCGCGCTAACGAGACCCGAACATAGACCGCTTTTGTTGATATTTGTACTTCACCTGGTTCGGTACACTAACCTTATTACAACTAGGTTGGAGGTTTACGTTGAAGAACATTGTTTTATTGTCTTTTGTTCGTTTTGAAATATGTGAGTTGAAATGCATACCAAAATTTTATTAAGGTAGGTGTGTGAATGAGATTGTTGTGCAACATTTTTACGACTCAATCAACTTTACCGAAATACGTCAATACACGCGGGTGAAGTTCTGAGCTAAATAAGCTAGCTATGTTTTAGAAGTCGAATCCAAATACGGTTTAGGTACTTTTATTATTTTAGATTACCTGCTTTCACTTGCTATTGTGGCCTATTTGATTTTGACTACTTTTCAACATTTTAGACAACAATAATAAATAAATAGTTGACTTAAACTCTAAATCCAAATTCAATATTCACATTATGTTGTATATATTATTCTCTTTACATTGGTTAATTAACTATTGCATTCTAATATTATTTCTGAAAAAACCTACCTAAAAAAGCAACTCAATTTTAAAAGAAAACGAGATTAAAAAAGAACAATCCAGTAATTAATATTCACGTTAATTACCTCCAATTAGTCTCCCTTCACAACAGTTATAACGAAGCGCGGGTCAAGAGCGGCGGCGAAAGCAATGTATTAAAAGACAGAGATAGCGCTATGTCACAGTAAGGTGATGAAAAGAGAGCACAGATACAGGTACAGTCATTAGTGCAATTATAGTATTGGATATTTCTCTGTTTTTGCGAGTGACGAAAGTAGGCCGACAGTAAATAAATAAGATTTTTATATATAACTAGCTGTGCCTGCGACTTCTTTCGCGTGGATGACGAAACTTATCAATGAGTTTTGAACCACAAAATTAAGTTTGTTTTTTATTGTTTATACTTTTCCGGGATAAAAACTACTCAGTGTGGTGCCCAGGATAATAAAGAATAATTATACCAAGTTTCATCGTAATCGAACCGGTAGTTTTTGCGTGATACCTGAACAAACAGACAGACAGACAGACAAAAAAAAATTATTTCACTCTTTTGGGTTCGGTGTCGGTCTAGTAACAGGCCCCACCATTTTTTTTTTTGATATTTTCAATGTACAGAATTTTCACTTCTACAGATTTATTATAAGTATAATAGATAAGATTTGCACTGCTAAACTAGCCTATTCGTCGTTTAGTAGAACAAATACGGGCCTGTTGGTCTAGTGGTTAGTGACCCTGACTGCTATACCGGAGGTCGTGGGTTTGATTCCCACCCAGGACAAATGTTTGTGTGATGAGCACGATCATTTGTTCTGGTTGTCTGGTTGTAATTTATCTATAAAACGTATGTATTTAGAAATATATAAGTATGTTTATCAGTTGTCTGGTTACCATAACACAAGCTCTGCTTCTTTGGGATTAGATTACCGTGTGTGATTTGTCCCGGAATATTATATTATTATTATTAAACTAGCTGTGCCTGCGACTTCGTTCGCGTGGATGACGAAACTTATCAATGACTTTTTAACCGCAAAATTAAGTTCGTTTTTTATTGTTTATACTTTTCTGGGATAAAAACTACCCAGTGTGGTGCCCAGGATAATAAAGAATAATTATACCAAGTTTCATCGTAATCGAACCGGTAGTTTTTGCGTGATACCTGAACAAACAGACAGACAGACAGACAAAAATTTTTTTTTTCCTCTTTTGATTTCGGTGTCGGTCTACTAACACCCCCCGTCATTAATTTTTTTGATATTTTCAATGTACAGAATTTTCACTTCTACAGATTTATTATAAGTATAGATAAGAACAGCTAATAAGGAGGACAACGGAAAATCTTTAGCTGAATTATTCCAACGTGAGAACAATTCGCTACATTGGTTAAGGACGTCTTTCTGCTATAAATTATTTCCATATCTCATTCAGAGCCATATTAAATGTAATGAACGTCAGATGTTGTAGTTGTTTTTTGTAGAAATAAAATAATCGTCTATTATCAACTGTGCCACTTATATTATAGTTTGAAAACACAAACACTTATCATTTATTTATACAAATCAATTCTTTTGTAAAAGCACTTCGCTCCCTATCAAAGGTCACGTGAAAAAGGTCACGCCGTCGTCAAGTAAATAATGATTTGTTTAATATTACTATCGCGTAACAATGAAATCAATTCAGAAGGTCCAATGGTTTGAAGGCTAACTTGTGACGCGGCATCGCATTTTTCTTTGTCACCTTTGAAAGTATGTAAAACAGAAAATTGAATATTTAATTTTATTTCATTCACATACCTTCCTAATGTGTCAAACGATAATTTTGTTTCGTATCTAATAGTTTAAAATCAGAGCTATTCTATAATTTATATTTAAATAATAATATTTTCAATCTGAAGCTATCTGAGAACATTATCTAAAACTTCACAATTTTTGTTGTTTCACAGCACAAGGCCATCATCATACTTGTATATAAAATACCTTAAGTAGCAAGTATACCTTCTGTATTTTATTACGCTACGACAGATAATGTAGCTTAGTCACGCAATCAGCTTCAATGCTACGTAGATTGCTGCCGTAGCGTTTTGCTACGAGGTGCTACGAAAGCGACGTAGTGATTATTATGTGAGGAAAAATTTTGAAGACCAAATTGTTTATTATGTTTTGATAACAGTATTTAGGGCTTATATATTTTCAGGAATGGTCCAATATGAAAATGTGGTTTTTGGCCTTTAAATACCATGTATTTTCGCATCTCAAAAATATAACCGATAGTGTATATCCTAAGTAGAAATTCTAATTTGTTATAAACTGTTTCTTCGTGTGACTTATGGCTAAATCTATATTTCCGGTCATTCCAGTCGAATTAGTTCCTAGGTTTTGTTGATTACTTGCTAAATAGTCTACAAAACCTAGGAAATATCGTACTGCCAAAGTTTTTGCCTAACACTTGTTTTTATTCATAAATTCTAGTCCAGCCAGTGCAATCCGACGCAACTGTAAATAAATAGACGAAGGTCGCTTTTTTAATTTAAATTTCTTACAACACATAATCCCATAAGGTAGTATCTACTGGACCGCATACATATTACACGGCCGACCTTAAATAAAACACTTGAACTTGAGAGTAGAGCCTCCCGCGGGGTCGCGCCTTGTTAAATTTTCACGGGGGTTTTCATCCCCCTCCACCCCATGGTTAGATAACAACCTTTTTTGTTGAAATAATAAAGTAACGTTTGAATGATTTATTGGTTCAAAATTTATTGATTCTTGATGATAGTTATGTATGTTGTTTTTCTATTGGCGTGGGTTTTGAGTCAAGCAGGTAGTTAATTAGTGAGGTATATATTAGATTTTCATATAAACCTAGTTTTAAGGTTGCAAAGAGCACAAGTCTTGATAAATTTCTATAGAGCTTATGTATTTTATTAATAGCAAACACGCTAATTTAGAGCCACGAGCTCAAGATACGTATGAGATATTTCAGCGCTGTGAAGACTTCTACACTTCTACAAACTTAACTGTAGAAAACACTGTCATTCCTTTATGAGATTCTATTTTTCAATCCAGCAATAATATTTAATTGCCACTACAGACTCTGCAAAACTCTCCTTTTACAGCCCTCTAAATTTTTCTTCTCAACAACGTTTATTTGTGTATCAGTATCAAGTAACAGGATCCTCGCAGTAATTAGCCCCGAGCACTCGTGATCCTCTCGATGTAACAGACATACAAGCATCGCCCCCGGCCGCGCTCGAGTGCCATCGATCCCTCAGTACTGTTTGTACGCCGCTTTTTGTTAATTACAAATGGTTTTGTTGATTTAAGTGTTTGTTTTTGAAGTAGATGTTTTTTTTAAGTGATGAGCTCTCGTGGGTATAAGGTTTCTTATTATAAGATTTGTGTTTTTGTCACTCTGTTTGGTTGAATATGAAAAAATAACCTAGACTACTACAGTGTTAAATGTTTTTTTTTTGTTACAATAACAGACTATCTATCCCAATTAAAATCTGTTTATTTTAACTATCTCTTAAAGATTTTTGATAAATGTTTGTAATTGGGATTGAAATATATTTAGAAAAAATCCCTGCCTATGTCATCCGCTAAACTACCTCGTTAAAAAGACCTTAAAACTAGTCGGCTTTCATCCTAAAAATGCAATTAATTTATTTTAACGTCCCGAAAACTGCATACAAAACTAATAACTTATCTCCATGAATAATGTTTATCAAGATAACATTTAGACATGTTTATACATTTCCCTCTCCCTCCGAGCCCTCCACAATAATACGAAACACGTAGCCCCGACTAATTTGACTAATTACTCCCGATAACAACTTCACCGCACCCTGTATTCATCCCCTTAATCACAAAACAAAGGATTTTCAACCTTGTTTAATCGTACTAAGCTTCAAAATCATACAACCCAAGCTCTTTTTCTGGTTGAACAAAGTTACTGCAAAACGAACTCTAATTGTAGGAAATTAAACATGGAAATCGTATAGAATCATTTTGGCAAACATTTTGGATAAAGAACAATATCGTGGCATTTAAAATTGAATCGTATACTGGTGTTTTAGGGTTTGTTTTTGTGTGCGATTGATCAGAATCGATGGACCCGACTAATTGCTTGATTTGAATTTGAGCATACATTTACGGATTGCTGATTACTTAATATTCGGTTATCCAAACTCTTCGTCTAACTTTTCCATAAGTTATGACGAACAAAAACTAATATTCCTTCCTGTGGGTTTATCGCTTCCAATATTTGATTGGAACAAAGGCCTATTGTGTGGAACTTTCTCTTTTTGCTGTAGTAACTTTTTAGGTACTACAGCAATTAATGAATTACCCATACTTTGGAGAATGATAAAATATCTACTGGTATCATTCTGTTATTTGATAAACAAACTAAAATTCATACCTACTACATACATTTTTGTTGACGCTTTGTTAAAATTATTATTACGTGTAAGTATAACATTATTATTTATTATTACTTACAAAATTATAAATAAACGATAAACACTATAAAATATTAAGTAAGGGTTTTGATATCATAGGTATAGTAGGTTAATTAATATAAGATAGTAAAACAATGTATATTTTGTCGTAACAATTTATTCGATCACTGATTGATGTTGACCACTTTACATACAACTAGAATAGAATATGTACGGTTATAAGTTATTCTGTAATTATCTAAAAATTTAATAATTTCGTTACCACTCTCTATGAAAATACCTACGCGATACATGTTATCTGATCATATACACTGACAAACATAGTATGGCATACACCTTAGATACATAATTTAAATAAATTATTAACGATCGTAAGGGTTAAGCCACGCTCGCCGCGGTTGTTCCGTGGAAAGGTGACCATTTGTTAACATACCGAGAACCCTCCGTGCCTTTGAGGTCAGGTAAAGGCGATCGTCCCTACTACCATACGTTGATCTTTGGCAGTTTTATAGTACTTTGTTCATGTTTCAGTACAAGCTTCCACATTTGTCAGTGTATACCAATTCTAAACGACCAACCAGATTATATAGCTATTCAAAAAGCCATAACATATTACATTTTTAAACAACAAAATTATAATCACAAACTTTTAAGTAACAATTACTTTTAATTCTACATTTTTACAATTTTAAGTGACATCTATTATTCTAAAAACTATACTTTTCTATAATGTTTGCATGATTATGTATAGTGTAAGTACAGCTTAAGATATATTATGATTTTTTACTTTATATGTTTTAACTTGAATTTAAAAACCTTAAAAGTACGCTAAGCATTCTAAATGGTTAATTTAAAATCATAAACAATTAATTTGATTTTAATTTACATCGAAATTTGTATTTTACAAAAACGATTTGAAATTATTTTTCAAAATTTAGATAGTATTCTAGATGATCATAATTTTAAAACATACTTCATGTATTAATGAAGTGTTATTATTATTATACATTAAATACGCTTAAATGACGACAATAATAATGTTAAATATAATTGAAAGCGTATTTTAAGAAACGACTTACGTCTAAGTTTTGTTAACCTAATTCTTCTTATTACATGATACATACATAAAATAAATATATATCTACGCACTTATGACAATGATCCTCTACACTTTCTAACAAACTATAACATAGGTATTGTAAAAGAAAAATAAACGAAACATTTTAAGACAGAAAGAAATAACTACGAAAATAGTTTCTGAGGTATTCAATTTTATGATATATTATAAGCATATATTAATTAATACATTCGATATTGAATATAATACGTAACTAGTAATTAATATTAGGTTATGACTATGATGTTTACTTATTACTAAATAAATTTACATTATGTCCTAGGATTAAAATATGGTTCTTATTATTATTACATGTTAAATATATATCGTGAACAAATAAATAAACATTAAATATATAAATACATACATATATTTTATATAAATAGTTTTTAACATATGTATGAAATATTATGATATAATTATACATAATATACGTTTATATACTTTATATTAATTTTAATAATAAACTGAATGGTCAGATATTGCTTGAATTTATGATAAATTGTTGTTTCCGATTGATCATATTCTCATTCTTAAATGTTTCTTTAATTGGTGACAGTTTGAAAATTGTTTGATAATTATGCTTTTAATCGCTGGAATAAAGTTGTATTAAATATTCCACATTTTAAATTTAATTAATTCAATGTTACGGAACATCTAGTTCCCTGGATATTCTTGTAATTAAAATTATTACAATGTCATATACATTGAGGAAACTGCTGAAGTAAACTAGTAAATATATAGATATATTTATATTATACATATATTTGTATATAATAATAGATTGATATATTTTTTTATCTTAACCTAATGCATATTAACTAACACCTTATTTAAATGCTTGATATAACATGACGCTACTCTAACATATTACCGTACTTATCACTCGTACTTGTGTGGGTGTCAAACTGCTATATATACACTCTACATCTAATTAGCATTATACATATATTTAGCAATAAGACATACACTACGAATGTTCAATATATGTTGATACGAAATATACCGACTATTTATGGAATTGTAATATTACTTGATTTTTAAAATAAAATCGGTTTAGGAAAGGAAAATCCATATTTTATCAACTTATGTTTTAAAATTCAACTTAATTCTGTATATTTTGCATTTTTAGATTAATAGACAAATTCAAAGATAGTACGAATGAAGTATACGATAAATAAACATATAGCTACATAGCTACATATAGATAGATATAATTTAATAAGTTATAAAGTTAGTGGCAATGGTTTAGGAGCTAGATGATAACAAGCGAAGCTACTCTAATAGTACGGACTTAAGGTAGTAGTAGACTAACGGACGGGTACTGACCTACAGTTGAAGAGTAGCTGCCAACATAATATGTTATGTGAATTATTTTATAGAAAAAACGACATGCTAGTAAAAATGTAAATTTAAAATGTTCAGATAGTTCAAGGATTTATTCGGGGTATCAGATTTATATTACGTGTTAATTTAACCACTTATTATACTTTTTTCTTGTATAAATACTTACATTTAATACAATATATACTTGTAAATATATTATATACGTTACACAAATTGATTTAGTATATATATTTTATAGTACCTATAATTATAAATATTTATTCATATATTTATTATAAGGTATTCGTTTTATGTATATAGGCTACCTTATTTAAGAGCCATGTTACAGTTTAAGTTTTGATAATTAAGCAGTTTCTTTGTAATTGTTTCTATATGTTGGCAGCTACTCTTCATGAAACATCGACATCAGAATAAGACTTGATATAACACACTAATATATCTCAAGCTAGGAGAGGAAGTGATGTCATTGTGCGTATTCTTTACACATTCAACATACTAAGCTACACTGAGGAATATCGATAAAAAATATCTATGTTACTACGGTAGTACGGTGATGAGACATTTGTTTATTAGTAGGTATAATATAGGTCTTGAAAAACGAATCATTTTGTCTTACCATACCATTACTGATTAAATAATAATATAATATCCTGGGACAACTCACACAAGGTCATCTGATCCCAAGCTAAGCAGAGCTTGTGTTATGGTAACCAGACAACTGATAAACATACTTATATATTTCTAAATACATACATGTTATAGATAAATAAATATTGAATACCTTTGTTTAATATCATTATGAAACTAAATATTCTAATTATGTCTGTAACTTTATTATTGAAACAATAAAGCATTATTATTAAAAAAAAAAAACACAATAGATGTTGTTGGGAATGTTGTAGTTGTCCCATGTCAGGCCTGTGTCACCTTAATAATAGTTTTTTGGGTATTGTATGTTATTGCATTTTCACGATATTTCTCAGAGGATAGATATAAAGTTACTAGAGTTAAGAGATAAGATTAAACACTTTAATAATATGACTGAGTAAGAGGAATATAGACTAGAGGCAACTAGAACGAACAACTTACTAAAACCAATTAGTATAGATAAACATAGGACTTCTGATGCAGGGAAGAGAGTCTTCAATGTTTTTCATTGTATGTTATTGATGTTTTGTACAAACTTTTGCGTCCATAATTATGTTTAGTGTAAATTAATTTTAGTAAGTTTTTGCGCTAGTAAATATTTTAAAGAAAATATTTTAGCATAAAAGTAGTACTAGTAGAAGTAGTAGTGAATAGCTAAAATGTTTATTAAATGGAACAAACTAAAACCTACGCTTACTAAAATAATGCAAAATGTATACAATCAAATAATCATACAGTAAATACGTATACATACATAGTAACATAACTAAAGACAATTTAAATATTTAGATAGATACGATATTTTATACACAGATATATATTATTATGTTTAAACAAATCAATAGATTTTATAAACATCTTCACGAAAATTATTTATAAAGAATTTCTAAATACTATGAATACCTACAACCAAAACTTTAGTCAATCTTTATAGATAGACATCATTCTCACATATAAATATATAATTATATGTATTTCTAAAATTCTGTATAAATAAATATATAGTTATTACATCAATGTATACATACACAAAATAAACTAAAGAACAATATTTAAAATACGAGCACGTGTAAACCACGACAAATATATTGTACACGATAAGTATCATAATATTAATCTTAATATAAAAATATACATATTAGTATAAAACGTTAAGATTGTATATCCTTACGCTAGTGATATGTATGCGATACTGGCGGTTATTGCTGATATAGTATAGTACACAATAGTTATGTATGAGTACACAATACGATACACAACTTAATACACTGCTAATATAATTGCTGCTTGTGAGCTCTGAATGTTTCATATTAATCAGTCGTTGTTGTTAAGATAGTAATCAGGATTTAGCCTTTGAAGATTCTTGATAAAACTTTGATTTATTTAACAGATTACATAGTTGGTTAGAAAGCTGGTTGTAAATATTCACCCTGAAAGAGTAATGATAGCTTTAAAGGGATACTTTGATTGTTATAGGTACCGATATTCCTACACGTAGAGAAGCAATCAGTAGGATCTTGATATGTTAGTATGATATGTTTCATCAAATCTTATCTCTTTGCTCCTTTTCGAAACATTATCTTTATCAATGCCTTGATATGTTCTTAAAGCTCTTTAATATGATAATGTATTCAGCTCATAGAATAACACTTAAACATTCAGAACTCACGAAGCAAATTTATTAAGTACTTAAATATACATAAACATTACACTCTTTGTGCTCACAATCTACTAATTAATTGAATTTCGGGAGAATTTGACACGAAATTGACTCTAAACTTACGAATACATGTATGAGAGAGGTCCTTTGATCTCCACTCCGACAAACTTGATATTACCATAAATATATTCAGAGTTATTCCAGATATCCACTTATATAGTACGAATGTAACGCGTATCCTACTCAAGCCTTGCTTTTCCATCTAAAAATAGTTCCTCTCTCTAACAGCGAAAGTAAATTATTTAATTACAAATATTTTTAAATATTGTGCGAAATAATTAGGTTTTGTGCTCCGGAGAACAACTACGATCACTATTGTACTTTGCAGGCTATGCTTATGCACAAATAATTATCCAAACAGACCTCCTAGCCAAGTGGCGAAGCTTCAAATGTTAACATTGATAGAATTTTTAATAGTAGTCACGTCATTTAGATATGTTATTTAATAGATTTGGTAAAGTTAGATAATTATGTCAAATGTGACTTAGATATGTTTTAAGTTGGTTTTTTACCTTTAGTGTTGCTATCAACATTAAATATTATAGAAATGTAACTTGGCTAGGAGTCTTACTATTGAATATTAAATACATACAGGACTTGTCTCGAGCGAACGGCAAATAAGGAACCTTAGCAATTTACGACAATAATAGTTTTAACGAATATTATTCACAATAAACACGTTTTTTTAACTTTATACATTCTTTCAATTGACATATCGGGCGCGTCACGTAATCTTGTACAATTATTTTTAGTTACTTTTTAAATTTTGACTTTTGCTCAGTCGTCTGCGAGATGCTGCTCGTGGCGGTCGGGCGGGTGGAGCGAATCATAATAAATATTATATATATAGATAATATATAAAAGTATAATGTATCAAAATTTTTTCGTATATTATGTTTTTGATGTATACTTTTCTTTTAGTAGGACTTTGATATTTCACACTTTTTTGTTTTTTTCTATACTGATGTAAGACTATTTTCTGTTGTTGCTGTTTCCGTTTACGCCTCCGCTTACTATGCGATTTTTATTAATAATACCAATGTTAAAAGTTTACACTTGTTATTTTATTTGGTTGGCAACCTGTAAATTTCTTCGAAAATGTATATTCATATAAGAACAGGAATACTATATTGTATGTACTAATATTATAATCCCGATAAATATTATGTTATCTCACAGATATATTCCATTGTATTAGCTTTCCTCTCCCCCCTCCCTCGCGCACGACATCGCCTTGCTGTGATATGGTACATCCTACCTCAGTACAGTCAACGACAGAAACATACAACCTACACAATGTACACTTACCTACACAAAGTATAATATACGCCGTAACACTAATGTATATCTTACATCTAAGTGAATCAAAAGATTCTGATATGTTTCGTTACCTTGGTTGCAACTTATCACCAGTTGATGACTAACTTACTTTAATTGATATTATAATTGATATTAATTGAATTAATTGATATTAAGCGATATATGATACTTACACTAGTATTGCTGATGTAGCATACGAGAATTATATTAAATTTTATGTAACACCGCAGTGTGACGAATAATTGTATAAAGAGAGCCACGTTTAGCGATCTACCGTATGTACATTTTTACCTTTTAAGTGTATGATATTCATTTAAATATTTTACTAAGAACTTACTCTATACTTGTATAGTTTCAGTTTTTAGTAAAACATTTATATGTAAGTAAGTGCCTTAAATTACAAATAAATACGTTAGGCCCTTACATTTAAGTGCATGTATCATACTCGTGCTTAAACTGGACTTAACGACCTACTCTATCACTACTTAGCGATACAATTGTGGAAAAAACATTTCTAGAAATTATATATTTTATGATTTAATATCATATTTCCTTCCCATACTTACATTACTGTTTAGTACGATAACATAAAATATACGAGGTTTTGATTTAGTGTGACAACTTCAATTTTAAACTTTATGCTTTTGAGATAAGGTTTATATGAACAAACATGTTTGAGTACATAGAGTACATAGTTCCTCTATATATTTTATGTTTCTATACTTTGATATTTTCTTACATAATAATATCATATAATTCTCACATCAGATATATTTCTATATACTATTAGAAGGCATAACAGTTGTATTTATATCAGAACAATACAATATCAACAAGAAAACAGCGACCCCACACAATAGCGCTTTTAGAAGACAAACATTAACTCTGTTGCAATCGTTTTTATTCGCGAAAGATAGTTGGAGTTTTACAAACAAGATAACATTAACTCACTCTTTGCCTTCCATGATTACTAAGACAAGTTTCTATCGCTACTTGTTTCGAATCAGATATTTCCTTAAGGCTTCATCACCTCTTTCTATGAAAGCCTCCGTTCAGCCTGTAATTTTAAAACTCATCCATGTAGTTCTGCACCTTTGCTGTAAGCACCTGCCCATTAATACTCTCGCGACTCGCATTTATAATATTGTTTACTCAAAGTTACTAACGTTTTCTGAAATGGCTATGGCATTGATATCCACCATACAGCCAAAATATTTTTCTACCACTCCACTCTAAAAGCGCTATTGTATTCCAGCCGATAAATATTCTACAATACAAGCGCAGCTAGTTAATAGACATCTATTCAGACATTAAATAACTCGCCGATACAATACAGTTCAGTGATCGAAGTACTAGTGCCGGCTGGTACAACACACTCGCTTGCCACGATACACTTTAACACATATAATTAGGTTTTAGGGTATTCAACAGTACTATTTATTTTAGAAATCAAGTGTAGTCTTGGATGTAGGTACATAGCTACAGGTAACATCGCAAGCAAGTCTAATATAACAACTGACGTCTACCCAAATAGGACATTTATAATTACACAACAAGTAAATTTAAAAATATCGACAACAACATTAATTTGGAGCGAATTAGAAGCCTTGCCGGAAGGGGTTCTTGATGGTCGGCTGCGGCGTGGGCGCGGGGGGCGCGGCGGTGGGCGCAGGGGGCGCGGGGGCCGCGGCCGCGCGGAACGGGTTGCTGGCGGGCGGCGGCTGCGCGGGCAGTTGCCGCGCCTGCCCGTACTGCTCCTGGTACTCCTGCTGGTAGCTCTGCTGCGGCTGCTGCTGCTGCTCGTACCCCTGGCTGTAGTTCTGGTAGCCACCTTGGTACGATTGGTCGTAGTTGTACCCGGCGCTCGTATCAACATTAGACTCCTGAGTATCCGCCACCTGCCCGGACACGTTCGAGTACTCTAAGTGATTCTTAAACTCACCATTCACCGGCTTCTGGTCCTGCAGGCTGTACGTCTGATACTCCTTATCTGGAGGGTCGGCCATTAGGATGTTTGCTTCGTTCTCAAACGGCTTAAAGTCATAGATATGTCGAAGATACATGAGCACCGGGGCGTATAGCAGATTACTGAACGCGATGAACAGATTCAAGGCAGTGAAGCCGATCGCTTCGACGACCTCTCCGGCAATAATCGGACCGACAGCATAAGCGAAGGAGTACGATATGTCGGCGATAGCGTAGATACTTCCATAGACCGAGGAATATCGCACGTCCACTAGGTAGCCCAGAGTTGGCAGTAGGGCTGTGTCGATAAGGGCGATGCCGAAACAGATGCCACAGATAGGAATCATTAGCATTTTGTATGAATTCGCAAAAGGTATGATGAAACAACATAAACCTTCTAGTGCGAGCCCTCCGGCGGCCATCAGCCACTGCTGCTGCGGATACTTTCTTGCCATCTTAACTGTGATGATCACACCCAGAACATGGGGAAAGAAGGCGGGTAACCAAATCATACCTATCTTCCAGTTATCTTTGGTCAAGTTGTCTTCCATCCACAGCGAAATCGTCGGCTCTAGGAAGGCTAGCGCTACATTGGACATCATCAATGCTCCCGCGCAAACTGCGATGTAGGGGTCTATTAAAAGCCTCCAGATTGGAGTACTTGGCGGTTTAGGCTCTCTAGCTTCTTTCAATTGCGTTTTTAGGGGTTTCATTACAAGTAATAGCATAAAACCGTCAATTAATGATATTAAGGCTAGGATCAAAAACGGTACCTCCTTTCCTGCAAATTGGTATAACGCACCGCCGAACGGAGGAGCCACCAGGCAACCGAAACTGATGAAGGCCAACGCGATGCCAAGAGCCTTTGATCTTTCGTTTTCTTCAGTAAATCTGTCAGCTATCATAGCAAGCCCTGACGTGTCAGCGAAGGCGGAACCAACGCCCTGTAAACTTCTGGCAAAGAACAGCATGCCGTAGCTCCTGCCGCACGCAAAAATCGATGTAGAAAGGAACATTATGATAAGCCCAAACATCATAGGCACGTCGTATCCGATGCGGTCAATTAAGGCACCAGAAAATGGGTTGATCATGAGTTGCACGATGGCCTTCGACGCGAAGAGGACGCCCGTCGCTGAGTCCTGGCCTTCGTGCGAAGCTGGGATGATCATAGTGGGAGTGATTGTCCTGTTGCCCTCCTTGTAGGGCGCTAGCGTGACGACGTGGTCGTAGCCGGCCTCGCCCCACGCGCCGATGTAACGCAGGTAGTCGGGGATGATGGGCACGATCACCATGTACAGCATGTTGTCGAGCAGCAGCGCGATGGACACGATCACCAGGATGATCTTGCGCTGCGAGGTTGGCTCCTTGATCTTGTCCCACAGGATCTCGCGCACCTCCCGCACCTCCAGGTTCACCATGGGAATGGCGGCGCTGTCTATTTTCTGCCATATCGTCTGTGGTCCCTCCGCCATCTTGGTAGATTTGAGTCTCGGTTAGGTAATCTATTTGTGTGATCCTGTGTTCATCTTCAGCGTGTGCGCGTGTGGCTTACACATTAACGCGTCGTCCCTCAGCGTGACCCTCGATTGGGAGTTCGGAACCTGACAACAAACAGAAATGATCATTGTATTATCATTTCATAGAGAGTGGGCGCTGCAATGTTTCAAAAGGATTGTGAGTCGATCTTTGATTCTGTTAGTTGTCGTTCCTCTGTCCCGAGTGGTCATTATAACGAGGTCTTCGATTTCCAAAGACGATTCAGAGTCCTTTTGAACACAAAGAAATTACTTTTGTATTAGTAAACGTCACACATCACACTCAAAACATAAATTATACTATCCACGATTTTCGTCGGCAGAATCATATTCGTAAATAGCGTCATGTTATAATTAACGGTTAATTAAAGCATGTCATATTTCCGTAATTTTGTAACATTGATTAAATATAATTTGTACGCGGGTCATGTTCTCAAAATGACACAATAAATAATTATATTTATAACCGTCAACTGTGGAAAAGGGTTAATAAGTTAACACGATAAATCATAATTTTGGAACCATATTATGGTACAGTAGCCACGATGTCCGTCAACGATCCTTTTTGTACACCTAATTATGTTTTACGAAAATGTTTAACAGTTGTGATTTTTTAATTATTATTAATTATGTCCTTACAATTTTCGCTCCAATCTCCGAACACAACTGAATAGTCAATCTAACAGCTTATTCTACACAAATCCAATTTGTGGTCCCCTAACCGACGCCGTTACAAAAGAGCTTATGTCGCGTTTGTTTCACAAACAAAACGATGTCTTGTTTCATAAGTAATAAAGCTTTATTAACTTTGAAGCGATATTGGATCAATTCTCAGTTCCTTTCGGTAATTTTGTGATCTTTATTTATAAAGATTGCCAATGTTTGTAGCAACAAAATATATCAGGGAATATGTAAATATGAAAACCCGCCTTTATTTATTATCATTGAGTAATTTCTTCTACATTTACGTGAAGCTATACGATTTATATTTCATACCAATTATATTTTTGATTTGCAAATACAGCCAGTAAGATTTAGTACACACGTGTCTTAAATACTGTGTAAATATTATGAAACATTTTTATACTGTTGTTTTTATCCACCCAGACAATTAAGAAAATTACGAAACACCATTTCCCAAAAATAATCCAAAGTCAATCTCCTAAAACTCGAAACCCCAACACCACGCAAAAAATAAGGAGCCACTACCGAGATTAACGCTACGTTTCCAATAAAGGAAAGAATCTAATTCCCGATACATTGAGGAAGCAATCTTTGGAAGCCTCTCTTTTGTATACAACCTCGTTAAGGCAAGGGCCCGGAAAACCTCTCGGAGACATCTCACGAGCGAAGAATTTCAATGAGATGACGTCACAGCTTGTTAAAGTCAGTATTGTTCGTGCTAACGTAATCCGCTTACCTAAATAAGTGACCTTTTTAAAGGTTACTCTGAAAAGGATTAATGTAATTTGTGCGGACCTGAAATTAGTACATTTTCTGTTTTAATGAGGAAAAGTTTAAATATAAAGCGAATGTGTATAAATTATGTGTCTAGGTATTATTACATCTTCTTAGATTTTTGCTTCTTTATATCTATCTGTTTAGCCTATAACATAACATAGAAATAAACCTAATAGAACCTTTCATGTATTAAATAAGCTTTAGCGAAATCCCATTCTAATTACTTATATGTAAATGCAATCCATTAACAAAAAGTAACTTTATTTTACACATTCTCTAATTCAAAGTTACACCTACAAACCATTATAAACTCACTGCTAGAATGAAAATGAAATACTTAATAGGCGGAATAACATAAACCAGTAAGCACCATGAAACTTCAGGCCAAGGCTAGTGTAAGCGGGTCACGACAGCTTTACTAAAACCTTAGGTTAAGCGTTTGTGTACAAATTATATAACCAAGGCGATAGTAGTGTACAACTATTATTTATATAAAAAAAACATTGATTTAGAAAGGTAAATGTGCTAGGTGCCTACATATTTAAGGTAATGGGGGTTTATGTGGAAAATTTGTTAAGAAACACGTCTTAATGGTAGCTTATTGGTTTTAAGCAATTTATACTAAGCCAACCCGCAATGAGTGCCTTTTCTATATGGGAAGAGGCTGGTGCGTAGTAGTAGGACGTTTATAGGCTGGTTTTATTATTATTAACATTACGATTTACGGTAATAAGTCGATTCGAGGTAGTAACAGATTTTTACATTGTGCTTGCCATTATGTTCTGAAATTTTTTTAAAATATTGATTATAAGTAGACAATACATTTACATCTTTCTACATAATAAATAAGCTTTGCAATGGGAGTTAAAACTTACAAACGTTTTTCCTTTCAGTTTTAATTAAATTAAGTAATAATATTGCACATTTCTGCAAGAGTTTATTTATTTATTTATTTATTTATAAGGCACACCAACAACTTATTTACAAGATAATATTAGAATTACATTGCACACATAAAGCGTCCTGTGTAAACAAGTCAATTACAGGTATGCACATCGTTCGTAGTGGGACGAGTAGACAATTGTGCTATGTTACAAATAAACTTGATATAAACAATAAAGTGACTGACAGAACAACATTAAAAGTAATTAATTGGTAAATTTGAAAATTAGATTACAAAGTAGAATTATAATTATAGTAGTAGAATTATAAGATTTGTAGGATTAATAAACAATGTTAAATTATTATAAGGACTCATAGTTGCGTGTCATTTCTTAAGGGTTTTTACCCTGTAAAACTCTTTTATTATAACCGTAACGTACCTGCTTATCTGATCGTTTTTTCTTATTATTTTAGTTAGAACATTGCTCTTTTCATCGTGTTTTGTAAATAATCCTCTCATATTGACTGAGTATAATTAATTAAACTCACTGCTCCGATCTCCCCACTCGTTTGAAGCACTCTTCACGACAAAAGAACAAACAGACAGCGATCCCTTTTTATTCTATCAGGTAGCCTTGTACGTTGAAAAGGGGATTTATAATTAGCCTTTACTTTATCTGTGAAGGGTTTTTGAACGTGATGTTAGAAATATTGATTTGATGTTGAAGTAATGTCATAGAAATAAATATTTTTCTGCCTCTATTCATAAATTTATTATGGGACATTTTTTCTGTTTTTCTAGTTCATGAACTTATCTTCAAAATCAGATCCTTAGAAAACCGTTTATTCGTTATTTCCCAAATATTCTGTTCCTTTATTTAGATCGATAAATACTTAGATATAGATATTTGAGTGATATTTGAAGAAGACGATTGAAATACTTTAACTTCTTTAACTTTTCTTCCTAACATCACTATAGCTTTAATTCCTCACACACTTCTAGAATATTATAAAATAAATCCTCCTAACGTTCTATTACTGAACTATTAACAATAAACCTATGAAAAGCCTCGATAGCGATAAGGCTTAACTGCTTATAACAGGCACAACAATAACAATAGGTAACAGTGACTGCGTGAAGAAGGCTCGCGTGCGGCAAGATGGCGGCTGGTCACGACACACGATACGTAAGGCTGACTCACTTCAACTTGGGGAGCTTTGAAGATGTAAAGGGATTGGAAGTTGACTGGCAAACGTAAAACTTTCCGATGAGTTAAGGAGTTTGTAGAAGGTATTTTCCAAATCTGCATTAAAATTTTCAGTATTGGTGCTACAAAGTGCGTCTACGAGTTCAATTGTAATTAAATAATGGGCTATAAAGGTTTCTGTGATTACACTAATCTGCTATGATCGCTAGTCTGTCATGAGGTATATGATATCAAATTCAACTGCCAGGTTTTGTCTCTCATTCTGAAATGTGAAAAGACTTTTAAGCCAAACTCAAACTCAAACTCAAGACAAAACAAAAGGTCGGGGCCCGTAATAATCTGCTGCGTCGCCTTATTTCAACCCGCTGGGGAGCGGCTCCTGACGTACTCCGCACGACAGGTATGTCATTATGTTTTTCTGCAGGCGAGTTTGCATGCCCTGTGTGGCATCGATCAGCCCATGCAAGGCAAGTCGACGTAGCCCTCAACGAGACGTGTCGCATAATATCGGGCTGCCTAAAACCAACCCCACTCAACAAGCTCTACCCGCTGGTTGGTATCGCTCCACCTGTCGTAAGAAGGGATGTCGCATGCGCAGTTGAGAAGCACGTTCAGGAGACTGACGCCCGACACCCTCTCTACAAACACACAATAGACCCGGGTAGACTTAAAAGTCGTAAGAGTTTTCTCCGGAGCACACAGGCCACAAACGAAACACCGTCTAGAGCACGATGCAAGATCTGGGAAGAACAGCACCCACCACCAGGCAACTATATACCGCCTCACGAACATCTGCCGCCCGGAGGCAACCTGCAGTGGCCTGCCTGGAAAGCACTCAACCGATTGCGAACCCAGGTAGGTCGCTGTAAACACAACCTAGCCAAATGGGGGATCATAGACCCTTCCAATATCCGGTGTGAGTGCGGCCTTTCCGACCAGACAATGCCACACCTGCTAGAGTGCCCAAAGTGTCCGAACACCTGCACTTTGGAGGACTTAAACCTCGCTAATGACGCTGCAGTTAGTGTGGCCAACTACTGGGCGCAGCGTATTTAATTTTTAATTTTTAAAATAAACAAGATTACCATCGATTCGAAAAGAAGAAGAACGTTTATTTGCTAGAAATACATTGTTTTTTATAAAGGTAAGATCTTAAATCCTAGATGTACTTATATATATTCTGCCTGCATGCAGGCGTGCAAAAATTTCACTTATTATATTACATTAAACAACCATATATGATATAACTTACTTTTTGTATGGATCAAAGTAATCCATACAAAAAGTTATAGTCTAAGAAATATGACGACTAAAGTGATACCAATACTTGGTAAAGTAACATAATAATCAATAACGTAGTATTTCTTTCTACAGTACAAAGATTCGGGATTAATTTATCTATGAACTTCTAACACTATCTCCATTTTTCCCAGCACACTATGAGACCCCCTTTACCCCTAAGTTGTCATTACAATTTACGATAACCACCCGAAGCTAATACCCGTCCCATAACAAAGGCTAGCGACGGTGCCACCATCACCATGATTTCATTAGCCGTGGTACGGGGTGGGAAATGTATGGAATGTGTTCATTTTGGTTAGATTGTTGTTTAAACTGCTTTGGCAAATAGTCCTAGACAAACATTATGAGTATTATAACAATAAGGTGGGCTTCATATACCGAGAGTATCGACACCCAAATAGAACTAGGCAATGGTTAAACTCAATAAGAAAATACAATATTTTAGGTTTTGCCAATCAGTAAGGAGTAACTAAGTATGAAACCAACCTAAACATAAAACCGAACATTTTTGTTCAAAAATTAAGTTAATAAAATAGTCAATTGCTATCAAAACTCAAGAGATTTACGAGGTGCGAAACTTAGCTTAAAACATATCAGAAAAACCTCTTAAATAAGAACTAGGCCAATATACTAAATAAAAGAATATCGCACACCACCAAACTATAACTCAAAAGTACAATAAACAAGAAAACCCAACCAGTCATCTAATGTGAGCTCCAAGGTTAAAAACTTCGTTTGTACATAAAACTAAGTTCAGCGCAATGCAGAACTGCTGCGTAATATTCTGTATAGTGGCTCGTACCTTACCAACACGAAATACACGAATAGGGGTCGATTTATCAAAGTATTGCGAACATTTACAACCCCAGACAGGTTTATTGATTAACATAAAGCATGTTTTCCTCGGTCTGATATTTAATAGGCTTGGTATGCTACATAGTTATTAAGAAAATAATGAAATAAGCGAAACTAACCTTTGTATAGGCAAGTATGGCTATGTTTTTGTATGCTGTAATGTGATTTAAGTTCTACGGACAACATCCTTTAAATATCAACCTCAAACGCAGCTGTCTAATGTCCAATCCATGTCGATACTTTATTAAAGTATGTTGAAATTTAGAGAAAAGCATAGCTAATTAGCTATTTTAATGTAGGGTTAAGTTAGAATATCGTTGTACTTTTCTAATCCATTTTACCAGACGCATTTATATTCTGTTTTATTCTAAGAGTTTTCAAAATATTATCTCTGTTTAGTCTGACAAAAAACAGGCTCGTGATGAAAATACGTAATGTTCCCCTCTCGCCCTAACTAGATTATATTGAAGGTAAACAGTCGCATTAAAATGAAATGAAATTGCAATTTCTATGGGAGTCGGAATCCCCGCGGGGAGTACAGGCGCAGGGCGTTGTTGCGTTTGTTGCATGCTAACTACCTATTTCATGTTTGTTTTGTTATTTATAGTAATATTTTTGTGTTTTTTTGTTTTGGTGCGTAATAAGTGTGGCACGTGGAGCGATGGAATGTAGTATATACACGTTTGTTAAATATTGTATAATGGGCATTCACTGGAATGAGTTTGTTAATAGAATATATGTTAATAGTACTAGCTTGAATTATGCTTCACTTTACATTGCAATAACTTTAACTTTACAATAAGCATTATAATATTATATTACATTTCACAAACTCATCGCTGGTCTATTGCAGATGTGTTACATATCTCACGAATTTACCGCGAACATTATTTCCTTAATAGGAAAATGTAACAAAAATATTCTAATTACTTAACTCAAACACTCTTTTGTATAACAGTAAAACTTGTAACAAATATTTAGTTAGGATCTGTGTTCGTGGTCGCCGCAGGCTGTGCGTCCTTTGTAGGTAACCGCTTTGTGTTCAAACATGCGATGTTATTAGCTCCGGAAGACTCGCTGCTACTCTATTGTTTCAGATGGTCATTAAAACTTATTTACCGAAGAGAATATTTTAGGCTTGCTTTCAACTAAATTCATTTTTGTTAGTGTTGTAGTCTTTAATTACTACTGTGTAAATTTTAATTCCGAATAATGTATGATAAAAACTTTATTTATTTAAAGTGTATATAATATATATTTTTTGCAATTGCTTCAATATTTGTCAATGAGTGAAAGTAGTCTACTATAATTCGAGAACGTCGACCCCAATCAAAGCCTCCTATTAAACTTTATAAGAACGAAATCAGGTAGCTGAATGCTACCTAAATGTAAGACCTACTTCTCACTTTCTTAATAAACCCCTTTAAAATGTTACGGATCCTCATAAAATAACCATAAAACTATTACCGCGCGCCAAAATGTCGCTTAGGTGTGCAGACGGCTCTTCAAAGGGCAGGTGAGTAAGGGCGAGTTAATTTCAGCAGGGGTGGCGCCCTCTCCCGGGGGATGAGGGAGGGGGGACCGGGGCGAGGGGCTGCGGGGGGGGGCAGGCCTGAGTGACCTGTCCCACGGCGCGGGGGAGCCTCTGAATACTTTATTCACTTTTTTTTTGTGAGCACTTTGCGAATATTTTCCACTTGTAAAGTATTTTTGTTTTGCTACATTTGGGATGTAATAAACATGTGGATTGTGGCTGTTCATTATTCAGGGGCAACCTCCGTGTTAATTATTTAATGAGCTTTGTAAGTCTATCCGGCTGCTCGGGTCTGTTCGTTATAAAGACTTCTCTTATTTATTTATGAACATTCTGTAGCGGCTACCTTGGCTGTTATTTTTATTAAAATTGGTTATTAAACTTAATTTAGCCTACTATTTTAGGACACAAAGTAGTAAAATGTTAGTAAAGTTGCCTAATAAATACGTAAACCAACTAAAGACTTAAACAATTGTTATTATTGTGCACCAGATGAGATATGTGTAAATGGGGGCAAATGGAAAAAATGGCACACTGACATTCTGAAAAAAAAAACTACTTGCTAAAATTGCTTGTTAGAAGTTACAGATTAAACCTAGTATGAAATATATCTGTAATGTATTACAGTGATTACATCGTAAAGTGTAACACAAAGGGCTGTCAGTGGCAGCGCGATGCACCGCGTGAGGTCACAAAGAGCGAGCTCCCGTCGCCGCCGCCGTCGCCTGCCGCCGCCTGCCGCCGCCTGCCGAGCGCTTTGATCGAGAACTTTACCTTTATAAAGGTATGTCTGTGTAGATATACCTCAAAGGCAAGGTTTAACGCTCATTTGCTTAAGGAAATTACTTATACAAGGTGGAGTTAATTAGGTTAAGATACCTACAGAATTAGTTGTTGAATGCTGGTCGTAAACTTGAGGTGAATAAGTTTTTAATGTTTTACTCTAGATGGTGCGAAAGGTTTTAAGTTTAGGAATTTCCGCTACTTTAACGACCTGCTTTGTGCATTATCTATGGACTTCGCATGTTTAAAGCCTTAATATAATAACCTTATATTTTATAGTTATGGCCTATGGGTATCGTAATCGTAAGTTACAAAATTCATATTGGTATTGTATCTAGCATATCCAGCCTATAAACGTCCTACTGCTGGGCACAGGCCTCTTCCCCTATAGGGAAGGCATAGCCAAGTTTGATTTAAGACAGTAACGTCAAAATTATAAAAGGTATCTGCTAAAACACGCAGAGCCACATTATCGTTTAGATTACGTAATAACAACACATTCACAACTTGTATACAAGTACATGTACAGTTATTTCTATTTGTTTACACGGTTGTGTTTTAGGGGAAACAGTTGTCGACTGTCAGAATCAGTGAGGCTTACAGCTGTGAGGCAACAAAAGGCGAACCGACCCCGCTGGGCTTCTGATTAGAAACCCGATGTAATGAGTGAGTAGCTCTACATATTGAATGTAAAAAAAAAAATAATTTAAAAATTAAAAAAACACGCCTGCCATGTCAAAAAAAAAATTAAAAACAAGTCAAATATTTGCAGTCGGGGGACGGTTACTTGCAACAATTCATTACAGGTCCCCGACTGCAAATATTTGACTTGTTTTTAATTTTTTTTTTGACATGGCAGGCGTGTTTTTTTATTTTTAAATTATTTTTTTTTTATTTAATACCTTTTAGTGATAAATAATATTTTATAGAGCGCTAAAACACAAAAACATGACACAACACAAAAAAAATCGTTCGGAACCCTTTGCAGGCGATTTCGACTCACACTTGACCATTTTTTAATGTCCACATAGCCTATGTCACTCGGGATAACTCAAAGCTTCTAATGATACCACAAACATTGAAATCGGTCAAGCCTTTTAGAAGTTATGGTGGAATAAAGAAACTCACAAACATACATACATACATACATACATACATACATGAACCCTGAAAACATAACACTCCTTTTTGGGCAGTCGTGTAAAAATAATGTAATGTCTTTGTAAATAAATGTATGTATGCGGATTGTTGGTTCAAAACACGGTGCTATGCGTGAGTTAGTAGATACTAGCTCTTGACATTGAATGTACTATGTTGTAACCGTATTATTGGTAGATATGTACTGAAACGCCTATTGGTTTTACTTAGGAATTCTTCTGCACAAGCTGTGAAAATTCTTACAAATTCACACGTTAAGATATCAGAATTTTGTAAAATTAATCAGTATTTATAGTCTTACTAGCTGTACCCAGCATGCGTTGCAATGCAATTTTTTCTACCCAGCATCTGCCTACTACCTACCTGCTTACTACCTACCTATTACCACTTAGAGGTATGAAAAATAGATAGTAGCCGATTCTCAGACCTACTGAATATGCATATAAAATTTCATAAAAATCGGTCAAGCCGTTTCGGAGGAGTATGGTAACTAACATTGTGACACGAGAATTTTATATTTCAATCCTAGATTTATACACCTTTACCTATACTTAATTCTCTAGCTACAAAAATTACCCCTTACTCGTGTTACCCCTTGAATAGAACCCCGAGGCGATACAACGATACAACACGGTGTGCCATGAAATCAATTAAAAGCCCCGCCAGCACTCGACGGAGGTCGAGAGCTCTCGCGCCGTGCCCTATCGCCGCCGGATCGTCGGCGGATCGTCCCCGTATCGCCGCCGGATCGTGCCAGGTCCGGCACTACAGGCGAGGGCTCGGCTTTTGTTACTGCATGTGCAAGCTAGCTGCTTGATTGGATATACGATTAAATATAGACTTTTATGTTGGGTTATGAAGTGGTAGTCATGCAATTTTTTATGACTTTTGTAACAGATCGCGTGCATTTCAGTCACGGTTATAAGTTACAAAATCTAATGTAGTATAGCGGCTAAAAAAAACACGCTAAGTTCAAACCTACAGTACCACCAGTTTTAGTACCAGTTGAGAATGGACGATGTCGAAATAAAAAGTAATATCAGCCTTGCACTGTTCCACTTTAGGAAAAGTACTCTTATCATATAGAAAAGGGTCAAGCAATTTTAGTATCTTTGTATTATCTTAATTCCTGTCCTAAATCTTCTTTACAATAAATATGCCACCAACATTAGTTAAAGATATTAAACAATTTCTTTTTAAGTGGTTTCGACAAGCAAAAACAAACTGAATAATAAACAATGTCCATCAACATCACAAAGTAAATTAACTTGGAAGCGATACAATACAATCCATTATTTCCACCAAATAAAAAACCTACAACTTTCAGCGTCACTCAACACGGTAAAAAAATAAACCATTTTATATTTGCCGTTCGGATAATCCAAAGTCATCCTTATTGTGAATAGCATTAGAGCGTTATTAAATTGTAGCGACCGTAAATAACTTTGTATTTTTCTTAGCGTTTCATTTTGAGAGGAGGACGAGGCAAACTGGATTATATCGTAGGTCCCAGGGGAGGGCGGGGAAGTGGGGCACGGTGAGAAAAGTTTAGGTAAGTCAGACGTAATCTCGTTTCGGTTGGAAGGGTTCAGGCCTTATTTATTTAATGCTCGAGGCCATGCATTCGTGATGTTATCCCAAAGTTGTGGCCTCGTCAGGCTATAGATTACATACTCGATCGCTCTAACCGTTTTTATTCCGCGATACGATCTATTTTTGAATATGTTATATGTCACTTTTGTAAGAAAAAATATCAGGCTCCAACGTTACTATTTGAAATTTTGAATTAAAAACCTTTTTTTTATCTCTAGCCATTTTTGACTCACTTTAAGGCAACGGCCTCTCTATCTTTCTTAACCTTACCGATTTCTTATTCGAATTTTCTATTCATGTTTTAATTTTCAAACATCTATTTAATAAAATATTTATTCAAGAAAGCCCGTCATCTTAATATTAGGAATCACATCGAAGACATAATGTCGTATCTTTCTACAAATGCTATTATACTCTTTCTTAAAAAAAGTCAATATTGTCGATGTCTCCTACCCTAACCTTCAGATATCTGTTATTTTATTTCCGTCACACTTAAAGTCACAATTTAAACGCGCGCGAACTCGAAGCTCTTGATCACTTGAGCCCCGAGGGCATCCACTTTGCCCCGTGCTCCCCGCTTTGTGCTCAAAGAGCCCCGGCCTCCTCACACAGAATACATAATAACTCGCATCTACGTTATTACCGTAGATTATATTCCTTTAGGAAATGAATTAACGTTACCTTATAGAGGAACGTTTTGATTTCAGGATGTGTAATTATTGCTTAGATTTACTAACTGCTAAAAACTCTATCAGCGAGATTTTGTATGAAGAGCAGTCAAAATTACTTTTTAAGATAATATATTATAACAAATCCCTTCGTCTAATTGAAATAGGAAGTGTATTTCGCCCAGAGGGTTAACTTGAAAATGTACCCGAAACAAATATAGGTCCTATGGCTATTATTTATTCAATTATTAAATACTTTTATAACGAATTGAACTTTAAAAGTGTTTACATTGTGCATACCATGGGTGCTATGCACAATGTAAACACTTTTTGAGAATAACGATGCAAGCTGAGTGTTACAGTTAGTTTCCTCTCACACAAATTCCTAAATCAACAAAGGAAATTGTCACTCTACAATCCAATTCAAAGGCAAAGCACTTGATCGCTAAATCCTCTTCACTCGGTGCCACTTCACCCCGCTCTCCCCTCGCGACCTCCACAGAACATCTACATACAGTATACAAATTTATTGGGACTGACGACATTTATGTGTGAATACGTAGAACATATAGTATGCTGACTAGATTTAAAGGGGCTAGTCAAAAAGAAGGTCGCTAAGGACGGGACAAAAGAACGCAGAAAGCTTGTCTCTGTCAATAGAATAACTAGAGAATCGCTCACTAGGTATACTATAGGCAATGACGGTACATGAGAATTCTGATTGAACTGCTCGTTCATTGGTCCCTATTTTGGTCATGGTCACCACTTTGATATCAAGGTTACATACTATAACACTGCTGGTGGTGCAAATAAGGGTTTCCTGAGCGCTTAGAGAACAGCTGCTCTACCTAGCAAAAATACCAAATTGTAATGTACATAAACCAGCAATGTTTCTGTAATTAACTAGATGGTACAGAGAAGGTTCTTTGTACACATACCATGTAAATGAACACATGTTTCGAGGATTATTGTAATAATCCTAATGTTAGCAGGTTATGCAAGTTTTATGAGCTTCCTACATTGTACCGGGTATGTCGGGGATGCCGGGGAAACCTCCCCTCGTTATGTCTATTAAATATTTATTCCCCTTTGGTACCGAGCAGGTCTTCGCTTTGTATGAACTGAAGTACTGTGGGTTCCTATCCATATTCTTTAATTAATGATGTAGGTACATATATTAAATAATGTATAACAGGTAGTGTTAGAATAGGTAGAAAAACGCAAATCTTAAAAAGATTCCTTAGAACGATTACCGAAAAAAAATTAAATTCTTAGGAAACATTTAATAAAGGTAAGATTATTTGGAATAATTACCCATTATTTTAGTATAATGAGTTTGATAGTATAATGAGATACACGCAACGAAAGAAAACTCCAGCAAACTAATATTGCCATCCGTTTAACCGGAAAAATAATGGTTCAAACCGATGCTGCCAGACACATATCTCAGTGTAGTCATTAAATTTGCACGGTTGTGTAATAAGACACCGCAGTAATTGCACGACACTGTAGGGGAGAGCGGGGCAAATGAAGCCATTGCTCTTAGGGAAAAACTACAAACGTACGCCTGCAGCTGATGCACGCGAGAAAGAACTTTCTGCAGTTGTAATAAGGGTGGGTGTTGGTTAATGGGTACGGTTGTGGGATAAATGGGATGCTGGCGTAGAGTTTCGAGTGATGTGTAGTTTGGTGTAAATAATGATCGTGTTGTGGTGTAAGCTGAGCCTGGAAGTGTGGACACGTGTAATACGGCTTTTGTTTCATGAAACATGTTCCTAGTGTATTTTCTGCCAGTTTTGTAGGTTGGTAGTAGAGGAAGACTTGATTGGTGTTATTAGTGGTATTTTGGTTACATGTGAAGCATTTTGTTTCAGGTAGTGTTGTCGGTGATTTTTTTCTACCCAATTAGAACTCGAGCAAATGAAATGCTTTCATTTGTGAACTCCCTTATTACCTTGAAATCTTGCACGTGTTTAGTTTTGTTTATCACCAATCTTATATGTATACATTTTGCTATTTTACCGATCCTACATGACACAAACTATTTTTTGACCTTATTTCCCTTTTTAAGAAGAAAGTAGAATACGCATTGTAAAATGAACTCCCCAGCTGATATAAAACTAGTCAAACATACTGTCTGTTTTGGGCACTCCTAGCCACAAATATAAAATTTTATGTTAAAAGGCCCGAGGCCTACCACAATCTGGAACTAAAAGCAGACAAGTTTTATTCCCACAGCCGGGGAATGGAATGGCCCTCGTAAATCTTTACTGGTGCCTATCGTGGGCCTACCCGCGCCGAACCGCGCCGACCCGCGCCTACCCGCGGGCGATAAAGCCGTTACTCAACCCCGCCGAGAATAGCCGAGTGCGTTCGGTAATTTCCGCCAAGTCGGCCATTTTAGGTCGCGATTTCAAATGTCAGAAGGGTAGGCGTGATTGGATCAGTTAGTTTTTATTGGGAATTACATCGTTTGGCTTTTATATTTTATCGTTGGATTGGCTATCTAAGAGTTAACAAGCTGTATTGTTTTATTCGTTATGTACTCTTGTCTTAAAATTTTATGTGGGTCCTGTTTAGTGTATTACTTCTGTATTGGATATAATTTTAACGCTAATCTTAGTAGATATTGAGACTTCTTATTCATATTTCCGTCTCTGACAGTTCTAGTCTCTAACATTATCGAGAGAACAATACAAAACATGGAGCATAAAAAATCCTACGTCGATCCAAATTAATTCTCTATTTCATATCTTGGCGATATTAACGCTTTCTTACCCACGATGGAATCTAACGACCACACAAGAGCATTTTGCTACGTACTTTTACGGTCACACACATTGTCCTTGCAGGCAAACAAAAAATCCAATCCCACACAAGGACGATGTCCATCCATTTGGGAGCATTTCTTGCTCTTTTTCGACCGTGTCGTATCTTGTCCCCTTCAGGATTAGCAGTGTCGTTATCGGAAGCGATCGCCGCAAATCATCCCGCCGACACATTACTGACGGCTAATTTAACGCCGGGTTGGGGCTGTAGGCCGGCTGGGTAATCGCGACTTTTTGGTAATTCGCTTCCTTGTGGTTATTTGCAATTTTTGAGGGATTTAACAGCTGCTTTGAGAATAAACTGATCGATTCAAAGAGCTTATAGAGCTTATAGAAGTTACCGAATTGGAAGTTGATTCACCGGCAAGATCTAGTTTGAACAGAGTTAGCTTTTAAGTTGAGATGAAGATTGTAAACTTTTAATTAATGTTATGACGCTACTTCAAATACCCAGGTAATTGTAGGATGATGTCGTTTTCGCTTAACAAATAACATCGCGATAAAACTTATAATTTAGCAAAATATTATGTAATAAAAGAAAGCAAAACCATATCTTCGAACAAATAACTCATCAAAAATAACGACAAAATAATCGCACGACAAAATAGTCGCACCCGTGCAGCCGCCCTTTGTTATGACAAAGCGTTTAGGGGAGGATAGCATCTTGCAAATATTATTGTATCATAATGGCTGAACATTACACTTTCAATCGATATGTGTCACGGCTCATTGCTTCTGGATATCGTCGTCACGGAACTATTAGAAGCATCTGGTATGGAGAGGAAGTGTGGACTATTAGGAAATAGAAGACATTTGTGTGAAGAATTGTATGTGTCTGTTTGATATAGTTATGTTTGCGGAATTGCAGTTTTAACTTAAGCTAATGTTAGATGACTAAAACAAATTCAAAGTTGCTTGTTCTGCGCTTATATGTATATGGGCTACTAAATGGCTTTTTCTAACGATGTTTAAACGACACTGACAATAACGTCGTGTAAATTAACTAAATAAAATCATTGCGTATAAATACATCCATATTTAAACCATCATTGCTCTTTTCCGTACCAATTATTACACACCAATATATTTCACAGCTAAAACAAAGCGGTTTGTATCGAGGAGCTGGTCCCACCGTAGAGCTCACACAATGCCATCACGAACTTAATCCCAGGTTTAATGAATGCAGTTCCCCTCGTGTGTAAATATTGCCGAGCTTCCCCGCCTTACATTCATTGGCATTGTACCGCGACCTGCGGATATGCGAACATTGCGGGTACGGGGAATATTCGGATATTGTTAGGGGAAGATGGGGCGATAAGAGCTCGTGTCAAATTGCAAGTGTACATTTTTCGCTTCCGTTTATTTGATGATTGCGCGGTTAATTAATTGTTAGATGTTTCTTTGTTGTTATAATAGTTGGCTATGACAGCGGAGTGAGCGTTCACATAGAAAAATTGAGTTTAACTAAAAATATTAGATATAAATGATTTAATATTAGCCCACCTCACGTGCAAGTCTATTAATTTAATACAAAAGACATTTAAAAGATCTCATATCATATATTTGTGGGACATAGTTGAATATTGACACCACGCAGTTTTAAGTCGCCAAAAGTCCCATGCCATGGCTATCACTTTACGTTGTGCTTCTTGTTAAGTCTTATAATATGTGAAGATAAATTATATAAAACAGAGTAAATAGCTACAATCTCAGTATAAACAAACTTTTTAAACGCAGATCCTGAATCAACTCTCCAGATTCTGCCAATGTGGAAAATCTTGATAAATTCATCTGGTGTCGCCTGATTGAGAGGCGAGCACGTACGAGGGGAGGTCGGGGCAAAGCGGACCACGTCGGAAGCGGGTAGTTACTGGGATCTGTTCGCTGCGGGATTACTTGAGGTGAACACGGAATACTAATTTTTTTGATTAGTTGTGTGCACAAGTAGCTTTATATTATAAAAAAGCTAATTAAGGTTGTATAAGTTCATTAATTAGGATCAACGGAGTATTCAATGCTAAATAAAATTAAACCACCAGTGTTTAATAGCAGATAATTACACAGCTTAACCGACTAAGTAGTGTTTAAATATCGTCATACTAATTGCACTTTATAAGAGAACCTATCAGTCCGGTTTTTTAAAATGTATCCTTCACCTGACTTGTATTACAAGGACGATTTATTTTGCTTCAGACTTCCCTTATCATAACTTTTGTTCATGGAAGGTTTAGTAAAAGTGGTGACACGCATTATAAACTATTAATATAACAATAATAGTATAATAACGTCACAAGTACGTCGTGTGAATCCATTTGTCACGCGTTGTCACAGCAAGTGGGGTCGCGTGGCGCGCGCCATTGGCGGCCATACTGAACCGACTGAATTAAGGACATACTCGTGCTTTGTAGACACGTGTTACTTGTTCATTATTCAATGAACATGTTATAGACATGATAATAGATAAAGCATTCATTAGAAGTGGTTTGGAGTTATTATAATGGATAATTTGATTATCATCGCCTTTCTGAACCTTAGCAGGATTCGTTTCGGTTTTACTACTTAGTATACTTGAGAGTACTTATAATACTACTCCTATAAAGTAATGTGTCTTAAAATCGTTTTATAAATGATAATTTAGTAGTCTAAAGATAAATTTTGTTTTTGCTTTGCCAAAGAACTGGAATGTAACGATTTATTTAAACTGATTTCATTCGATGTAATTTCTTGATCGTTTTCCTCGTTTACCCAAAATTCGGGATCCCATCTTCAATATGTAATATCTGTTATACGTACATCAGTTTTCCATTTTCCTTCATAAATAATTTCTATATTCACCTCAATATTTGCGGGATAAAGAAACATGTAGCTTACGTGTAACAAAAACACTTTTCCTCTAAAGTTACATTCCCTCGGCGCTAGGAATAGAATAGTGCGCAAGAAAATTGTGGAATCGATATTTCCCATTACCTGCCTGTGGGCTGTGGGCTGGGCGCTCGATTCCAAGAATATAAATAATAAATAGTGCGCGGTATCGTTTTGTATTTTAATAGTACCGAGAAAACTTACTTAATAGCTATCGTGTTTTTCTAATACGGTTTACAAACTTCAAAGAAAAGCACACAAAGGGCTGGGTTGAATTAGAAACATGTCAAATCGGGAAAAGCAATTTGGACAGTCACAGTCAGTACAGTAGCGATTTTAATCATTTTGTAATTCTATATATTATACGGATACGGATATATGTATACAGAAAGAATACAAAAATATGCTCTTAGAATAGATACCTACTATCAAAAATATAACAGTATAAAATATTCGTCTACATTTTTACCTCTCATTCGATGTATCGGGGAGCATATTTCCAAAATACAATCATGTCATGTCTGCGTGTATTAGCATAGTACACGAGTTTCGACTTTTGCCGGCGGCCGGGCGCGGGCGGCCGGGAGGGCGCGCGGGCGCGGCTCCCGATATCAAATATTCATAAATAGGGAGTGAGCCTGTTTGCCCCGCGCTCCCCTCGCCGACGACTGGCTATTGTTAACTTTGAATTGTATTCTTTGTTAAATATTAAGCTTTTTTATACAAAAGCGTTTTGGTCTATATGTATTGCAGTTTTTACAAAATTTCAGTTTAACGTGGGAACGATCGATTCATTTATGGTTTTCATCTTATTTTTTGTATCTGAGGCTTTGATTCAAAACGCCTACCAGTCAATTACAGTCCTTGGACTGTTGAGAATTATGCCTTAGATGATACTTTGTTTTCTACTAAAGTTTCTGAGCATCTATTTTCGCTAAAAATACGTTCATGTATTTTCTTTATACAACAAAATAATGATCACTGCACCCTTACCTTGTAACTCCAAACATCACATCTGCATACAAAAAGCTCCAACATTCAACATTCATGAACGCAAACGAAACAAAATCCAATTTACTTTCGTACGAGCTCAGTAAAGATCAGCCACGGTAAAAATTAATGTCAACATTCATTGCCAGTCCGCTTTGGAAGCACGCAAGCAAATCACGAACTTAAGCCGCAATGTAAGCCGCATCGTGACCTAGATCTCGCGTGTTTTTATTCAGCACAAGTGGCTTGGTAGAGGTCGATCCCATTTTCCCATTTTGATTTAGAAAATCGGCTTATAACAGCGAAGTGTGGTTTGTGAGAATTTTGGAAGCTGTCAGAAATATGTATTTACTGTCAACGTCATTTTTGATGAATCTCAATAGATTCGACTTCACTTGGTATTGGTGAAAAAGCTGACGAAAATATTGATGGAATTTGTCATCGATACAGGAAAATTTTCGGAAACAAATTATAATACTTTCCTTGACATATAAAAACTTTTTCGTTAGCAATTTATTGGATAGGTTTCCTTCAAATATTTTTATCGCAAAAACACTTTTCTTACCAGTAAATGACCAGGTTATTTTATTGTATTTTTAATTCATGTGATCACTTTACATACAAAGATTACATAATATGTTAAGTGTCATTTACGATTAAGTAAAACTATGAGTTAGATACATGTAGGTGGTCGCAAGCAGACTCTTCTTGCGACCACGGCCTGTGTAACCCGGTCGAAACGTCAAGCCCTAAAGGTATTTATGCATGTTGTACGCGCTAATCCCCGTTCTATAATATTAGTTTAAAAGTTATAAGATACATTTTATCACAATTTATACCACATTTATCAACGAGCCTATTAGTAAAACGGTTATAGGCTATCGTCTATTAGCTCCCCAATGACGTCATTATTGGAATTACTCAAGAAAAATTATAGTCGAAGTTCATTCGTGCGCCTAATGAGAAGGGGACAGGGCGAGGGTGACGAGTGCTGGTAATAATTTAACAAGAATACTTAAATTACATATGATTACTATTTCCATTATTTATTTTTTTCAGTAGTAGTTAGTTACAAAAATTATTGATTGTAACTTAAAAATTCGGATCAGGATTTTTTACCATATAAGTATACTTAAAGATTTCTTATAGTATATTTCATATAGTCTAGTTATAAGAGACAAATGTAATCTAGTTTATTGTCATCTGATGTTATATCCATTGCTTGGATCACATTTTGTGGCCATAATAATATTATCTACCTTTACGCTTCCTAGGTATCCTAGACTAAACAAAAAATTGCATTGATTTTTCGAAAATAAAATGTATCCATCAATGTATTCTGTAACTAACATAAATAATTCAGTGACATGTCCGCCGGCTACCCCAGCCTCCCCTGCCAGGATTCGAACCTGGGTCGCGTCGCCACGGCACAGTAATTGACGCAATTAGTGCCCGAGGGGAGAACCGGCAAAATTGGACAACGAGGGTTGGTTTTGTGGCGGCAGCGACAAATATTAAGCTTGATTTTACAGACAAATACTTGGGAACATTGTATTAGTTTTGTTTTTTTTGTAATAAGATTGTTATTTTATTTATAGAACCTTTTAATTGCCTTCCATAGCATATTTTTAAGTAAAACGCTGCTATCCCGACTAATATTTTTCAGCTAACTAAGTACTTGTTTCTTAAGGTGTCTTTTCTTCATTTAAAAAGATGTTTACTGTCAACAAAAATAGAGAGATTTAACTTAACCCTTTCCCTGTCCCGTGAGTCACATATGACCATTTCCATTGTTTAACTATGGTGTCTACTGGCGGGACAGTTAAAAACCTGTTAAAAATAAAATATTTTACAGGAATCTCAAAGTTCCTGTTCTATTATTTTCTTTAGCACGCTACAGTATTAAACAAACTAACAGCGCCTACATTGAAAATCTCCACACCCTCGTTACCAAATATTTATTTATAAATTAAAATCGTTAGCAAATTGCCGCCGATCTGTAATGAACCCAATTAGCTCGAACAAATTACATCCAGTTGAAAGACGGGATTCGTGAGGCAATTAAGACGAGCCTTCGATACGATGGGATTGCGAACAACTCGTTCTAATGGCTGACGATTTATTGGGATTAAATAAATAAATAAATAAAAATAAATGCGGACAACATCACATACATTGCTCTGAACCCAAAGTAGCTAAAGCACTTGTGTTATGGAATTCAGAGACAACGAAAGTGTAGAAAAGTTGGTTTTTACATTGACCCGTCCGGGGATTGAACCCGGGACCTCAGAGCTAGCGACACCTTGAAACCGGTGCGTACGCCACTCGACCACGGAGGTCGTCTTATCATTAAGCCTGTCCTGTTTTTCTTCGTGGGTCAGTATGTAGGTCTTAAGTTTAAAGAGAGAGGTATTTCTTTTTCAGTCCACCATATTTATTTGTTCCATACTAATAATTCTTCACTTGTTACAGTTTGTTTTTTTTTTTTCAAATAGAGTTCCCTTTGTATCTTACTCTGAGAGTAGCAATGTAATAAGATTAATACAGTTTTTATTATTTTTGTATTTTTGTAGCATTTATTTTAAATAATAATATAATAATAATAATATCCTGGGACAACTCACACACGGTTATCTGATCCCAAGCTAAGCAGAGCTTGTGTTATGGTAACCAGACAACAGATAAACTTACTTATATATTTCTAAATACATACATATTATAGATAAATTACACCCAGACACCAGAACAAATGATCATGCTCATCACACAACATTTGTCCTGGGCGGGAATCGAACCCACGACCTCCACTAACCACTAACCACTAGACCAACAGGCCCGTTAAATTTCTAGATTCTAAGTGCCTGACCAGTAAATGTCACACTGATTAAAACTCTGATCTTTGATTTACAGATGAATCACCGAATACTCGTTACAAACATTTAAGTTTATTTGTGTACGTACCTAAAACTTGAAAGTTTAAATAAACATAATCTCAGACAGATCCTTTAAAGACCCTTCAGATGTGTTTACTTTGCTTACTAGACCGAGCTAATCTAGTTACGGCTGTAGGAATGTTAACGAAGTTTCCAAGTCGGGCTCGAGCCAGCTGGGACCACAAGCGGCGGATTAAGTTGAGAAACAAATATTAGACGAGGACTTAGTTCTGAGTTAGTGTAAGTAAACCTAGACATATCTGTGACCTAGTTAAAAGAAATACGTATTTTCTTATCAGCTGTAATATTCGTGTTCCATTTCGTTTTTTTTACTCTGTATGTTTTTATCAAGATATCAAAAAAATATCATTTCATATATAAAATGAATTCCATTTACTTTTAAGTATGATTGTTCAGTCAATATTTTCAGAGGCACGCAAATAAATAAGCAATCAAAGATACGTTTTGAAATAACTCACAAATAAAATATGTTATATTTCTACAACTGTAGTATTTAAACAGGCCACACTGCTCCTTTATTGATATGACGTCACATCCTTCCCCAATTTACTTTATAACGTTGTCCCACAAATATTTGCTTATCGTTAACATCACCAAACATTAACCCTCCACATCCAAAAATAAATCCTAACGTTAACAAAATAAAGTTGACATTTGATTGTGCTAGATTGTTGGTGATGTTGGTTCCAATGTTTGCGTGGGGGTCGTTTGCGAATTTTCCGTCGTGTCTTAATACCATTGAAAGTAATAATACCTTTGTCTTTAGGGCCCTCCTATTGTTTGCCGTCGGCTTGTAAAGCATTATTATTGGGGTTCCGTATCAGATTGATAAACGGGAACGCTTTATGAGAAGTACGTGTTTAATTTGACGAGCGCTATTTTTAGATGAAAATAAACTTTAATTGTTTGAAGTTGAAATTAGGTAGATTTTATTCAAAATTAAGATTATTTGTTTTATTAGTTTACACAAAATTTTACGCATCGTACTTATTCTATAGGTTACGGCAAGGCAATGAGGTAACTACTGTTTTGTAGTTGTGACAAAACAGTTCAGCGCTTTAAAATTAAAAACGAAATGCATACATAAATGGCAGATATGTTTTTTGTTTTTCAATATAATGTTATTTCTTAGAAATGATTTTGTAAATGGCTGTATTGTAAATTAACAAGAGAACAAAATAAAAGCACTTCGGTGACTTAAGCTGATAAAATTCCGATATGCCGCTCTGTCTTCCCCAGACCCCGCGGCAGAGGGCACGGGTACTTAGACCATGGAAGATTTACGTGTTGAAAGAAGTATGTAGGCTTACCTGTATCTCTGAGCTGCAAGGAGCCGACCTTATGCGTGAGGTAGCCGCGGATGGAGCTGGCGACCCTCGCAGGCGACGCGGCGGCGGCGCCTCCCCGCAGCGCGCCCCCCAGCCGCGTCAGCAGCGCGCCCGTCTCCGCCTCCACCTTTACACGCTCACCCACCCCGGCGACAAACCCCAACTACCCCCAACAACACCCAACAACCCCCAACAACTGGCTGATACGCTAGCTCCACTACACCTATCGCTCAAAACTCTAAACCCCAAATTACTCAAATTACAATTTTAAATATTTGATTTAAAGTTTGATTCTAAAAGTTAAATTGCTTTTTTTCGTGATTAATTAGTGTATAATTAGGTAATTAAGTCAGTGCGTTTATTTGATATGTATTGGTTATGGGCTCGTTCACCATGGTGCGCCAGTGTGTGCCCTGTAACAATATAAAAGTACGTTCATTATCACTGTATCAATTTATAAGACGTTTATTGTATTGTAACTATCATGATATACCATTCTCATACGTTCTCACCATACTTTTACACGTATTCTTGCAGTAGATGCATTAGGCCTTAAATGGACATAAATTATAGCTACTAAAAGTGTTCTTACATGTCTTTAACACTAACTAAATCTACCACCGCCAACCATACTTTTCCCTGACAAGACCATTTAACTGAGAAGTTCAATCTCATCCACTCAGACCCCAAGTACCAAACTCGTCATAAAGAAGTAACATGTCCCTCATGTGGAGTGGCGAAGCTCTGCAGCACCACCGGAAGCCGCCACTCCAGACACTTCCGGCCGCCATCTTGTGGCCGGAAACAGACACGGTTTACGACTTCCGCGCCCTTTGTGAGCGCAAACCTAACTTTTGTGAATTATGTATTATGCTATTGTTTGGAAAATTACATTATTTTTTTTATTTTGAAGTTTCCTTTGATATTTTGTGCTGCAACGTCTTTTTAAGATAGATTCGATATTTAAATTCGGATCCAAATTTTTTTAATTATAATTATAAACCTTATTTAAATAGATTACTTATTGTATCTATCTCCGTATTCGTCCTATAGTTTGCCTTTAGAGAGGTACACCTCTCAGCTAAGTATAATTGTTTATCATCCAATAATTTGTCTAGATATATTCTATCCCGTTAATTTAATAGACATGTTTTAAAAATAAACACCCGCCGTGTTATTAGTAAGTATCACAAAAATAAAGTAACACAATTAAAACAGTTGCTATTTAAAAACAAGGTTAAGAGATGTAAGTAGGTTTATACTAAGTTTGAAGTGTAATTGCTCAATTATAAACTTTGTAAAAGCTTTATTACTTTAGCCTTGAAGTAAAAAACTTTGGTAAGTATTTTTGTAATAGCTCGACCACATTCAAAGTGGGTGGTAATGGTTTTAGAAAAGTGCTGTAACATTTGATCAATTTGTAACTGTTTATATAACTAAAAAATCTTAAACTAGGTATACGTTATATATATTACGAGTACGATAAAAAATTGGAGCAATCCCTTTTTCTAATGAGTCTTTTGAAGGTAAGTTATTTGTGCTACTATTTAACTCTTTAATGAATTATTGAATGAATATAAAAGTAGACATGTTGTTATATTTCATCATGTATGTCATAACTAAGGATATATTTGAGTTTAAAAACGTGTATACACTATAGTTAAACTAGTCACGGGAAGTCACATCTACATCACGTAGCCGTCGGCTACGGGCCGCTACGGCGAACGTAGCTATTGTCGTAGCGCTACGTAGTATCCTTTTTCAATAGAATTTATACTTTTTAGATATCTCTGTGTATTATTATAGATATTTGTGTTTAGGTTAATGATTTGAATGCCTGTTTTAGTGACTATGGACTTAAGAATAAACTAACTTATTTAAAAAGCCTAAAACACATTCCCCAGTCACAGTGCTTGTAAAACTCTTATTTAAGAGAGTAATTTCGAATAGTAAACGATTAATAACGGAAAGCCGTCGGACTACTAACAGAAGTATTATTTCTGTAAACATATACGAATAGGGCACACCCCTTTCTATTAAACGTGTTCTGATAAGACTAATACTGTATTTCGTAGCGTTAGTTAAACTCACATCTTGAACAAAAATCAAAGGAAACAAGTTTTACAAAACTTATGATAGTAAAATAGTAACTATGAATTCTTATCTATTGCGTCGTTTCCAATAGCTGTAGCAACCCTCACGCACACATGCATACATCACTCACACACACAACAACAGCCACCCATTACGTAACGTTATGTAACGCACACCAACAAAACATTTTTATCACACAATTACACGAAACACACACACTACCACATTATTTGAATACACACTTAAATAACTGTTCCAAATTCAAAAATCTATACTACCGTTATTTTAAACCTAATTTCGTTCTATTTTTAAATTATCACACACTACAAAAATTCTCTTAAATTTGCAAAAAAATCACAGATTAAAAATATTGGTTTAATAATTTATGAATATGGAACATTAAGGCGGTTTAGATAAAATAAAATTATATTGACCTTGGTTTGTGTTGGCGGGTACTTGCACACCTGGGAACACCTCGCCCGGACTGCCGGATCTCGGCAGTGAACAGAAAAGGCTTTCGGGCCATGCGCAAAACGGAGCGCTCTCATTGGTCGGGCGTGGAACGTGACGTCATTTTCCCCTAGCCAATGGGCGCGTCCTGAAATTTTCACGTAGGTATAGACCGGTCGATGACTAAAAATAGGCTGGCGGTCGATGGGCGAAGCCTGTATCAAACATTCATCAGATAACTGGGGGCAATTTCTTCATGTATAGGGGCTTATGTAAATTGATGACCATTATTTGTTGTATTCTTGGCTTCCGTAATAACAGGGAACGAGTGTTCTTTGTAAAGAACCCACCTTTTTATGTTATACTGAATATCTAGGTCAGAATAAAACCCCTACTTAATTTTGGGATACAAAAAAGCGGCAAGTTTTTATTAGTTAGTAAGTATTTAGTTGTGCCAGAAAAACATGCTTTGTCAAAGTGGAAACATACTTTAGATTGTTTTTACGAATGAGACTATACTAAGAAAACGGTCTTTTTTAAGCTACTCACTACTTTAAATTCTACACATATGTTAGTCTACAAGGGATCTCCCAATGTTTGTGATAACATTATACAAAAATATTTACATAGAAGTTACTATTTAATAGTTTTATAATTACATGGGCAGTGCTGTTGCCTCAATGTATAATTACACAATCTCAATACCTAATTGTACTTTATAATATAAAGTATAATGTCGCAAAGGTATACTATTATTACGGGTACAGAAACATAAAAGGTGGAAATAAATGTAATTGTAACAAAAAATTAACTGAGTTTTAATTTATTATAACATGCACTTCACATAATATTCTTTACCATGTGACCAACCGGTGACCGGTGTTATCCTAGCCACTTACAAATAAAAAAGTACTTAAATATAAATACACTTTTAACAAACTTAAAACATGTATCAACTAATGATTGATGACCAATACAATATTTATAAGTGACAATTGTAACACCCTTACTTAATATGAGCCCAAGTTATTAAGATAAACGACCATAACATCACATGTTACAATGTTGGTTCAACAAACACTTGTGTAAGAGAAAGAACTGTTATTAATACACTAATGTTATTTACTTAGGGAAGTGGCATTCATAATAAATAAGGGTAGGTCGGGAGGGATCTGCCTGCAGGAGAACAAATGCCGCGGACTAATTAATTAATAAGAACAGACTGGCCTGGAACTTTGTTTTTATGTGTACCCTTTTTGATTGTCCAGTTTACTTATGTGTTATAGTTACTACTTTCTCCTGTGTAGAGTCGCTGTTATACTACCTAATAAGAAAAAAAAAAAACTTTTACTAATTCCGTACTAAAAATATGAAACGACTTTTTTTGAGATGTTAATAATTTGTTAATAATACATATGATCCTAGAGTTATAGAATCGGAACTTCACACACTCACATTTTAGAGCTCAATATTTACTAAAGGCATCCCTAATTCTATTAATTGATTACTAAGTTACTTTATGCAAATCACGGTGTACTTCTATCAGACTCCATTGATATCCATAGATACTAAGCTCACACAATAAAATAAAAATGTATGGGCATATGTATAAAGAGACACGATATTAACAATTTCCCTGTCCCGTGAGTCACATATGAACATTTCCATTGTTTAACTATTGTGTCTACTGGCGGGACAGATAAGTTGTTAATTTTGTTTCAAAAGACTAACATATAGGTATATTCAATCAAACAGTACTAAAATAACAGACAATCGTTATTATTTTATTACCAGTACATATCATCGTTTTATGTTACATGTCTAGACTGAAATAGATATCTTTGATATTATTTCACCATTTCGAGAAAATACATTATAGGCTTAGGCGAGACGCCCACGTCCCACGTGTCAGAAACATCTAGGTACCGATATCTCTTATGTCACAGTATTTGATGAAACTAATTTATTTATATAACTAGTTGTGCCTGCGACTTCGTTCGCGTGGATGATGAAACTAATCAATGAGTTTTTAACCGCAAAATTAAGTTTGTTTTTTCCGGGATAAAAACTACCCAGTGTGGTGCCCAGGAAAATAAAGAATAATTATACCAAGTTTCATCATAATCGAACCGGTAGTTTTTGCGTGATACCTGAACAAACAGACAGACAGACAAAAATTTTTTTTTCACACTTTTGGGTTCGGTGTTGGTCTAGTAACACCATTTATTTTATTGATATTTTCAATGTACAGAATTTTCACTTCTACAGATTTATTATAAGTATAGATAACAGACAGGTGACATTTCACGACTATTTCAACAGAATATCTAACAACATAACACAATTTCTTACCATTTAGTTTCCACGTTATTTGGGTATTTTTTTCTCAAAATGTATTTTTAGGAACCTCATAACATATGCTTATTTATAATTCAATTTTAATAAAACTCTAAAACAAGAAGATGTTTCGAGTATATAGGATATGGGACCTTACAAAGTACTTATTTATGTTCGTTTTAAACCTTACTACTTACCCCTAAACTACGCATTTCTATTAAAACACAAATACTTTTCATTCGATAGTACGTCAAATAGCTGACAGTAATATTATTCAAACTGATTTAAATATTTGGACGAAGAACGTTTACTCAGCGATATTACTGAAATATTATCGGCAAAGGATTTTGGATATGGCTTCAATTTATACAGCAGCTTATATTTCAGATTTATTTTGAGGCAGAGATGAATTATTGAAGCTCTGAAGTAAGACTACAATCTCTAAAAATATATATATGGGAATCTGCTTTTGATACAAATGCAAAAAACTTTTTTCGTTTTTTGTTATATATTTATCGATGGCTAATGATAATTTGGATGTACAATGTTTTGTTACAAATGTAAGACGAGTGGAACAAATTGTGAAAAGTAAAGACTCATATTACTCAGTAAACGCCATTCCTTCATAATGACAACCTTCCTCTCACCTTTACACGACAAATTGGAGGGAAAATATGTCTCATTAGGAGTAAACCATTTACAGTATAATTATGGCAATTTGATATCTGTAATAATTTCATAACAAAGTACTTAAATTCGCGAGCTATACTTACTTGGTTTTAAGATATATTTTAAAACAGTACAAAGTCTTGTTTATTGCCTTATAATACAAATAACAATAATGAATAAAAAATTATCAATAAACTTTTAGGTGAAGAAAAACAGCATAGAAAATATTGCAATCGACTTTTTATGTAATATGCTTTTAAGAATGTTTAGTTGAGCAATCCACGCTACTAATGATGGTATATGAGGAATATTACCTCTATTCTATAAATAGACATTAACCAAAACTGTACCTACTTTAGGTACCATCTTAAGTCATTAGCCTCCATTGCATAAACCTTACAAACTTTTCTTCGTGCCCTACCAAGGCCCTATGCTCTATGGCCCTAATGACCCGTGAGTAGCTACCAATGCACCGCTGTTCTTGTATCGCCTGATACTATTAATATGGCGGTCGATGGGTTCGCGCATGCGCCTCGCACGCCTCTCATTCATCCCGTACTATGTACTAGCATCATTATAATAACCCATGTATTATGTATTATTGAGATTTATGAGACAAGCCTTAAGTGAGACAAGCCTAAGATGAGAAATTAAGCGCTCGTCTTGATAAACGGAATTTATGATCTCACTTATTTACTTGGGACATTACTGTATAATACATAATTAATTGAATTTTATAGCGAAAATAGTAATGTAGCTTAAAGAGCCATCTTAGAGGTAGTTATATCACCTAGCAATCGAACTCCGAATTTGAAGGAGATCGATTGGTGTCCCTATCAAACCATTAAATAGGTAGTCGTACATAATTCATACCTATATTAGTAGCACAAAACACAGATTATTTCTTTAGTTGTAAGGTCAGTAAATGGCCTCACATTTTTTTTAACGTATTATAACGTATTACCCCTGTAATGTGGTTTGGCCAGTAACATACCTAAATAGTACAATACAAGCTGAGAATATGGCGAGATGACATCGATCAGCACTTCCCTTAGGACTACTTAAAACCTTTACACGGCGGAACTGTTTACCACGAAGAGTACTATCTAAATTGTTATAACAATCAGTGCAAACCGGCAAAAGGACGAATATAACTCTTCCAAGCTCCATTTAACTAAAGGCAGAGCAAAACAAAAGACGGCGTCATTTAACCAGCAATCTCCGTCGTCAGAGTAAAACGTAGCCAGTCTAGTCTGTCTGTCCGTCTGTGTATATTTACAGAATGGAAGTCGTTAGGCGAGGCTGTCCGCGCTAAATGCGGCGCATTGTCGGCTGCAGACGAGCCTTACATATTCATGGAGGCAGTGCAGCTCGCTGATGGAAATAGCCTGTAAAATGCAGCTAGTGTTATTTAATGACTATTGTTTATGAACAACTTTGTGGCAAATATCGTTGCTAAAGTTTAATGAAAGATGAGTATAAAAAGGGTGGTGACAAACAAGGGAGATGATTAGAATGTATATTAGTCAAAAATATGTTTAAATGTCCACTATGTAGTTCTAAACTAGACATCAAATTGTGACGAAACTTGGGTAGGATTTCTTACCCAAAAAAACTCAAAGTGTGCACCAAAATCTTTCTGATTGATCGTGGTAAAGCAACGCATACGGGGTGCAGTAGCAAGTAGGTTTTTAAAGTTTTCCGCCTTACTTGCTTTATTTAAAGGAAGAGGATAATATACTCCCGTAAATCACATACAGTGCAACATGGTTGAAACGTCTAGCTAATCAAAATATACATAATGTATATTTGTCTGTATACATACGAACTCCCAATCTACTCCATGATTTTACAATACAATATTCAGAGCAAAGCTTCTAGATAGATTGGAAAAGTCTTCAACGTAGATACATTGTAATTTATTGTGATATAAATGTCGCTCTAAAAGCTATTTCTAGTTTAAAAGCTCTACTTTCAGAATGTCATTTTGTTGTATAAATAGAAAATATTCTGCTTCGTAAATTGGATTTTCAGATTATATAACTTTGAGTCGTTTTATTGCTGATACCAGGATTCTCATATTTCTACTTGGGTTTGAAACAAAAATGCTCCAAATTAGTATCATTCGCTCTTCCTGTAAACACTTTTGGGAAGTTATGACTAATAAGTTGACAAAATAGTTTCAGGGCGCTAGAATTGTTTAAAGGAGTCAGAGTTGATTGTGGTAGGTCAAACACAAATAAAAACGTTCCTTGCGAAACGACCTATTTCCTAAACGGTACAAAGTCGTTTAAATAAATAAATTAAGCGCAACACTTATGGGAATTCCTGCGACCGAAAAGCACTTTTACATTTACCAATATATTTCTGACATGTTTGCATATTTTAATAAGTCACGAGTTCCCCAACGGTGTACATTCCCGATCTCAATGTGGGAGCACCTCTGCAGTCCCGCGGGCGTCGTCGTAAGAGACGCGCGGGGCGTGAGGGGGGAACGAGTGCTGTATTAACATGCACACGTAATACACCACGGTCCGCAGAGACGAGGGCTACGTGCGTTTATGATGCCCTGGTACCTCAGAATTGGGGTTAGATGCTAAATTTTTGGGATACCTAACATTTGAACAAAAATAATATAGTTTTGTTTTAAAAAATTACAGGGAATTAATGTCGGTCTAAAACGGCAGGCTAATGGTTACCTTTTTATAAATTGATAATTAATTTAAATTTTTTTAAACATAGCATAGCTGGAAAAATAGTTTTGTAAAACCGAGCGAATCTGACATGGATTCATGAAGTATACAACTTAGAAAATGCCTTAATGTGTTTGTGCCTGCTGTAGGAAAAATAATATAATAATATCCTGAGACAACTCACACACGGTCATCTGATCCCATACTAAGCAGAGCTTGTGTTATGGTAACCAGACAACTAATAAACATACTTATATATTTCTAAATACATACCTACATATATTATAGATAAATTACACCCAGACACAGACCAAATGATCGTGCTCATCACACAAACATTTGCCCTGCGTGGGAATCGCAGGAACCACTAGACCAACGGGCCCGTCGAAATATTTGATCAACACTATTTTCTCTTCAACCGCAGTGTTGTTTTTATAGGTAGATCAGCCCTTGTTTAACATAAACGATACAAGCCAACCAAAAACATTACCCAGTGCATAATCAAAATTTACACCTAGCTACACTTACAAAGGACCTCATCAAAACATAAACTGCTTAATATGCTCACCCTTGCCTATGAAAACTAAACCGTGCGACAGAGATGGACTATCGAATGCTTCTCTTTCTAATATACCCCAGAGTTTTGACAACAGGCGAAACGAATTGATGGGAATACAAGCACCCACGGAGGTGCAGTTAGTATGGAGCTGGTGCCGTTAAATGTAACGGCTGCTTGTTCAGGGAAATATCAATCCAAATTAGTTGATTTACTGTTATGTGTGTTGGTAAATAGAATAGGACTTGTGTTGTTTGGGTTAATTAAATTATAATTGTTTGCTTCTGTTTGCAAACGGCAAAAAGTTATGTTATTTGGTTTTGTTATGCTCCAACAGTATTTAAATTTGTTTTTCTATGGTTTCGTCATTTCTATAAATTAGAACTCATCACTGTATTTATTTATACAGCAACATTTAAAGGTTAGGTCACCTGTCGATATAGTTCCGAGGCCATTAGGTTCGACCTTCACCAGCCCTAACAAATATACTAATTGACAATCCAAATAAATAATTCAAATGACCTTTTCAAGTACCCTTATGGCCCTAGCACGAAATCCTCTCAATTTAACAAAGCAATGTAATGCTTAAGTCATCGATATAGAGTCTATTTTTGAATGTTTCAGAAGTTTTTCCTAATGATGTCGTTAGGATGTTTTTTTCTGTACTGATTACAAAACATTCTAAAATATAAGAGAGCACTCAAATATCAAAATGGAGTATGAATAAAATATAACACAGCGCAGAAAAATAGGTAAGTTACAACGTGGAAAACTGAAAATGTCAAGAAATAACTTACTGTGTTTCAATTACTAGCTAAATAATAGATTCTCACTTAAACGTATTTTTTTTTTTTATTTAGGCGCTTATTCTTTATTTGGTTTTATAATCACTTATGATCAAGAACCATGGTTCTTACAAGTATATATAAGGTGATTTGATTGGATAGTGATTAGAACTGTTATTAGACAAACATTTAAGGAAAAATAAAAGATCTCGTACTTACACTCCTACGAGATACAAACCATACGTACAGAAAACAATTGGCTATATATCTTCATATTTTCCCTTTATTGAACCTTCAGGAGTTTTAACTTTTTCTTGAGATCGTGTAAAACAGTTTGGAAAACCTCGTTAAGTCCAAAACAGCAAGTTTTGATGAGAACGACAACAATAATGTACTGAAAACCAACTTGTAATCCTTTTTCTTAGAAAGTTAAAGCTGATTTTTTGCTTCAAATTATTGTGCGAATCTGAACTCAATGCTTGTAGACGTAAAGTTTTTTTTTCAATGGTCAAGAATTATTTTATGCCCCTATTCAAGAAATCATAGCAACGTCTTAAGATTTGTTTTAGTTTTGTAGTATGAACTGTATGGTGAGGAGATAAGGTTGAAACTCTCTTAAAAGCCTTTTTTTTGAAGATAAGGAATGTTTTCTCCCAGGCTGTAATTCTAGGTCTTTGCAAGGCTCCAGTTTTTGCGGCGAATAGAATTTTGTATGAAGCTCTTAGTGGAAGCTTTTTTCACTTTGTCGGCTTAATGTTCCGGAGGATTCGGTTTATAAAGGATTTCTCGTTAACTTATAGATGGGGAATACCTCGGACAGGCGACGAGGGTTACTGGCTCAATACATTTACAAACTCTTACATCCAATATACTTTAAAAAGAACGTCATACCAGGGACATTATTTCTTATAATACGCGAGGTATTTTCTAGATGAATTAATTATCTCCAGAAAGCTGTAACCATAAGTACAAACATAAAATAGTTACTATGCCAACGTGTCCTAAAACATTACTGCCTACGCCAATCCAAGAATTATGTAAATCTGTAGCCTTGTCTACGCCAATCTATTTCAGTTCACACGCCAAACATACCAAGAAACGTCAAGTTTATCTAACAGGGTTGGGAAGCCGCGGGATTATCGCCTATCCCGGGCGAGGGATCCCGGGATTTACGCGTACATAAGTCAAAATACAGTCGACCTCAATGTTTGGTGAGCGGTATTGGATCAATGCTTTGTAACGTATGTGTATTTAATGTGGGATAGTGGAATAGGTGTGTTAAGCTAGCATGTGGAATTTAAATCATGTAAATAAGGAGACGTTTGGAAAGTAGAGGTTAATACATAAATGGAATATTAACACTTACGTGAAAATTGAAATAATCGTAGTTTAACGTGCAAACTCTTTGGTCACATAAAAACATGTACTTACTTTAAATTACATTAAAATCAAATTAGTTCATATATTTACTTCACATGCTCATGTCACACCAAACTACCAGATGTTTATCCCGTTTCTTGCGGGTCGTGAGGAGTGTGGATAGCATAGTGGTGTCGAGCGCGGATTACGCAGGATTACGCGTGACGCGCTCTCGTGATTTACTTGTTAGGGCAACCCCAACCGCGGGGCGCTGGCGACCCTAGTTAGGACACATATTGGATGTTTCTTGTCGGTTTTGGTTATGATAGTGAGTTAAATCCTATGTCATGTCGCAGAGGTAAAAACAACTAAGCTTATTTGACTAACCTACCCTTACTAGAAGTAGGTTAGAATTGGGGGTTCTGTATCACTTGCTCTCGCTTCGCTCGAGCCGTGATACAGAACCCCCAATTCTATTTTGGTCCAACACAATATCTAGCGATTGTATTATAAATTCTATTTTTTAACAATATTTCGCTCCATCATGCGCAAAAAACCTGAACATTGGAACAAATAACTGTTGTTTCTACTTAAAGTTTATAACATTCTGATTGCTGGTTCAGACACTTATTGATATAATCTCTTCCTTTCACAGCGTTTAAATAAAAACAATGAGAAAAGTTTATAGCATGTTGCATCCAAGGATCGTCGTAAATCTCCCAATCTTCAATAACACCTCCACAAGAGAAACAAGCAGCTCTATCTTTAATTCCATTACCACAATAAAATAATCCTGCGTCAGCCATTTCCATCACCAATCTTTTTTGGGAGTCAGTTGTTGCCCAATAATAATTAAATGAATGTAAACGCATTTTATGCGTATGATACATGTCATATCGAGGATTGTAGTTTTCTTTTAACATTTTAATCATTCAATAAGTACTTCGAACAAATATTAATGAAAATATAATGAAGTTACATTCCGTTACTATCGATTTATATATACTTTCATTAGATGTTCTGTGAGGTTTGGGGAGGGGGGGAGGTAAGTATAATAAAGTATTTTGACAAAAATAGATTAAAATAAAAAAGATAAAATTCTTCTTAAGTAAAACATTTATTCTCAAAACACCATTTTTTTAAACACAAAACATTTCTTAAAGCACATACTTTTTCATGATAGATACAACTATACAAATCTTGACAATTTAAATATTGGTCAAAAAGACTTAACAAACTAGGGCAACCTTGGTCTTCTAAATTATTTATATTATTATTTTCTAAAATATATTGTAACCACAATACTTTTTCTAAACCTTTCGTGTAAACACATTTATCTCTTGCAATATTTGTAATTAATTTATGATAATGTGAATAGGATACGACTCCCTCATTCCAATATATGTTCCTATTACGTTGAATCCAATTTACTTGTCTTCTTTCTTGTCTTGTTAATTCATGATATGGAAAAGGTGGTTTAATCAAAAGCACCTGTATTTTATTTTCGTACAATATTGCAATTTCTTTTACTATGAATTCATTTGTTTCCAATTTAAAACCTTGAACATCTATAATGACAGTCATGACAACTTTCGCACTATGTTACTCAAAGGTTTATATTCCACAAGCCGATCGTTAATTATTAAACAATATCCAGTTGTATTATCTGGTATCGGGGCAGAACATTCAATTTCCAACCGTACATCTACGGGGCCAGTTTTTAAGCTATCGTTTTGTCTTGAACAATCTATGATAAAGAGAGGAGCCTTTTCCTTGAAATCGGTTATATCAAGTAACGGGTCCGCAGGACAGTTATAATACGACTGACGAAATTTCACGTACATTTCGTATAATATATTATATTTATTCTCGGAAAACTTTAAGCTTAAAGGTTCATACGGATAATACTGTGAATTCAAAAATAGTGTTATATTTGTAACTCCACAATGATCGAATAACGAACTGTCTTTGGTTTTATTATTTTTTCTATTAGTTTGTAAGCAAAAAATTACATACCGAGGCTTCTCTAATTGAGATGCCGTCTTAACTGACCAAGAATGCTTAGTAGTTTTAGGAAGTAATGGATACTCGTATAAATCCCAGTTTCTAAACGCCATCTGAATAGATTTATCTCTTTCTAAATGTTTTAATAGTGCTAATCGTTCGCGATCTGACACTTTTATGTGTGGTACACGCCATTGTATTCTTTGTATATCTATTTGAAAATGAACAACATCATCAGTTATTATGACGCTGTTTAAGTTAGAGTTACTTCTATTTAGTATAAGTTCATGTTTACAATTTATCACAATTTTATTATAATCCTCTGCAAACCCTAAAATCTTATTTAGAGGCATAATAGCACTAAAACTACCATCACTTTTAATTCCATCCATATTCCAACCCCACAAGGCAGCAACTTTATTTTCTCCTTCATTCATTGATACGTATGACTTTATTGTTGATGTTATTCCAGAATTTTTAATACGATCTATTTCGATACCGTTAACTTCGTATCTAATATCTTGAAACAAGAACATAACCGGGTTATTACTAAACGTAATAGTTTTCTTAATCGGATTCCCATCTTTACCGAAGAGTTTTGCTTGACCTTCGATGTAAATTGAACTGGCTGATGGTAGCACATATACATCTTGCTGGTGGATGGGGATTCTGATTTCATCGTTTTCTCTGAAGCTGTTGTTGTAGGGATTGTAAGAATGGACTTCATAACTTTCAATCGAAGTATCGAAGTATGGTGATTCAGTAATCTGTAGTATACTCATACTTTAAAACCTAGGGCTTTAAGGAAATCTTTATTTGTTTTCGTTAATTTCTTAACTTTTTTCCTACGTCTTTGCCCTTTCGTGGTCGTAGAAGTAATAGGGTGCTTTATATTGATCGCAGGATTTTTATAATACAATATCATGTTATTTTTCTTAAATGAAGACTTAGTTGAATATCCGCTTTGTCGAAATGAATGGAGTGACCAAATTGATCCACAATCTTAATAGATATAGATGAAATTATGTTTTTGTTCACTGGAAAGTAAATAACGTTTTGCGGTCTTTCTATGTGCTGATGACCTACAGTATTGTAAGTTAAAAATTCGTGGATAATGTGGGTTGGTAATCCATCAGAATATGAACCATGAATAAGATCACATTCGATTCTGACCACAGACAAAATGTTGTTATCAACATGCGCGTCTCCTGGCTTTAAGTTTAATACTGAAAAATATAACAAACCGCACTCGTATTGGCCTGATAAACTTATAGGCGGTTGAAAGTATGATACCAGTTCTGATTTACTTCCAGAAATGGTTACCGTTAGAGACATGCTTGCATACTGAACACTTCTGGATGATTCTGTTTATTTTATTCCTTAACTAGACCAAAAATTATATAAAAAATTTAAACAAAGATGTCCGCAATTGTAAGGGTGATCGCGTTGTATATTATCATAATTATAGTGAACTTTAGAACCTAAGTATTTTATAAATTCCTTGGGAGGCTTAAGATTTCCATAACTGTCAAAATATTCTACATAATCATTGTGTTTTACATAGGCTACCCAATGAGAACCAGGATTTCTACAATCGTCTAAATTTATAACTCCGCATTCTTTTTTGAAAGGTTTTTTAGGGAGTTCGTCTCTCATAAAGACACCTCGAAAATAGGGAATTTTATTACCATACTTCAGAATGTCAATGTTAGTTAAGGCTCGTTTGGGTAGCCTGTATTTTAGTTTTTTTCTTTCGATACAAAAATTCCAAGTCCATTTTTATGAGGTTTAAGATGTAATCCCTTTCCGATGCAAAGAGACTCCATTTTTTCATTATGTCTCTTCAGTTCAGTAAAACGCTTTTTTGCCATCTTGAATTCATTTATGGTTTTAGCTATTCCAGCAGCACCTCCTGCTAAGGCTCCCGCAGCTGATAGTCCCGCAAAAATAGGAATTAAAGGTAATACTCCACCGGTTTTTGGTATAGGAATAATACGAGGAAGTTTTATAGATGAATCATCAACTAATTCTCTTGCAGCAGCAATAGCTAATTCTATTGCCATTTTCTTGCCTTTTGGTTTTAATTTCCGTATATGTCTTTTCGTTTTACTAATAACATTTTTCAATTTATTTTTAAATCCATTACCATTTTTATTTATTTTTGAACGTTTTTTAGCACAGTTGCTATTTTTTAAGCCCGCTCCAGTTTTAACTTTAGCCAACATTGCTTTGCTCACTAGATGGGCAGCGAATTTTTCCCCTACACTTGCATCAGAGGCAACAGTTCGCTTTTTAGCCATTTTTAATAAAACTAAATCGGCGTTATGCCGATCCCTTAAGCTTGATGACTTGTGATAAGCAATATCGTGTTCTTTACAATATTCGTCTAATTTATTCACAGCTTTATCTCCACGTGTAAGTCTTTTAATCAGATTTGTTCCAGGCCCACAATAATTATATCCCGGTAAATGTAATTCAAATGGTAAATGATTTATAAACCAATTCAGAAGACTACTCTCTCCAATACACATCCTCAGACTGATTAATCATACATTGAACACTTAATAAATATAAAATTATTCTCGCCAATGACTTTGAAATGCTATATTTTTTTCTTTGTTATAGTATATTCGACTTATCAATCCAGCTATTTTCAGCACAAGGCAATCCTAACCATTTAACTAAAACCTTATTTCCTTTACGTCTTAAAACTTTTTCAACTAGATATACGTTAGGATGTTTTGTCTTTTGAAGCTCCTGTACATAAAATGCTCCTAAAATAGGTTGACATCTGATTGCATCTTCAATCAAGTAGGTTATAGGAGTTGTATTCTGTATTTTTCGAATTTTAAATATTTCTGTCGACCAGTTGGGCGTATACCCTTTTTCAAATGTTCCTTTGTATTTACTGATACGCACATAATCACCCACCTTAAACTTACTTTTCGACCCAACTTTTTTTTCAGACTTTACATATGTTTCTAATATTCGTTTTTTATTAGTATTATCTACATTTGCAGGAATTTCATCAATTGTTCGATGATAAGTATGGTTGTATTTAAAAATAACATCATCAAGAGCGCCATTTATCCAATTGTAGTTGCCTTTTAAACTAAATTCTTTGTACAAGTTAGACTTTAATGTTCTAATTAATCGTTCAACTATTGAGGCTTTTTTTGTTGAGAAGGTTGAATAATGGTTAATGCGAAAACATTTCATAAGTTTATTAAATTTATTATTATAAAATTCTGTTCCATTATCAGTTTGTAGATTTTTAGGAACACGCCCTTTGTCCAGCAACGTCTTAAAAGTGTCACAGACGATATCCTTGGATTTGGTTTTAAGAGGAAAAGTCCAACCATATTTGGAAAATGTATCGATAACCACAAGGATAAACCTAAAATTCTGATTTTCATGGGCATGACATTGCATATCAATTAAATCTGCTTGCCATAAATCATCTATGTCTTTCATAATAACACGTCTTCGAGGAAAGTTTATTCTTGCATTTTTATGAATTTCATTTACCACATCTGCTTTGCTCATGTTGATGTTTTTTTTTTTTTTTTTTTTTTTTTTGGGGGCAACTCTTAATATCTCTCTTCAACTCGCACACATAAAATAAAAGTGTAAATTTTATGTTTTTAAGCTAATTCAGTGATGAACTTTGCTTATGCTCATGATGAATAAGTCGGTAATACTGAATCAAAATCTTGTCACTGTCACTTTTTATTCCTTAATTATGTCAGCTTCTTTTAATTCTTCAATTATAGATAAAATTTCATTATCATGATTTGTATTGCCAGCATCTCTCGAAGCGACTAATAACTTTAATCTCTCAACCAATTCATTAGGATCATCCCAATATACTAAATCAGTGTTAATTTTATATTTTTTTAGCTTTGGTAAGTTTCCTCCTACTTTAGGCTCATTTTTATCGTTTGATGTTTCAGAAAATAATGGTCTGATTATCTCCCTATATTTTGTACTTTTATCACCTCTTATTTGACCTTTAGGGTTAAAATCTCTTTTATGTGCATTTGTATAATGTAACATATCCTTATAGACAAGTTTATCTTTGTTCGATATCAACTTTAAATCAGGTTTTCTTCGTAGTAAAAGTTCTTTCAGGCCAGCCGTGAAATTGTAAGTTTTATCACCGATTTTAATTAAAATTATAGTATCGTTATTTAAACTATCAATTTTAGAAAATGATACTACTGAATTACCCATCAGTAAAGTTCTGTTTTCACTTCTTATTCCGAATGGTATATTAACACCATCATAAATACCGTGGATATCATCACCTTCTAATGAAATGTCTAAATTATCCAGCAAATCACTTTTAGGATTTTGTTCCAACAACTGCGCAGAATTAAGTTTTGGTTCGTAATAATCATTGAACTTTGTAGATGAAATAGCATTATTTTCATTCGATTCCATTTCTACGGAATGAGTCAAGGTTGAATTTTCCATATTTTTTGTTTTTTCCAAGTTCCTTTCAACATTTGAATCAACTAGAGTTTTAAGAGGATCTGTCACAGGTTTTAGCATTTTATCAAGTGACATGTTCATTGTATGTTCCTGATTTTTCATTTGTTTTATTTTATTTTTTATAGAGTCAACAGACTTTATCAATTCCATTTTAATATTTTTCTCCATCTTAAGTAATAACAACTGTTTTCAACTAAGAAAAGAATAACACTAAAAATGTTTTTGTGCAGAACTCATTTTATATGTAGGTACATCTTCATTCAAAGTTTAAATATGTGTCAAAGTTTTGTCTGTACCTTCCATTATTCAAAGGTGAATCTTTGTTAATAAGAAGGAAATTATAAGGGTTACTCCAAACTGTTTTACAAATATCTTTGAACTGATTCCATGATAGATCTGAATTGACATGTTCTTCATAGATGTGCTTCAAGTTCACATCATCTTGTTTAAATATTATAAGAAAATTGGCGTTATCACGTAACAACTGTTTCGGTATTTTTGAGTACGTTTGAGATAAGTAAAAGCAATCAATTTGTTTATGTCTACCCATAGAGAAATAATTACGGATATTTATTTGATTTTCACATGCAACATCATCAAATATAAATATAGAATTTGGTAAAGCTTCACTCGGAGATATGACATTTTTATCGTCATTGAACTCATAGAACTTAATCTGAGGCACTCTTCTTAATACTTCACTTAAGAAACGATATTTTGACTGGAAAGTAGTTTTCGAATAAAGATAAAGATTTTTAAATTTAAGACCATTTTCATGCAGCAATAAACTGATCATGACGTTTGTTTTGCCGCAGTTCGAGGGTCCGCATATTATGCAGCGAATCGTATTAGGCAATAAAGCACTATGTTTTATCTGACGAGCGGAGTTACTAAAATTGATATTATTCACGTTCAGGGTTATGGGTTGTTTGACCAACTTCATCTTGCCTAATACTTATTTTCATTTCCTACTATCCTTTATATATGAATATATTTTATTAAATGTAACACGTGCAGTGAGTACACCCTGTAGTCAAGCAACGGGTTTGAACCTGCATCGTAATTTTAGATGATAGTCTCGTCTTACTTACATTTTTGTGACTAATAACTGAAATGAGAACTTATTTGTATTGTATGTAATTAAACATCTCACTTCATTGCAGTAGCTAGTCAAAGTAGGACCATACGCTGTTGTTTACGATTTTAATAATAGCTTGCAGTATTAAGGTAAGTATTGGAATAATAATCAGTCAGCCAAAAATAATAAATAAATATATTTTTTGTTTATTTATAAACAGTTATTTCTTTTCAGAATTATGTCACTCACACCAAGATCACCATCTTACAGCCCGAGCATTTTGGACAACGAAAATGTGATTTCTGTCGAACTTGGGCAACCCCAATTACGCGAGGTAGGTAATCTTTTTGTTTTATTTTATTTTATGAGAGTAGATGAATATATTTTTTCTTGTTGTAATTAATTTTTATTTCTTCTGCAGTGGAACTCTGAGGGCCTGGATAAAAATCCTACAATTAGCCCATTTTTTTACTCCCAGCGCTACAACTACCAACAATATTTTGAAGGTGCATTGAATGAGAGGGTTGACAATGAAAAGCTGCTCACTGGAACTGATCAAGCTCAAATCTTGAAAAAGAAAAAAAAAAAGAGAAAATGTTCATTGGGATCATCAACATCATCATACATTGTTCGTCGTGGTGGGGGAGGTGGTGATGGAGGTTATCTAATTAAATTAGAAGTACATGAACTAAAAGACTCTAAGAATGAAATCGATTATAGTGATAGTGACAATGCGTGTGTAAATGTGCAATATGTGGTACGTGAAACTTATGATGATATTATGGAAGCGACAGAGACCCTTATTAAAAAAATTGGGAAAAAATTGTGTGACCCTGAATAGTTTTAAGTCATTTTTGTGCAGTAATTATTAATTAGTCATAGTCTGTATCATTAAACTTATACTGTAGTTAATAAGACTGTCAAGAATTATTATTTTGTTATTATTATTTTAATAGTTTTTAATTTAATTTTATATAAGTAAGCCAATTATATATTATATAAATAGGTATATCTAAAAAAATTAAAAGGGACGTATTTCTGTAAAATATAATAATAAATGTTATGACTATCACCTATTACTGTGTTTCATTTTTTTTTGACTTGTTTTAACAGTCAGAGGAATATATAAAATAACTCAATTTAAAAACCTTTTTTTTAATACAAATCATTTATTTCATATTTATCTTCTATTTCATATAATATAAAAATACATTTAGCCTTATACATTTATGCTTATTTACCTTAAATTAATGCATTGCAATCTTAGGGTGAGTTGCACCATTTAACTATAACGATAACTAAACCATAACCAGCCGTGAACCGGCCGCCTATTGGACAATTCGACGAATTGACAACTGTTAATGGCTTTGTTATCGTTATAGTTAAATGGTGCAACTCGTCCTTATATATGACACTTAATTAAAATACTGTTTTATGATGCCCCCAAGGCAAAGTTTTGCAACCATCTTCCATTATTTGTCTTTTATCATCATCCCTACTCAAAACAAGCTTATTAATTTTTTGAGTAAAAATATTATGATTTTTCGACTTTATAATACACATGTCATCTCTTAAGCATTCATTGTATTGTAGAGCTCGTTTATATTTTTTAATATCTAGTTTTTTCACAGCCGACCTTTTTACCCCTTTTGCTTTGATAACTGAAGAAGCCAGTGAGTCTATACAATATAATTTTGCTCTTAAACCTACAAACTCGGATATAATATCACCACCCATTTCATCTTTAAAAAATCCTGGTATTTTAGAATTAGCTTTATGTATATTAAATTGATTTCCATTTTCAAAGTTGCTTGTATCAAAGTACTTTATATTTTTTTTCATGTCCTCGTAAAAATTTTCTGTATATATTAAGTACAAAAGGCTGTCTGTGTCAGTATAACATAGTTGAATACGATTTTGATATAGACGTTTCATCACAGAGTAATGAAACGAATACAAATGAGTCTTGGCCAATTCCAATATTGTGAAACCAATGTAAATTGGTCTATCAAGCACGATTTTCGTTTGTTGTAACTGAATTGCTACTAAAGAATCAGAAAATATAGATAAGTTTTTGAAATTTGGAGCACTTACATATTTTTCAGCTCCACAAAGTTTGTTAGTTTTATTATAAATATCTTTCCATACATTTACTAGTTTGACATCTACTTGTTTTCTTTTGTTTTCAATAGTTTTTCCAAATATAGAGTTGTTTTGTTTTTTAAAAAAGTCTCTTTCGAAATCGGAAGACGCTTTTTGTCTGAGAGTAGTATTCAATAGGATATAGGGAGCCAAAAATGCACTTTGTTCAAATGATAGTATTCTATATATCTTAAGTAAAATAAGTCCATTTTTTATACATTCTTTTAAATGAACATAGTGAATGATATATTTATGTTTATCATAGAGATTAGCAATTAGTTTATCATTTCTACTACCTGGGGGAGCAAATTTTTCAGCGGCAAATGGTAAATCCGAATGCGCTTCGTGAATTTTATAAGGATACCATAAGTCAACTTCTAAAATAAATCCAGTTTTACTATCATTTAAAATATGCATTACTTTAAAATTATTAATTTCATCTTCGTTTAAAAACCTAAAGTTTCGAGTAGGAAGCTGTTGCATCATAGCATGACCATATAAATTTACGCAATCAAGATAAATTAAATAGCTATCAGGTTCCTTATTGTTGTAATTTGGAAGGTATTTATTATTTGCCTTTGCATATCTTAAAGAACACTGGGCAAGGCCACCCCTTATGCCTTTTTCTAGCATTTGATACATGTCAATATCTGAAATTAAGTCCAAATTAATTTTAGTATATAATAACATTGCATCCCAGCTCAATGAGGGAGATGATACATAATAACAAGGATCAAGGTTATAATATTGTAAACTCATCGTTCTAAACTTTTCAAAAACATCACACAATAGTAGGACATCGCATTTCAAATATAAGTCTGTGTACTCCCCTAAATTAGAAATATTAAATGCATTCCACACTTTTAATGCATGATTATAATCTTCATCCGAAATAGATTGGGATGTGAGTTTATTATAAAATTTTGATGAATCTGGCAATTCAGTTTCTTTATACCGATGCCATGAATTGATGTAATCATAACAGTATACACCTTTTTTGCATGCTAATTTAAATAAATAATCATCTTTAAAAAACTCTCGTAAATTTTGAAAATCTTTCGTTTTCATAGTTTTTATTAGATTATCTAGACTTGAACTTAAAAAATTAAAAGAATCTATAAACTTTAACTGGGCTACATTTTTTTTATCAATCGGGATAAATTTTGTGAATGAAATATATTTTTCTTTGTTTTTTGGAATGAGATTTATACGACCGCAAACAGCTGAAAGCTCCTTTATAAACAAATGACAGTCATAGCCAGAAAGATTATGAAATATGATAGGTATAAATGGGCAAGATTTTGCATTTAAATTACATGTATTATGTGCTGGTCCTCTATACATTCCTGTGAAATGATCATGATCTGCAACAATTGAGTCAGTATCATTAAATGATTTCTTACATATGTGACATTGTTTAGCATTTTTTAAAGCAGTTTGTTGATCTTTGTTAATTATCATGGGTTTTATCTCTGACATTAGTTTATAAAGTCTTATTACATCCCGACTTATAGCTTCAATGAACTTTTTGGAGCAGTCTGGCCCCCTATATGATCTAAACTTATTTAATTCTGGTTTAGACTGACAAAAAATGTAATATCCATAGCAACTTGCCTCATGGATTTGTATATTTTCAACACATGGGGACTTATTTTTATCAGAATATTCCCGTAATAGACTTTCGAAATCGCCATATATAACAATTGGAACTCTTTGAGTCCTATTAAAATTTGAAAAGCAGAGTTTTGAGTTTTCTTCGGGAAGTATAGTCTGCACTCTTGCACAGCTATGATTCAATTGTTTTTCTGATGTTTCAAAATACATAAAACATTCATCACATAAATATATTTTAGATTTATGTTTTGTAAGTTGTCTGTGTACAAGCTTACTAAAATGTTTAATTAAACAGAAATGACTTTTACCATTATTATTGATATAAAGTAAATTAACATGAAAAAGTTTTCTTTTTAAAGTTTTATATAATGGTCCTGTTACATAGTCATTCTGTTCCAAACCATAGACGTTAACACTTACGTTTGGATTTAAGTCTTCAAATAATTTTATATCGTCTAAACTGGGTGGAAATGTCATGTTTGCTATATTTAACACTTTTAAATAGTGAGGATATGATGTTATTCTATTTGAGTTATGCATTGCTGGGTACAAATAAGCTACAATGCTCCAAAGAAAACAGTAATTGTCTTTATTGACTATGTTTAGACATGATTTTGTATTTTGAATTCGCTTAGGTAATTTTAAATAAGAACCGGCTCTCAAAGGACTGTATTTAACAAAATTAATTTCTAAATGACTTATGGATTCAATCGTCCACCCTGACTCACTTAGTTCGAACTCTGAACATTTATTTAATATTTTTTCCGCAAATGCTTGATAAGTGGATAATATATCTGTGCTTTGAAGTATAATTGTATATCTCGTGTTAAATGATTTAAGACTTATTTCGTTATTTTTAGGTAAATTGTACGAAACAAAAAGTTCGAAATTGACTTTTAAAGAAACGTGTTGTTTTAATAACTCTTTGATTAGATAGCAACATGTGTCTGTAATTTCAGATAAAAACTTTTCAGGAGTAATAGTAAAACTTTGAGGGGTTATTTTATAACTGACTATTTTGTTTTTAAAAGCACAAGCTATTATACGAATATTATCAAATTGCGTTTTTATGAGGTTATTAGATTTATGGATGTTGGTTTTTTTGTGAGAAGAATAATTGTGAACGTTAATGTTACAAGCTTGACAGAAAAACATTTTGAATAATTTCAGAAAAGCTTTATGTAGGTATTTCTATTTTTTCTTAATCAGATTTTTTATAGTATAAAATATTGTATTGTTTTTATTTTTAGGTTTTAATTTAGTATTTTATTTTATCTACTAAGTAGATTCTGTAAGAAAATACATGAAAATTATTATTTAATCTTAACTTATTTATAGTTTATAGTTATATGGTCGTTTTTATCGAACGAATAGATTATGTAAGAGAGCAATGCATTTATTTATAGTAATTAATACAAAAATACATGGTTAGGTTATAATATGACAACAAAATTTGTACAGTATCGATAATATTCCTAAATATAAAATAGTTAAAAATTATAATGATAAAATATTTAAAAAGGATTTTGGGGGTACAAAATTGGTTGGATGGAGGAGTAATCCTCCTTAACTGTTCCAACCAACTGAGTAACCGCCTTCCAAGTTGGGCTATCGTCATTCACTGCTGTTTTGAAACATAGCAGTGAATGTTTCCAGCGGTTGGTTGAAATAGCCTCCAACTCCTGGCAATTCGAGATGCGGACCTCAATATAAAATTCTCCTCGTCTTGTGGGGTCACTTTGCATAGTGTAACCAGAACCCACTCGCCGAGTTAGGTAACTCTTCAGCTTAGCTGCTCGAATTGGTTCACGCTGCTCTTCATCCTGGAAACAAACAAAATAATATACATTAGTTAATGTAACAAATCAATTTCTCAAAATAAATACCTAATTTTATCAAAGTCTGATGATTCATGATAATCATCAAGCCCAATTAATGGGTTATTAAATTAAATGGTCAATGAGTGAGTATTGGGGACACAAACCGACGATTATTATTATTTTGAGCCATCATAATAATATCTCAGGACATAAGCATTCTTCATTTAAAATGTATTTATTTCGGATTAGCACATATAAATTAAATCATGTAGATCTTAAAAAGTATAAACCGTAAAAAACTCCTTTGACAAATTATAAGTTATTAGGTAGACGCAAACTTTTGAAACTTTTGATAACATTCATAACATTGCCCTTTTTTCGGTACAGTTAAACTTCATGCAGCTGCTATAAAATTGTTCTATAAATTTGACCCAATTACACTTGGTCAGACTTCATACTTATTAGTAGTAACTATGCTTTACACCACCACGTAAAAATAGTTTGGTCTGTTTTTCTACATTAATTATTAAATAACAATAAATTTACCTCGGAATCAGGGAAGATGACTCGTTTTCTTTTCTTTTTATAAGATGTAGACGCAGAGGCAGACGCAGTCGGAAGGTCAGCCTCTGATTCAGATTCACTTCCGGCAGCAGCCGGCAACAGCTGTTCTTGCACCCGTTTTTTAGATTTTGCCTTCGGCTTGGACGGCTTAGGGGTTGAAGGCTTATTTGAAGGCTTCCGCTTTTGTGATATAGGGATCACTTCAGTGTCGGAGTCAAATGGATTGGAAAACCTGAAATAAAACAAAATTGTGAAACATTGAAAAGCAGGTCTACTTACATTAATTCATTTGGTTACAACTGTTATCACCCCGCCACCCATTCATGATAATATTAAACTCCTCTGACCAGACAAGCTATTTTCCTGCCTGGGAATCGAACTCATAAAATCACTCTCACTAAATACACTCTCGACCTCTGAGCTCATGAGACGCGACCACAACCGTACGCACACACTGATCACAAAATTGATAGAGTTAAATGACACGTACATACTTACTGTTTTTATTTATTAAACACACTGATTAAACGATGTAAATCTATAGAACTGACTGCAGAATGCGCTGTTAAAAATGTTCTGTGAGATGATCCTGAATGACACTGATTTTATACCCCCCAAATTGTAAAACGGTATACACACTTGAGAAATGATAATAAGTTATAGTTTATTTAAAATAAGTCATACATGCTGTCATACACTTTTAATCCTTATGCATGTAGTACATAAGATTTATAATCACTTATTATTTTAAACATCATTCGTACTCAATTATAACTTCGCCTTTACTTGCCATTTTAGGGGGATATATTATATGGCGCCACGCTGTCGATGAAAACTGAGACGAAATTTTTATAAGGTAATCGTATGTACTTGCATACAAATGATCTCTCTATCATAAACAAATATAGAGACCAACTACAAATGGTTATTTCATATTAACATTAAAATTGACTTTTATAAATTGAACTCCGAAATATTTTATTGATAAAACGTAAAAAATATATTTTATGGAAATAAAACGTTGTTAAACAGAACGTGGTTCCTAAGAATTGCATCGTTTTAAAGCCTGTTATACTTTATTTAGTACGTAAAAACATAAAGTGAAAAGAAAATGTTACATAAATAATATTAAAATTATCTGTATAGTTTAATATTGAGATATTTTGTTTGTGTTTAGATTTATAGCACTTATATATTTTAAGTTCGTATTTTAGTGACAATATTAATGAATACTTTACCTTCTCCCTAATAATAATAATGTGTTCATACGTTGTCTGTTAAATACTCAAGCAGCGCATAATTGTTCAGTAATAATTAAAAAAATAAATATACAAATTAAAATGTTATATATTATATATTATGAGTTATTGCGCCTACATCATAATGCTGTATACTGCCCGATTGCGAAGTTATTTCTTATTCCAAAATTTACATCGTTATAAAATATAATAAAATGAAACATTTACCATCATTCCATTAATTCCTCTCACAATGAGAGTGCTTAGGTCATAGTCTACCACCCGAACCCAGCACAGATTAGTACTCTACACTAGCTGCGTTGAATGCAGGTTTTCTTACGATGTTTTTTCCGTCACCGTTTAAGCAAGTGATCATGAATAAATTACTTATGTGCACATGATTTCGAAAAGTCGGAAGTGCCTTGAGTTCCATCACCAACCTAAGAATTAGCAGTACCTGGTCATACCACTAAGCTATCACTGCCTAATTAACTGAAACATTAAGTGATTACTCAATAAAAGACTTCTGAGATTATCTAAATCTATAGACCATGATCGAACTTCATTCATTTATAAACATTATAATTTAGTAATATAATTATTTACATTCTGTAAGATAGAATGTCGCTGATCTTAGCTTTGTATATACTCTATAATAATCTTGTATCTGTAATAACATCGTTAAGAAATAAACAATTCTGATTCTGATTAAGAATAGATAATCTGCTTTTGTTGTTACATAGCGATAGTTCTGGGGACTTGGATAGTCAGCACGTTCATGGTAACAATTAAAGTTCAGTACTAAGAATACGTAATGATTCAATAAAATAAATGTCCAAGATGCTAAAAAAAAAGTTCTATAACACAATAAAATTACAGAGTTCCACTTATATCAAACGCATTCATTTAAGATATAAGTTTCTTTACGAAGTTGGTTCGATGTAAATATAATAAGTTATTATGATTACAATTCAAAACAGTCAACAGTCAGTCGACCGCATCGATAGGCAACGTGTCATAACATACACAGAACTCACTTATTGTATTGTGGGTTTAAATGAACAGACGGGATAACTATTTGCAAGGTACTGCATCGCGCCATCGAAATCAGATAGGCGCCGATACCCGATGAAATAAATGCAATCTGAGCGGTCGACATTCGTCGCGTCGTCGGCGCGCGAGCGCATGAGTCAATCCAATGCAGACGCTCTTATAATACAATCGCTAGATATTGTGTAGGACCGAAATAGAATTGGGGGTTCTGTATCACGGCTCGAGCGAAGCGAGAGCAAGTGATACAGAACCCCCAATTCTAACCTACTACTAGAAATAAAAAGCTGTCATACATAATTTAGGTATCCAAACAAAAACAATAAATTTGTGAAATCGGTTACTTAAAGACCCAATATTTATGAAACAAATGGGAATTAATTTAAAGTTAATAAGAGTGGGTCTTAGTTCATCTAAACAATGTTGCAATAGCCAATGTGAATTAATCAATGTTTTGTTTTTAATGTATTGTTGTTAATCTTGTCACAACTTTAATATCCAAAAACTCTACTTTGTATTACATACTAAATCTTTTCTTCAAAATGTTTCTACCTAGATGTAATAAAGAATTTAGGGTTAGCGTTTTAGAAAAAAAGCTATCATTTTGCCAAGTCTGTCTCATATTTCACGGGCCATTCCACAAGCTTACCGCGCCATAAATTACGCATTTTCTTCGACTTCGGCAAACATTTCCAATACTCGGGCAGTATTGACAGTCTGGTCAGGTCGGCCGCGGCTCATTACCTTCGACTCGGCGTGCTGCTCACGTAGCGCCACCTATAGCTTGTAATATCCGCCGAGTTTCTACCGAGATGTTTGGAGATGGATTCCCGGATTGGTATTGGAGAATACCCGGGTATCGGTATAAATGAGTTAGGTATTTCAGTCTTAGAGTAAAGTATCGCAGAATCAATCTTTGCATTAAACAAAATTATGTTGTGTTGGTGTTGCTACCGTTTGACGTTACAAAAGTAAATATGTTATATTGCAACACAAATATCCGATGTCTGGTTTTTAGTTATCATTACGCAAAGATCGTATTATCATTTCAACCTACACTTTTTTCTTAAAGCTGCCTAACCAGTAAACATAAAAGAACATTATCATCATCAGCCTATAGCAGTCCACTGCTGGACATATTCGTTTTTAATAAGATTAATATGTTTTTTTTTTTTCTATTTATAATTTAATTAGCTTATAAGATTTCAAATATTTTAATCATTCTATTTAAATGTATAAAGCCCTCAGTTTTGCAGCGCTTGAAAAAGGCACTAAGTCTTGCACCAACTGTTTTGTAACATCTTGTTAACACTTAGTTTGCAAATAAACACTTTGACTTTGATTTTGACTTTGACATAGGCCTGTCCAATTGCTCACCACTTAGTTCTACCCTCGGCTTCTCGCATCCAGCTTCAGCCAGCCGTGTTGCGCAAATCATCACTCCAACTTGCATGAGGTGCCTTCCTAAAAGAACATAACATACAAAACTAAGTCTTAGTATTAGATAGCATAGAAATTAAGAAAATAATATACAACTTTATTAACAATAACTTCACTTAATTTCAACACAGGTTAGGTAAGACATCTATTCCCGACCGTTCGTGACTTTCACGTGGACTACAGGTATTACGACTGCAGGTAGACTGCCACAAAGTGCTAAGTTTACATAAGATAGTATTTAAGATAACTGTAACTACTTAGTTAAAATTATTCTGCAAATCCCTGTAAAAGCAAAGATATAGGTAAGTAAGTAATAAGATCCTATTTGCATGACATTTGGCAATCAAATAGCTTTATAACTAAATATTAGAGACGTAAATTTTTTTTAGAATAAACTAAAGTACAGACGTAACAAAATAATATTATTTTTTTGATATTAGGTCGAATAACAGTCACCTAGTCAAGCATAAAGTCAAATAAATACTTTACCTACCTTGATTGTTTTAGTTCATCTAAATGTGAAACAGTTAAACCTAAGTGAATTCGTCTGTACCCAAATAAAAGGTTTAACAAACTCGTTGTTTATAATGTAGTTATGATTGTTCCTAAAAAACACAGGTTATCTATAAAATTAGTTCTTAGCTTCGAATAGCAAGTACACTTTATGAATAATGGAATGTTTAAAAAACTTTTAATTAACAAAATGAATGTATGTCCGTTTCACATAATTTATTAAAAATGGATCATTGCAAGAACCGAGTATCCAACCAGATTAGTACTATTGCTTTTAATGCTCCTGTGCGAAACAAAATTAAATATGCAATCGCTTAAAATATAATCTCCAACCGACAATCAAAATAAAAAGAAACACGATCCGGGTTCCCGGACTAAACTGACGTTAATTAAATCAACCGTTTGTATTTCACTGCAAAATGTGGCATTTTCTGCGGTTTATTAAAAATAATGATAAATTGTGGGCCCCCGCCATGCCGCCATGGAGTGGGGTCATAGGGTGGCTCTGTGACCCCACTCGTCATAAACTCTATGACTCTGGGATCTTCACTCATTAGTGGTGGGAAACACCAGAATATTTATTTGAGTTCCATAAGTAAGTAATTCATATTTTTTCTAATAATATACTGTAACACAAAGATTTCCGATTTGGGCCACAAGCTCATGTATATATAATATATTATCTCATTTATTAAATACTTATTTTTATAAAAAAAATACTTTTGTACTAAGAAATTTAATCCCTGTATCGCCTGTGTTTTTACAAACATTTAAACCACATGCACTAAGCCAGCCAGACTGGGAACCAGCATTTGTGGATCACAAAAACAATGTTGTAAAGCAATTAATGTTCATTCCTTTCTTTTTTACATAAATATTAATGATTCTGTTCAAGTTCATTCAGTACCCTCTGAGATAATTAAATTAGCTCGCACGAACGGAACCCTAAATAAACATGGAATCCGTGACGCCGGTTTCCGTACAAATGGTTCCGTAATGGACTGCATTCTGCAACTCATTGCGTACGGCTCGCTTTGAACCGGGCTATTCTGAAATGTTTTGTTCATTGAAGATAATTAAGCAGAAATGTTTGTTTGTTGGCATTTTATATGTTATCTTAGTTCTTATGTTCGTACATTTTTAATTTAATACACGGAACCTGTACAGGGTGTTACCGCAAAGGTAAATCAATCCAAAAGGGGTGAATAATACTATTGGTATAGAGTCAGTTTACTTTTCAGCTTGAGCAGCAGAGCAACTTTCAGCAGAGTTGGATAAATATAATATCCAATTTTTCGCATCAATTTTATTTGTCAGCAAAAATCGTAATCAGACTACCTAAGCGATGCATCATTATAAATAATAATAATAAATACGGCCTATTGACGGGCCTGTTGGTGTAGTGGTTAGTGACCCTGACTGCTATACCGGAGGTCGTGGGTTCGATTCCCACCCAGGACAAATGTTTGTGTGATGAACACGATCATTTGTTCTGGTTGTCTGGGTGTAATTTATCTATAATATGTATGTATTTAGAAATATATAAGTATGTTTATCAGTTGTCTGGTTACCATAACACAAGCTCTGCTTAGCTTGGGATCAGATAACCGTGTGTGAGTTGTCCCGGAATATTATTATTATTAAAAAATAAAAATAAAAAACCTTTTATTTCATGCTCACTTAAATACTACATATTTTTATAAAGAATAGAAGTGAAAGGATGAATTAATGGTGTATTTAAAATCTAGTTGGATATAATGTAATTGAAAGAAAAAATTTTTTTTTTGTTTGGTTGCATGAACCCCTCCTCAAGTGAAGGTGAAGGCCTCCTCTAAAGAACTCCATTTGTCTCTATCTTGAGCTATTTGCGGCCAGCAGGTACCAGCTGTTTTTATCAGCTCGTCTGCCCACCTCGTGTAGGGTCTGCCTTTGGGACGCTTGCCGTTTGGCCCCTTCCACGTTGTTACCCTGCTGGTCCATCTCTCGTCCGACAGCCTCGCTACGTGTCCAGCCCATTTCCATTTTTGTTTTTTAGCGTATGTTAGAGCATCCAACGCTTTGGTGGTTTCTCGGATTTTTGTGTCTTATTTTTTGAATTTTCTTAATATTGAGCATGCTTCGTTCTATTCCACGTTGGCAGGTGGTTATTTTACTTTTTACCGTGGATGTATATTTCGATGTATTTTACGATGCATCATTAACATTTAACAAGTAACGTAATAATACCCTTGGAGTTCGCTGATTCGCTAATTATGTGTTTTGGTTTTCTAAAATAATTAAATTAAATCATTATGAGCTGAAATTTTGTAAACTGATTCTATACCAGATTTTTAGCAGATTACCAGAATACTCTTCACGCCTTTTGGATAGATATATTTACTCTTCCAGTAACACTCTGTAGATAGTAATTGCCTACATAGTATCTATAATACATGGGTTAATCGTCATAGATCATTGGATTAAGTTGGTATTAGCAACTGATTGTCTGTACACAATTACCTTCTACGTTATAATCTCTACAGAGCTTAATCGCTAAATCAATATAGTTAATAATCTTACTGCAGTAAAAAACTCTTAGTATTAACTTAATTTAAGATAACATCTCAAATATTAACCATTTAATACCTGTTTATGCACTTTGCTAATAGTATTTATTTATAACTTTATTACTTATGTTAATAAAAAATAAAAGTCACCTATAATTACAACTAGTCAGGTTATGCAGTTCATTGCCCATTACAATAAAAACCAAAGACTTTTTTCTTCTAATTAAAGGTTTTTAACCGTCGCTAACAAGGGACCCGCGTTATTGAGGTCATCTATAAATAATATGATTATGGTATGTAATGCTAGCTTGAATGAACCGTGTTGAGTTACTATAACACCTGGTAACAGCCTGCGACACGCAGTGGCCATAACTTGTAGTTTTTATATTACAGTGCTTTTTTCAAACGTTTCTAGTGTTGTCCCTGTGTATCCAAGGCTGGAAAAAGATGAAAGAGAAATAAAACAGCATAATCATCTACTTGGCTTTCTTTATTTGTCAATCATTATGCCTTTAATTGTTTTTTTTTTTCAATTTCGAATCCAAATCAGTTTATACTCAAAACTAATATATTTCTGCTGAAATGGTACCATGATTTCGAGTAATACCTATTACCAATTAACATTTCCAGTTTATTTTCAGTCAATTTCTTGAAGAACAATTCATAATAGACCGTGTAAAATAATACAGCCGGTTATAAAATTTCGTTTATTTTCGTTTAAATTCGCTTAGAATGAAACGACAATATTTCATGGTAATTTTATCTGATTTCCAAGAATATTTTCTTAAATCTAGAATAAGAATATAAACTAGTCTCTGGTTGGCAGTAACCCATTTAAGTGTTATTTCTATCGCGGCGAGGAGGGACTCGACGTTAGGATATTATATTCTTAGTCGTTACTATACAGGGTGTTAAGGAAACCCTGTCCGATCCGTTAAGGTATTGTTAGGTATCGATATCTAATTCCATTAATGTAAAAAATAATTAGAAAAAAAATATATATTTGTAACCTATTTTTTTTTTCTGCAAACCTAAGTTAGACAATCGGCGTCGGCTCAGGTGCTGTCAAATGACCATTCAAAAGGCCTCCAATAATACCGACGAAATGGTAACTTTTGTTTAAACCTCTTTAGGGAATTTCGGGGCAAAAAATGTTTATTTCAAAATCCATTATTATTGTTTCTATCATGAATTTTCCAAATTTGATATTTTATTTGGGCATGTAATTGTGAACCCTACCCTTTCGGGTCGGACAGGGTTTTCTTAACACCCTGTATTTAACATGCCCCAGCGATTTACTTGTAGACGATTCTAGAAATTCGAGATTTGCTTTAAGCAAAATGGAGGTTGGAAATTCTAAGCAGTTTAAGCTGAAATTGTATTGACATTTTATATCACTTTGACCGTAATTTGGTAGGTCCGTATTTACTTTACAGCCTAAACACATAGCTGTTATACCTAAGTGACATTGTTTGTTATCTGAAGAATTGGAAGGTAAACTTTGATCTGTTAGGAAAACCACAACGTAATGGACATTTAACAACCCTTGCAAAGTCCTGATAACCACAAAACTTCGCACCTCTAGATTAAGATCAGAACAAAAGGCTTTCTTTCCGACATTCAAACAGATAGCATTATTCTCTTTAAAGACAAATCCTGTGAAAACCTTAAAGGGGCTTATTTGAGGCTGAAATTTTCACTAATCCGGGTACATTTTTCTCGTCAACTTTTAACCTTGTCCGGGCATTAATCATTCGTACAGAAGTTCGGCGCGGGTCCCTCCGGCCGTATCGACCGGCCACGCCCACACGCCCCCCTCCCCTGCTTCCCCTCCCCTACCCTCCCCCCCCCCCCCTGCCCGGCCCGTACCACGCCTGCCCCCGCGGCGGGCGCGCCTCACCCCCCCGGAGCTTCCAATATGATGATCAAGTGGTTGTTACAGATTTCATGGTAGTCGAGGCTTGATGTCATGTTGTACAACTAGTTAGCTTTTCCCAAATTCAAAATGATAAATATTAAACAAATATTGATAATATACATGCCTATGACATTCTGATACAACAGTAAGCCTAATCGATATTACTGTACATAGCCTGAAATTGAGTTAAAAACTGAACTGATTGAAACTATTTTAAATGCAGCATTTCGTCGCGCTGTTATATCCAAGATATAATTGCAATTGGTACAAATATTTTGATACGCATAATATGGCCAAGATGATTCTGCTTGTGACATCATGTAGCTACATTGTTTTAAAACATGTCGTAATAATACATAAAACCACAAATACAATACAATTTATTCTACATGGCTCGTCAAAAAGTAAAATCTTTTTGTAAAAATTTGAAATATGAGAATTTCTTTGTCTATTAATATTAAAAAAAAACAAGAACAATCTCTGAAAAACCTAATTTTTTATTGTTTGATTGACCCAGTCTTAGATAATGTCTAGCAAAGTCTGAATACCTAGTTCGTTAAATAATAACTTTTAAAACAATAATGAGAGGTAAAATAAATTGTTACGCAATTAAACTTTCGCCTTCCAAGAATAATATTATTATGAAGTAATACGTATTAATTAATTATTTCACCCGGTTTTACTCGCAGTATTTGTAATTATGATAATACATATGAATAAGTGTGCTCAACATTTAAATTGTTCGAAAAATTACGGTTCAACTCATTAAAATAAATGATGTGTTCATTTTAATAATGTACGGTTTTGTTAAATTTCAAGTTTATGTTAAGTAAAATTAAATGCATGATTTTTTTGTGACTTTAGTTCAAAAGAAAATACATCGTTATCAAACCCCTGGTAAAATTATTAAGTATACAACTTTGTGAGCACGGGAGTAAATTTATGATTGTACAGCTTATTTTTACACTAGACTATCATTTTTGTAGTTTACGATATTGGTATAAGATACGAAAATACGAAAATGATGCACCAAAATATAACCAACATTGTTTTTAATTTGCCACGAACATTTTAAGTGGAATAATTGTTCGACAAAAATCCGTTAGTACTAAACGTTTATCCTTCGAAAGCAATATTACATACATTATGTATATTTCACCTGCATCTATAGATAACATCGTATCGTAGAAGATAAACTAACCAGTTCATTGAACAATAGAATTCGTGGTTTATTTAATACTGGTGTGCTACTGGTCAGGCGGGTATGCAACTATAAGTGCATATTACACCCAAGTTACTTTACAAATTCATAAATAAGAGAATGAAAATTAAATATTAAAAAGAAAGAAATAGCGTGCTTTTAAAAAGTCCATTTCATTTTGAACAGAAGCACGTAAAACTTACACTACCTTGGATCAAGAGATTACATGATGAAAATTAAGTTCTGTTAGTGCAACAGTGCTATTCTACAATGAGATTTCTGCACTAAAAGCAATACAGTCGCCATGGTGAATCAATACCGAGACAAACCACCACTTCCGCAGAACGCGGGCGACAACCGATTATGATCGACAAATATTCAGCGTATCTGCAGATCAATAGTCACAGGTATCTACAATGACAATAATTACTACAGTACTAAGGAAATAATCTCTTGGTGACTTATCTATTCGTTTGGATGTTAAAATGTGATGTTCCACAAACATATTTTTAATTGAATTCTGTGTCTTTACTGACTAGAACTCCCACTGTGAATTAAACCTTGTGGCTTGGTTTTCGTCCTTTTATAATTTATCCGCAAAACAACATACTTTGGACTTATAGTATGAAGTAGTATAAGAAGTAAGACCTAGACCTGTCCGCTTTCGACCTTCACATTAGTAAAGTTTTAAAGTTATTTCTCCATAATTCGTGGGCTCAATGCCTTAAAGCCGTCAGAAACAGATAAACACTATGTTTTTATGATGCCCTACTGCGAACTGCTCCAAGGTGGCCTTACTCTGCCCACACCAGATTGGCATCAGTCGTGAACTTTACGCGGGATTACCATACGTATGCAGTTGAAATGTAATAAACCTCAGTGTTAATTGTTTTCCCCTTGTCAAGTAGATTGAAATTCCTTTATTGTTATTGTTATTGTATAAATAAGATTTATTTGTAAAATGGTAATTTTATTGGAAATAAATAAACTCAACGATAATTAATTCTGATAAATAAATCGTGATGTAAACCAATTAAATTTGTAAAGTTGTTTTTGAACCTTGTATTGCCCATGTAAGTATGTCAAAAAATTCGTACGGGGTTAAGTTGATATCAAATATTTAATTTCCCACGACTTAACATTCACCACTCATCAACATTAAGTGTTAACGAAGTTTATTTGATCACACCATTTATAGAGAACCGATATCGTATGAAGTAACAGATAATTATTATTAACTATTCACTCAATTGTAGCTTACGCAAATATATGAAAATTACAAATATTCCAAATATGTAAATTAAGACATATTTTTCACAAGTATGCAAATTTCCTAAACAATGTGATGTGAACGTTTTTTCTGCCATTATTGGTTGTAAAGTGCATTAGCAAATGTTTGTAAATGATGTATGCGTTCTCATTATTATCAATAAATTAGTCAAATATAATGGAAGGCTCGACTAATAAATCACTTTAATGACGCTGGGAAATAATTATTTCCTAAGCTCTTAATCAAATTATGAGTGCAACAATGAAATGTATGTGTTTACAGTGACATAGTTATCTCAGCATAGTACATAATTTCCTAGTACAATCCTTCGTTATCTTATGATTGCAGATCCTTATTGAACCAATTTTTACATTTTATAGTTCAGCATACCGATCCACATTATATAATTGACGGGCCTGTTGGTCTAGTGGTTAGTGACCCTGACTGCTATACCGGAGGTCGTGGGTTCGATTCCCACCCAGGAAAGAGTAAATAAAAAAAAAAAAAAGAGTTGTATTTCAAGTATCTACAAATTTACGTAAACATAATTTTAAATGGAGGTCAACTTTTTAATGAAGCTTTTAACTTTTAAGGAGATAGCGCGAGCCTTCCAGTGGGCCGGCTGCCAAGACACGTCCAGTGCTCATTACTGAGACCCTGTTGTTATCTAGTTAACTTTGTATGCTAATACGAGTACTATTACGTGGGACCCTAGTATTGTTCTGATATAGTAATGGCAGACCGCTAGAGAAAATCACTTGGTACATCTGTAATATGGTCCCGTGGAACACAGAAAATAGGGGAATCCTAAACCCAAAAGGGTGGCCGATTTCAGCTGTCATGACAATGACAATTGGCTATTGACCTTCGTCATTGACTGTATAGTGCCAAAGAATCACTATTTATAAAGTTTAAGTAACCCTATAAGAGACACACACGCAGAGTGGTGGTCCGAGCTAATAACCCTCTATTTTTTTAACCAAAGTTATATTAGCAAATATTGATCAAGATCATGTGATGATGATACTTCTGTATCTCCAGTAAATAATGACATTCTGTGAGCTTGCCTAACTGGCGCATGCGCACCAGGTCACCTTACGTCATGTTTGACAAGAAAGCGCCTGTCAACTGTTTTGACGGCTATCCAGCTTGTGTACACAATATTGTAAAGTTTACCTAAAAGTCAGTAGCGTTGCGGCACACCTTATGTAGGAAGTAATTAGTTAACGTTTGTATTTGTGAAGACCAAAAAAATCACGTAAATTCGACGTTGAATGATAGAAATGGTGTTCTGCGCTTTAGAATGAAGTCAAAACGCTAATTTTGACTTCATTCCTTTTAGTATGTATTTTTAAGTTTGTATGGCGCTTTATAACAGAAGGGCAGAAATTAAAAGGAGACCTTTGCCCAGCAGTGGAAGTATGAAAATGTTAAGTATTCAAAAGAATAGCGCTAGTTTTAAGTAAATTGAAATATCGCCATACTGCTGAAATATTATTAATATTGTTTTAATTAAATTATGTCTCTCATAAGATAAAAATGTAAAAAATAAAAATATAAAGTAAACATTGACACATTATGTTAAAAATGTCGGGTCAAATCTTCAACCAAACAACAGAAACTTACATAATTGCGGTAATACTTAACCATAGCAGTAACCATTAAACACTAGTTAAAATGGTTGTGTTGTGTATAATCTGGCGCTATTAACATCCCATCTCCGCGCATTACTACCGAGTAATGATGGACTAAGAAATAGAGCGGAACACGATCTTATCACAATGATCTGGTTACTGACTTATGTAGGAATTAAAAGCATTCTTTACCTATTTTAAGTAATAGTTAAGTTAATTTTAGGATAATTTACTGCCTTCTTAATCTGGCTCTTCTAGTATTATCAACGCTAAGGTTAAGTTGTCGGATTAGTTATCACGTATTGATCGATGGTTATACTTAGATGTAACTTGATTTATTTAGGCCAAGCGGGAATCATACAGTGACATTATTACCTCTGTAAAAAATATTTTCTAAGCGGACAATTTTGTTGTTTCTAATTCTGTCCATTTAACACGAAAAATCAAGTTATTTAACCCCCAAAAGGATATATTATGTACAATGTACATCGTTTGAAAGGTGAAATGCCGACTATTTTCGTAAATTGATTCCTCGCTTCGCCTGGTCGGATTGTCTTATGCGACGATATTAATACCAGGCTTATACCTCCAGTCTGACCTCAATTTATGTTTAGACAGCGAATATACGGAGTTGGATCGGAAACTGCCAATAGTTGGCGAACATCCAAACGCTTGAACTTCAGACCCATGGAACGCAATCCAGCAAAACTAACAACTGGGTCAGGACGGGCTTACTGGGGGTAGATGTGTGGTGATCACTTATTCATAGTATAAGTGTAAGGTATTAGGCAAAGTCAAATTGCTGAATAGTAAATGTCGATCAGTTTAAAGCCGTGAAGTTTCATGCTGTATCTGACATTTGAAGATGAAAAGTAGCGACGGACAATGAGAACGTCTTAGAGTAACTAATTTACATTTCAATATTCCAGTGAAGTCTAGAAATTAACAAAATAAATAAAAGCCAAGAGATTCTATTAGGTAAACATATTGCAAAAATATAAATATTAAGCACATACTAATTTATCTTTAAGAGGTCGTACAGATAATTAATTCAATCAGCTTTATGTTTTCTAATTACTTTTTATGAGGTAATTTTTCTAAACTTTCAATAAATTAATCAAATCATGTTAACAAAACATTGATGTAACACTTAAAAATAGCTTAACAAATACTTGGAATTAGGCAATTTGTTAAAACAATCGGTACACGTGTCGACAATTAATAATGATGGTATCACCACACCGGCCGTACCACGCAACTGTGATTAATTCCGAACATGCATCAAACGCATGTCCGAACTGTTACATCACTTACATAACGTATTAGAAGAAAAAATTAAAAATTATAAACTACATAAATACACAATTTCTACATGGACAAATAAAAAAAATCAGGGAATTTGTATAAAATGACGGTTAGCGTCAAAATCATTACTTACGTTTTATTTATTATTAAAGGACAGGAGAGGTGAACAGGTATCCCGATTTTGACTTAGTACGATACGATTTATTAATATTTTTTCATTAAATAAAAATCAATTGTCATGATTTGTAAATATCTTCATTTAGATAGATTGGCAGTTTTATTCTTAAAATTGTATTCTTACTAGAACTTACCAACTTGAAATTACGTACCTAACCGCTTGCATTTTCAAACCGAGTTTTATCTAATTGACACAATTTGCCATAAAAGTACCTAACTACCTAACTCATCAGACATTAGATAGTCAAGCGGGTCATTGTCTATGTCGTTCGGTATGCCGCACGCACCGGGTCAACTGGGTTTATCTCCGCATCGCGCCTACCAATGACCGTTGCACCACCGCTGCACCGGCTCCCGACGCGTTTAGAGTTTAGTGCCGCTACCACTGCCTCTCAAGGTCTTGTAGATGTTTAAACTAGAAAGTAATTAATGAAATTACTGGATTCTTGAATGATTAGGCTTGGAGGTTACCTGGATTTATAGGTTTAGAGTTGGAACGACAAATCGTATCAAGTGCACCAAATATTAACTTACTTTTTTTGCTTATTGTAGAACTAATCGTCAAACTATCGGTAATTTGCAGTAATATTTTAATATTTTCATAAATAATGTAAATCAACTCCCGCTACAACAAGAAAAAAAAGAAGATTGTTTATTCTAAAATGACTACCATGGAAATCTAAAACAAAGGCATTTTGGATAGTCTATTTCCTAGAAGTATCTTAAAATTACATTTTGTTATCCGTACGATGGTACGGAAACCTTCGTGAGCGAGTCCAACTCATACTTAACCAGTTTTTTTTAATGCCATCGTGATGCACAATTAAATTTCATTAAATAAGCAATAACCTATTACAATTAACCTTATCATATATTTAAGAGTGCAGTAAAGGATCTCCTAATTAGTACGTCCTCACCTCGCCAGGACAAGTGCCTTCCGAAGGCAAACAGGTTCGCATCCCGGATGAGGAACAATGCCACGACCAAATAATACAATCATAATAAAAATTAATGAAGCCGGTATTTTAATCAGCCAATTATTGCCTTAATAAGCTCCTGTATAATGAGATCAAGCTTCCGTACTTTCAACTTCTTTCGTTCATCCTTAAGTATTTTTAAAACCATTTTTACAAAAAGTTGTCATGATACTTTTGAGTTACCTGCTAGAGACTTGGTATACACTCTACAATTTAAAAAGTGATCTCAAATACTATGTGCAGTGTGTGTCAAGTAAATAATTAATTATTTTAGAGGTAGTTCTTTTTCACCAAAATCGCAATTTCATATATGTATACCTACTCACTTTTGTGATATTCGTCAGTAAGTATTATGTTTTAGGTAAGACTTATACAATAGCAGCTAAAGTAAAAGTGACATTGAAAACCTCTGACCTATTCCACCTTGACGTGTTAAGTATTACATACAATTATACAACTAAAATAAATGTTTACTGAATTAATGTAGGTATAGACAGGTATAGATGTCTCGCAAACCAGTTTGACAGGTTTCTGTAAAGATTCGCAAAAAATCTGCAATTTTGATGATCGGTGAAAGGAATGGCCACAAAAAGTGCGACCACAAGTAAATGTAATATCTTTTTTAGAAATATAAAGTAATTTTAAAATATTTGTTCCTATGATCGTCAAAATAACCAGAAAAAAATATTAAACTTGAATATATATCAGTATGGCAAACTTCATAGCCCCACACCTTTTAACACTAATAAACAAACCCTTCATTACACTTCAATTCTTCTTCTTGACCATACCGATGACGTAACAGCCTTATGACGTCATCATAGCCACGTCACACCTACATACAATAAACGCGAGAATGACCCTTTGTTTCACAATCCGTTACATCGGCGAGAGGAATTAATACGTATCGACACGTGTAATGTGTGAATACTGTTATTATGTTATGTGTTATTTGTTTGTATAACTAGCCCTTTAACCTAAAACCTTTTAACCAACGAAGAAAATAGAGAAGTGTTACAAACTAACTCATGGATCTGCGTGTCGTCACAGATATACATGAAAAGCTCCAAAACAAATGTGTCAATTTTGATGCGCATTATTGATATGATAGTTATCGAATGATAACGTAACTTATCAACACTGCTTGTACTTACAATAATTATTTTATTAAAGGCAAGTGGGGTCACAACGCCAAATCCCTACATAAGACAAGCTATTGTATAACCTACAAATGTTTGTTTAAGTTCTGGGTGTTCTTTGTATACTATGTACATCTGATATGAATTTAAAACCCCTTGCGATAAAACGATTCAATTACTTTGTGTGAGAATTGTATTAAAAAAACCTATCCGATTAACAAGGCATTTATGAACCTACCCGACTGATGTCGAAGATTCGCCAGTTATTAAAGTGTAACGGAATGTATTAATTATACGCACACTTTCCACCGTCCTTAATTAATTAACCCGCCATAAAATTTTACAACGATAAGCTCGGATTAGAATACATTATTATTTGGTTTAATTAAATTATCTTATCTAAACTAATCCTGTAAGCTGCTGTTTCCGCATGGTTTGCTGTTATTTTTAAACATTCAAATATCATTTACATACAAACTTTAGGTTATTAATTCTCTACACAGTGGATAAAACCTAAGTATAATGTGACTAAGCTAAATAATTTTATCGAAAAGGTATCAAAGTAAAGTTCTAAAAGTAATATGCAGAAAATACATAGGTTATCAATACTAAGTTCCATTCTAAATAAAAAACTGTACCTCTATAATGTTAAGATATTATTATGTAAATTGTAAAAATATACTAACGCATTATCTTATAAATAAATACCTAATTCATGCCCCCAGATGAATTTCACACGTCATAATTATTGTTGTTACCTATCTCATCGTAAATTAATTTCATTATCTCACAGAGCAGGTCCTGGTCTTGGACCAGAAGGCTACTATAGGTACAATAGTGTCGATGCTGGTTTATTGACGAATTCAGTTATTTCAGCTAAAACCCTATTGTTTGTAGACCCACGGTCTTGTGTGGGGTTCAAACGGCCAAAGTAATATGTTATGTACAAGCGGAGGATTATATCCACACTCGAAACTTTAAGTGTTGGATTAGTAAGTATATTAGAGTTCTAAGCAATTAGTACGAGCTTCTGAAGGTACAACAGTTATATCTGTCGTTTTACATCCTGACTACGGTCCCCTACATGTTTTTATTATACAGAATCATATATACGTCACAGTTGCGACACTGCCACAGATCCAGCAAAGCATTACCCTACAAAGAGCCACACGTCGCGCCTCGCTTGTTTTTATATGCTAATCCTATTTATTTTCCTATGCACATATTGTTCTGCTGATGTTTGTGTTACCTCACACACAGAATTGTATTTTGTTCATTAACAATTTGTTTTTAGAGTTCCGTATTGCTTGTTGAATAATTTATTGGCCAGGTCAGGCACACAGAACCGCGGCAATAAATACTAATGTGTATTATTATATACTGTACTTGTGTCAATAATAGTAACTATTCGAGACTTACTCAACATTACTTAAGATACTTTAAAGCAAACCTATCCCAAACTATATTGGGATAGGCTTCCACTCTCTGAATTAAGCTGAATTTCAGAACACATGACACAGTCATTTATCATAACATTTTGATCAGGTCAACTATCAAACTTCTACGTTAGATTTACTGACGTGTATAAAACATGTGTATTCTTAGATAATGCAGTGTCCATGCAACGTCAAGATTCGCGCGAGATAGTGAAAGTTATAATAAGTGCTGTATTATTATTTTTTATATAAATCACATCGCCGCAAATTCGCGTGGGAATCTATCGGTTTCTTCCTGCTAATACGTTTCTTTTTAATTTGTTTGCTATTCATGGATAAAAAGATACTTAATACAGTTTTGTATGTAAAGTTCTTAACCAGACCTCAGAGTATATGATTGGATGAAAGACAATTATTAAGTCAATATATTCTAGTATTTACTACTAAACAATTGATCTTAAAATTAGTAATTAAAGTAGATGTAATATTGTTAAATTATATCATGTAGAATTAAAAATATAAACAAGCTACCGTCTAAAAAGGTAAATAAAGACATGTACATGTATAGAGTGTAATATGCAAAATTGTAGGCAATCCAAACATTTGTTTCTCAAACAAACGTAGACACATTTCCGTGATGAAGTGTACATAATTATGTGTTATGTATGTGATAACTTTCCCTGTTCTACCCATAGCCTGGAGCAGAGGCAGAGCAATAGTTAATACATGTTAAGGCGGTGCCCGATCAATCTCGCGCGGCGCTAAGGTCACGTGAGGTCAACCACCACAATGACCATTTGCCTTCACATTGATTTCTAGGTTAATATCATACTGTATGATCATTTGTACCGGTTATTCGTTACTTAATGTCATTGTAATAAATCATTTGATGAATTATTTAGAATCATAGTCTGTGAAGAAGGACCACAGTTTTTAGGCCCACTGATTGTTAATTAAATGCTTATTTTATACACACATAATCATCAAGTAATAAACGAATCATGTAATGGGCAATCATTAGCATATTTGGATAGATATATAATTGACAACTAATAAAACTTTTGACCTTTTATATGCTATACTAGCTGTGCCAGCGACTTTGTTCGCGTGGATGACGAAACTTATCAATGAGTTTTTTTTAAATAATCCTTACAACATGATTCAGTATTCACGCGCCATGGCTTATTAGCGTATTTCATGATTAAGTATGGTGTTTCTATACCGATTGTAGCGTGATGAAAAGTATACTATAACCTGCCCAGGAGTATGAAGAATATTTGTATCAAGTTTCGTTAAAATCCGTCGAGTAGTTTTTGTTTCTATAAGGAACATACAGACAGACAGACAGACAAAAATTTTACTGATTGCATTTTTGGCATCAGTATCGATCACTAATCACCCCCTGATAGTTATTTTGAATATATATTTTTTGTACAGAATTGACCTCTCTACAGATTTATTATAAGTATAGATATAGATAGACATGACACTATAATTATGCTAGTAAACTGCCTGCGGTCAGTTCTATAACTATTTAAATAAAACACCCAAATGAGTGGGAAAGTAAAAACTTTAAAATACAAGCGTTATTATATCTTACAGAATAATAAAGTATTCATCAGATTCCGTCAAAACCGCAGAATATTTTGCATAACTTTGGCCTCTCAATAACAATTAACATTCGTAAAACTACCTGGTAATGTTACATCTTACATAATAATAATATAGACATACTAATTACTGTAACACATTACCCTCTTTAGAAGCCGCAGTCGGGTAATATGTAGACTGTTGTTTTGTTGTAACTTGAGTTATGGTCAATATATCACCCTTCTGCTCTCATATGCATCTACCTATGTATAACTTTTAAATATTTTTTAAAAAAATAGCACGCAATCAAATAAATTTATTTTACACAAAATGACTTGGTATTTCTCTTAGTTAAATGACAATAATTTTAATAAATATACATATTATACTCAAGTACCTCATATTATAGAGGATTGTTAAACTGATTAATATAATTAAAAACAGTCGTGTCAATATTTTTTTTCAATTAATTTTACATTCAAAGCTACCTAAACTCTACCCAGGTAGAGTTATAATCAAATATTTCGTAACCCATCAAACATATTGAAGTGACCCGCTCACCTCTCGTTGCCAACATCTGTAATTAACTGCGCTTAATCAATTAACTCTCTCGCTTTCAAACCGTGCAGACATTACAATAACTATATAATAAGCACTTCTTAAAATATCTACAATAGCGTAATATAAATTAATTTTATAGGCTTACATGATAGTTGCAAATAGCTCTTGTACAATATTTGTGCAAAGGTCTCTACTAACTCTACCTCTCCACTATTTGTAATGTTTTGTTTTATTGCCTTTCTGTTGTTTTATTGTACAAAAGATTAAAACAAGAAACATAAGTTGCTATTACCTATTATCTCGTGTTGACCGACTTCAAAGGGAGGAGGTTCTCAATTCGACGCTACATTTGTGATGGTTTGTATGTTTGGTACCCGATATTATATCAATTGTTAATCATTTTCGAATCAATAGGGTAGAGAGTGGTTCCATAGTCATTTCATCAAAATCTGTTAAGTAATTTGAATTCGTATTTTTAAATCTTTGAGTAAGTAACTTAATCAATAAATCCTTCGAAGCCTTTGCCCTACAGTGGGACAGACAAGGTTGAGAAGTAAAAAGAGCAATCATTCAGCTTGCAAGTGTGGTAGTGCATGTAATAATCGACTGCAACAAAAGAAATACGGGTACTATGAGACTAATGCTATTAAGAAGGTATTATGTATTAAATATTTATTAATCTCATCCTAACTAATTGAATCGCAATAAGCTTTTTGCTAATTCAATCGCCACTCTAAATTTAAATTCACGAGAGTAGGTATCTCATTACTTTCTAAACACGAAACAAATATCCGTATCATCATTAACCATTATAAAAGTTTAAACACGATCATCATTACATCAAAGAATCATATCATAATAATAATTCATTAAATCAATTCGCAGTATTGCACCATCCACTAGGTTTAAACAAGAGTGTGATACGTGACTTAGAAAAGTGTAACCTCGAATAACACTTCCCCGTAAGTTTACGAATACGAAACTCTTAACAACGAATGCACGCTACCACGAAAAACTTAACGCCGAAGCAATGCGATCTCGAATAACTAAATCTCTAATATTCACTTTTTCGAAACACTTAACAACGAATGCACGCTACCTCGAAGAACATAACGCCGTAGCAATGCGATCTCGAATAACTAAACCTCTAAAAGCCATCGTAATAAGTCTTTATTCTTATAACAATGAACTAAATAGAGAAAAAAAAGGAAGAATTATGAGTCAATCAACCAAATCAAACATTAAAAAAACTGTTAACGTATAAAATAGCACAAGTATGCAAGACCATCTAAAAATGTGGTTAAGTCCATGGTTTCCTTTTTTTCCAAATGTTTTATAATTTTTTCTTCCCTATTTTCTTTTTTCTTTGCTCTTTTGGTTATTTGTGACGGTGAATTTAATTTTTCAACTATTAATTCCGAATTAATAGTTGAAATCCGAAATTTTTGTTCCTTGTTAAATTCTTTAATGGTCTTATATAAATTCCATTTCTTTCTGCCCAATAGGGTGATCCAGCGGTGGTGCCTTGATTCCACCTCATTTTGCGTAATTGGTAAGACCAATTAGTGACTTTCACTGCATCCTTGGGTTATACACATACTATGTCAATGGTACTAATAAGAAAAAGACTACTCAAATCCTCGAAACATTAAAGACAAAATTGCAAAAAGTGCCTCCATTGTTTCCACCTGACATCTGGTCGGTAAATAGCTCCATAGGGACCACTGTTCCAATTCCACCTCATTATGAAGTGGAATCATGGCACCACCGCTGGATCACCCTATTGGGCAGAAAGAAATGGAATTTATATAAGACCATTAAAGAATTTAACAAGGAACAAAAACATTCGGAATTAATAGTTGAAAAATTAAATTCACCGTCACAAATAACCAAAAGAGCAAAGAAAAAAGAAAATAGGGAAGAAAAAATTATAAAACATTTGGAAAAAAAGGAAACCATGGACTTAACCACATTTTTAGATGGTCTTGCATACTTGTGCTATTTTATACGTTAACAGTTTTTTTAATGTTTGATTTGGTTGATTGACTCATAATTCTTCCTTTTTTTTCTCTATTTAGTTCATTGTTATAAGAATAAAGACTTATTACGATGGCTTTTAGAGGTTTAGTTATTCGAGATCGCATTGCTACGGCGTTATGTTCTTCGAGGTAGCGTGCATTCGTTGTTAAGTGTTTCGAAAAAGTGAATATTAGAGATTTAGTTATTCGAGATCGCATTGCTTCGGCGTTAAGTTTTTCGTGGTAGCGTGCATTCGTTGTTAAGAGTTTCGTATTCGTAAACTTACGGGGAAGTGTTATTCGAGGTTACACTTTTCTAAGTCACGTATCACACTCGTTTAAACAAAGGTCAATACTATAGTTCGCGTGTCGAGCATATCGTAACGCGGTATATGGGGTGTTTATGGGCCAGCAATGGGGCCAAGTACCAGGCATCAAGCCTAAAACAGATCATCACATTTTGCAATATGCACTTGGTCGGTTGTTTTGTAGTGGCTAGAAGAGAATGTTGGCCCCATGGGCTACCAAATGTATTTTTTGTCTACAAAAACAGTATTGCTTTAATGGATACATAATTACTACAGGTATAGTATAATATTATTTAACAGAAATTAGCGCGAAAATAGAATACTTACATTAAATAATATTACGATAAACAAGCAGCGAGAGTTTGTACAGTATTTTGTAATATTTTCGAAACCATTAGAAAAACATTGTCTGAACATCGAGTTGCCTGCAGGTCACTTTATTTTTGATATTAAGTCGAACACTATGCTTTGACCTATACCGATATGAATTACCTCTGCCTATCCACATAATTATAAGATGCGATAGTTAACAGACGTTATTGAATAGCAAACGTAACAACCATCTATTTCCCTACCAAGCCATCTTCTCCAGATACAGTGGTTACAGCGAGGACATCAAAGCGCCCGGCCCCGCCGCGACGCACCGTAATCGTCAGCAAAAAGTTAATGTCACCGAGTTCACAGTGCTGTGGCTTATTCCGATTCCTTTCACTTACACTTGTTTGCCTTTCACGAGGAAAAAACGTAATCTATTTGATAAGATGAGCTGTAACACAGTTGAGCGCAGTGGCGGGATTACACGTCGGTAGGAGTTTGGGTTTGAATCCTATAACTTTAGTTAACATAAATCAATAAATTACAAAATATCTTATAGCAAAAGGACAAACGTTTGCACACAATATCAAACATCAGAAAAATAAAAATATATTATTATGTTCAAAATGTTTTTCTAAACACTTTCCACCTTAGTCAGTTCGTATCTCAATACTTAGCATAAACAAATTACTGTTAGAGTATCGCAATTTACATATTTAAAAACACAAGATACTTCACATAAGTAGCCTAGATTAACATTGGCAATAGTAACTCTTACAAACATTCGTCTATATGCTCAACCCACATAACAGTTACCCCACACAAGTTCAATATAGCAGTCAGAGTTACCATACATCAGTGTTACATACCATCAACGTTACCGTACATCAGTGTTACCATGCCACCGATGTTACCATACCACCAGTGTAACATACCACCAGTGTTACGATGCCAGCAGTATTACCGTAACACAAACATCTTGAGAAGCTTCCGAAGGTCAGGTCCTCCAGCTGGAGAGCTTATCATGTCAAGTGACTTCTCGCGTCGGTTACAGCACACCTAACATTGTAATAATTACATATTTGTTTAACACGTACTTTGCTTTCGTAGGTGTTTTGATAGTAAATATATTTGGGTTTTTATGTCATGATCAATGTACTGTTATCGATTGACGATAAGTTGTTAGTTTATTTTCATACTCCATCTTATTTCTGACAGCAATTATATAACTATAAGGTAAATACAGACCGATGACCTGAAGAAGGCAGCTGGCAGTGACTGGATGCAAAGGGCGGGAGATCGTGCGCTGTGGCGTTCCTTGGGGGAGGCCTATGTCCAGCAGTGGACTGCAACAGGCTGATATGATGATGATGATGATGAAATACAGACCTATTCATACGAAAATAGGATGTATAGGTATAGGACTTATCTATTACCCAGGACTAATATTATAAGAATCATCATCATCATCAGGTTTTGATATTCGTAAAGACAAACATCAGTAAACATCCTGTTGTTAATATCTACCTATTTAATAATATAATATCCGCGAGGCAAAGTAAAAGCCACTCAACTTAAACTAACGTGCTGTCACTAATTATCAAGTACACGTCAATAATTATGTCGTCAAAGTTAAGTGGATCAGAATAATTATTTTCTAAACACTCATCCAAACTAGTGTACAAGAGATTAATGTTCAAATATGTATCATCTAGATTCTCTTGAATGAATTATTACCATAATTATTCATAATCTGATACATGCGTAGACCGGTGTCTAAGTAAGTGAATAAATGTGTAACAAATTTCTGAACTTGCTAGAAATCTCAGATAGAGACTTCTACTGTAATTTACTCGGATTTATATATTTAGTAATTATATTTTACCTACTGTTGCCCAATAAATAGACCTTAGGGTATAGATAAGAAACTAAAGAGTGAGCCTATCAGTGTATGAACCGTGAGCACTAGTATGAACTAGTTTTATCGTAAATTTTGTATCAAGACGGAGCGCGCCGTTTCAATAAAACTATCTAAACCCCTAATATTATCCTAACATTGTCGAAACCATCGATATTTTCGCATATAAGTCTGCCGTTGTGCGAAAAATAACTTTAAATCAGTAAACGAATATACTAGATACAGACAAAAAGTGCTCTCGCTTGGCACGAAGGAAAACTAGCGATACTATCGGTCTATAGTTATCTATAGTCTAAGAAATAGACATTTACTTTCAAAATCTATGTTTGTTTTACTTGACACTGTGGTAAAAATAAATAAAACTTGTATAAAATATTGCACAGTTAAGTATGTCAAAGGAGTTTGTTTTGAGCTAGCAGAGCTAGCAGAGCTAGGTATGTGTATGTTTGATATAAATATTATGAAATAAAGCTGACAAGCCTAAAATTTAAGCTGTTTGGTAGTTGAACTCACTACTATACGGCGTAGGTACCGGTTATTTTATTTATTCAAAGTACTTCTACTCAGTAGCTCTCTTTTTGATGGCCAATAAAAAACATAATTTATGACACAATAGACAACATCTAGATTCGCCCACCCTTCTAAAACTAAATCAGCATTATATTAATTATTATTTACTGTTGAATATACATTTATTTACTGTTAAGAAACAAAAGGCAAGATAAACTTTACTTGATCATTTTGTCGTTGTCCGACACTTCGGACAGCTGTCAAAACTGCAAAGAAAGTTGACAATCGAAAATAATATTAAAGAGCTTGACTTGACAATTGTTACATTTATAATATCTCGGCTCTTTGCTTGTACGACGAGAGATCTTTATCGCATTGAGACAGTTTAACTTAGAAAAATAAACTAATAAAACTGTGTAATATTGTTTTGAACAATCGCTACAGTATGGCTGTTGGCTGTTCCGGTCATTATGTACTGACGCGTTTGAAAGTACACCACTTGAGTTAGAAAGGATATTAATATAAACTTATGTAATGTGACGAGATGGTTTTTGGATTGCTTTGGGCTTGCCGTTTTGAAGTCTAGCCTTACAACCACTTCCGGATGCGGCGATGCGGCTAATGTATGTCTCAGTAATATAGAGGTTAAATAAACAAACGTTTTGTTAAATGTTGGTGTACAATAAAATGTGTAGTATTTAATTCCAACCTTTGTCTTAAAGGAATTGAAAATGTAGTTGGCTTATGGAAAAGTGGAAATATGCTCATGTTTCAATTATCTACGAGAATAATTTGTGATGTATCATGTGTAGTAAAATAACACATTAATCTCATCTATTTGACTTTGATTAATTATTAATTAAGCAAATGCTTTTATTTGCGTATTAAAATTGATACACGTTTCCATTTTCATCAAGCACGCGCGGTGTCTGTGGTTTTTTCAATTTGAACCTCATATTCATCGAATTCATATTACTTAATCTAGAATGCAGAGAGCACAGTGTGCTACCTCGTGAGTCCTCATTTGCTAATGATAATCCTAATTACTTCTTCCCAATTATGACGAAATTCGCCGGTTCTAGACAAAATACACAAAAATCTCTCTTAACAATAGCTTAATACACATATATATATAGCAAAAAAATAAAAAATAGCAAGAAGAATACCTTTTAATTCTTCAGTCTTTTCTCAAAAATAATATGAAAACCGCACGAAGCCATACTTTGGAAAATCTTTCAAATAACCGAAACATTTTGATAAAATTGAAATGGACCCTAGATTCGAACCAATATAAAAAAAGACAATTAAATTTTTAGTTTGGTAGTATTCCACAACTATACTGCTTTTTAAACTCTTCCTATTTTATTTTCTTTTAATATTTTCCTGCTGAAAGGTTGATTGTGTATATTTCCTATGACCCGTCGGTACTGCACGTGTACTCGGTTGCCATTACGTCACGACACGTGGTAACGTAATATTCATTACCGACGTACCTAAGGGGAGGGAGGGGAGGAGGGGCTATGGGAAATGTGTTTGTGGGACGGTACGCAACGCATGGGGTCAATACTATGCAGAGTATGACCCGTGTCACAGTCACACATTATTAACCTTTTATGATAAATCGCGATGAAAAAAAAATTAAAAAGCATTACGGCATACCTAAAACAAGTTAACACCTAAAAACAATAAATTACATTGTTAATTCATTCACCTTACTTACTCAACTGTAAGACTTCTATAAACTTGATATTCCACTCACACTCTCGTCAATGCAGATCTGATCTGAGTCTAATTCCCATGACTGTTTAAGTGCCACTTGTCTGGGGGTGCCGCAACCTAATTATTTTTATACAAAACCCTAAAACAACAATATAACAACGTCCATACTAGACTATCTAACGCATACCTATTAATTATAATATAATAATAATATTCCGGGACAACTCACACACGGTTATCTGATCCCAAGCTAAGCAGAGCTTGTGTTATGGTAACCAGAAAACTGATAAACATACTTATATATTTCTAAATACATACATATTATAGATAAATTACACCCAGACAACCAGAACAAATGATCGTGCTCATCACACAAACATTTGTCCTGGTTGGAAATCGAACCCACGACCTCCGGTATAACAGTCAAGTCAAATAGTCATGTCATCTAATATCAGTATTAGTGTGTTATTATCATTACAACATAGGTCATACATTTTTATTACTGCAGAATAACTACAAGCTAACTTCTATACATTTGTAACTTCCTCTAATATATCTTATATCACCTCTAATCCATTCTTAAATTACCATACTAACGAGCGCTGCTAAATTTTGATAGAAAATGCAATATTGCGGTGATTGTTGATAAATTAACCTAAAAATAAATGTTGAAATAAAATAAAACATGTTTATTATACACTAGAAAATCGATTAAATATGATAATGGTGGCGCGTAATGCGCGGAGTGTGCAGACACGCGAGGTGTGCGCATGCGCGGACAGATTTGTGCGACAATTAGCTAAATTTTGTGTTCCATACGTGGTTAGGGTTACCAGGCGATCGGATGAAGACTAGACATTTTAATTTCACAAAATTTGTTTCATTTTTTTTTACTCTAATAAAATAAGTTTTTTTTTTCTAAATTTCAATTAACAAGTGCCTGAAATAAAATTACATTTTACGGATTACATCAAGTTCTTCTAGTTGTTTCAACGCCTTTGCAAGTATCATAGTCACGGGCGCGAAATAAACCGCGGTATAATAAGTAAAAAGTAGTTTCATTTAAATGTCTGTCGATGTCGATTGAATTTCGGTATCCACATCAATTTAACTTTTATTTAATGCCATCTGCCAGCATAAATAATATAAATATAGGTAGGTACTTTACCCAAAATAGGACTACTTTTGAAACTAATATCTTAATAACTAACACTACTAAATAAGGAAAAGTACTAACACTACTATTTATCAGTTTTTAATTTCAAATTGTTCAGTAATTTTGAATTTTAAGATTTTGGGTCCATTTATTTCATATGGTCGGTTAAGCTTTTGGGTCCATTCTACTTATTCGTTAAAACCTGGCTACACTAATACTGCTACTACACATAGTAGTAATAGTCCAATTAGGTGGTATTCCGTTACGTGTATGTGTGTTTGTGTGTGCGTGTGTGTGTGTGACCTTCACGAACTAAGCTTACATCTTAATCGACCTCTCATCGGGATAGTTGCGATATCTATACTGCTCTTAAGTTATTCAAAGTGCTTCAGTATATACTATGTGCTCATGTTAAGTAACTGAAATTTAACCTTCGGTATATAGCTGAAAACTTTCAAGGTGTTTCTATAATGTCTTTGAAGTAGGTAAATACGCACTTGATGTTTTAAAGTTAACATCACTCCTCAAGGACATCTTCAGCGCCGCAATTGTTACAAATATGTTTCATTTTTGGATCTCTGGATATTAGACTTATGCAAAACGCAGCGGACAAGTTTGACTTCAGTAAGTATATTCCAAATAACTAGACACATTAAAGGTAAAATAAATAAAGATGAACACATGCCAATTTCATCATTTAGGTTTCTTTTTTCCTATTTTTGTCCACTAAATAACAATTTTTTTCCACTGTGCGAATAAATTCCCTAACGTAATTATTATAACGTGAGATATGTGTCAACTGCAGCAGCGATGCAACGTCCATAATGAATTAATAAAACGCCACCGCAGCCGAGTGATCGATGGAGGCTGGCTTTATCTGTAATGATGCTGGTTTCGTGGTCAAACATGTACTGATGAATGAGTTCATTTATATATACAGTTTATTGATCCATTGACAATTAAAAATATACAATTTTGTTACCATTATTAAGTAATGACTGTCTTTACTCATTACAAACACTTATTTTAGGTTCCGTTTACCTAAGTTTTGCAGTTAGAGCACGCTCACAACTTAGATACAATCGTCCTCAAAATTGTTATTTTATTTACCTGAGTTTTAAATATTTAATCACACGAAATAACAGAACTGATTTACATTGTTTGTTACTCGTATTATCTTTAAGAGATTCGTAATTAACGAGTGAGTGAGAGACCTTAAGTCGCTAAAGAAGAAGATAAGAAGTCAATAAATAATCAAGACTGAAATTGCAGGGGGTAATAAATTAAGCTGAAAAAAGGGTAATAAATTAAGCGGAAACTGGTACTTAATTATGCAGATATCATGACATCTCTCATTGACAATATTACATTAATACTTCAAATTTACTAGAAACGATGGAAACTTCTTTGTAACTATAACTACTGAATATACCTACGTCCTAGAACATGGACGAGGACCACAAAACGACTATAATAAAACGATCCCGAGGCTGTTGACACCCGCATGACGCATGCGCACGACAGATCTTATCTCGATTTAAGAAGGCACTGCCAAGGTCCTCACTGTTAGTGACTTCAAGTTATTACTTAGATTGTAAGGCTGTGCACGTGTAACATAAACGATTTTGACGAAACGAACGAAATTGACGACCTCCGTGGTCGAGTGGCGTGAGCACCGGTTTCAAGGTGTCGCTAGCTCTGAGGTCCCGGGTTCGATCCCCGGACGGGTCAATGCAGAAACCAACTTTTCTACATTGCCTCGGGTCTGGGTGTTTGTGGTACCTTCGTTGTTTCTGAATGCCATAACACAAGTGCTTTAGCTACTTACTTTGGGTTCAGAGCAATGTATGTGATGTTGTCCGCATTTATTTATTTTATTTATAAAGGCATCTTCTAACTGTTGCTAAGTTTTTTCCCAATTTAGGTTGCAGCCAGCTTCCCGGGATTTAGCCGAAAATCATTATTATTATAAACCTTAGATAGCTAATTTAAAATTAAGGCCTCCATTAAAAATTGTAAACACAGTTTAACAAGAATAGGTGACTTCGAAAACTTTTCTCCAATATGAATATAGTATTAGTATGACTTACATGTTCAACGTTATTTACTTACTTTTTATTTACATGTTCTCCACTGCAAAAGCAACTTTTACTCTAAATAGTCCAAAATCACGTGAATTTGAGGATCTCATTATTCATTATTACACTTCATTCAAAATACAGAAGCTATCCAAAACACCTAATCTGATGATCATACTGACATCAAAAGCATAATAAACGAATCTCTCTTATCATCAGAAGCGCCGACCGGATGCGCGGGCGCAGATCGTCCGAGAGCAGCGCCGCAGAGCATACAAACTGGCGCATTGAACTAGAACTTGACAAGAGTGATATATAGCTTGCTCTCACCGACCATTCATACATACTAAACGATCAGATAAATGCTAAAAGTCATAAACATTTCAGTTGTATTTCAGCTTTTATACCTAACTTTCAAATTGTATCAAGTTACATCTGTACCTATTTTTCCAACAGTTGCAAGACCGTGCAAATAATAATACACATTTCTATAAGTGATGCCCAAAAAAGGACAAAACAGATACCATTAAGATTTATTTTAAAACTAGCTGTGCATGCGACTTCGTTGGCGTGGATGACGAAACTTATCGATGAGTTTTAACCGCAAAATTAAGTTTGTTTTTTTTTGTTTATACTTTTCCGGGATAAAAACTACCTAGTGTGGTGCCCAGGATAATAAAGAATAATTATACCAAGTTTCATAGTTATCGAACCAGTAGTTTTTGCGTGATACCTGAACAAACAGACAGACAAAAAATTTTTTTTTCACCCTTTTGGGTTCGGTGTCGGTCTAGTAACACCCCCCGCCATTTATATTTTTGATATTTTCAATGTACAGAATTTTCACTTCTACAGATTTATTATAAGTATAGATGAACAGTAAATTCTACTTACTGTAAACAAAAATGGGTTTATCGAGCAGCCAACTCTCTTTAAATAAATATTATTTATAACGCACTGATTAGTCTCTATATCTAAAGGAAAAACCAAGAATTATTGTATAAGCAGACACATTTACTATACAAGTTGAGTGCCACATAATCTCATTACCGTTGTTCTCAAAATATGAATGAACCACGTTTATCATCGCCTGACACGCACGCTCGCGTAATTATACAAATCACCTGTAATTAGTGTCGCCTAAGAATACTAAGGTGACTAAACTCTTCGCGTCTCTATAGTAAAGTGTTTGTTTTACTTTTTCTACCTTCACGGTAACATTGTACCGGAACGTTTGTTTTATAGTCATTGTTGAATGTTTCAGATTCATTTGTATACGTTGCTATATAACAGGTAGAAGATGGAGCACGACTTTTTATTTTTTATACCAACGTCTTATAGAAACATTGTTATTGAAACAATATTTATAGCAGACATACCATCATACCATCACGCCTGTATCCCCGAAGGATTAGGCACAGGTGTACCAATGTACACCCACAGTTCGCCGGTATGTTTAGGTCCCATGTAATAGGGGCGAGCCTATTGCCACTAACCGGCAACAAATCCAAACTCCGACCTGCTACAGAGAATTTCATAGAAAAACCCAATAACACCTTGGTCGACTTGGGAATCGAACCCAAGACCTCTAGCGTAGCAGTCGCGCTTAGCACCACTAGGCCAACGAAGCAGTTTATGTCAGACCAATGTGTATTTATTTAATTTAGGCATTATTTTAATGAAAGAAGGTATACAAAATTCAGCTTCTATTACATAGTCCAATTCATATTCATTGAAGTGGAAAAAGCCATAGGTATATGGAATATTTGTGAATTGCGTTAGGTACCTACACGATTATCAAATGAGATATTTTGTCTTTCTCATTTACATACAGTATTATTCCTTATTTATTTATATAGCTATGTTTTTATAGGTATTAAAATATTAAAAATAATTACGGTTAATGAAACAACAATGTAAATTATAAATGGATTATTGGTTGGTCGTGCAACTGCAATCTGAACTGATTACAGCGTCAGAAATAATTGCCGCCTGGCAACACAATACCGATACACGGAATTAAATTAACTTTATTTATTACTAGGAAGTGAGCAATCAATAAATTACATGCATTTTCCTTTTTACAATACTTACCTAGTTGAATTTCATACATGCATTCTTCGACAGCAAATTGGAAATAAACTTATATTTTTTGAATTATCATGATATGGTTACTAATAGTAAATATTAAATTGTTATTACTACTTTTTTTAAGTAACAACTGTCTTTAGTGTTTACATTAAAGACAGTTGTTTACGCTAAATAGGAGAAAGCCAAAATATTAATAAAAATATCTCGATTGGTCCTTTCATACTTATTTGATAGTTTTAATTAAATAAAATTATTATTAGTATCAAAATGTAAAGTCTAGTGAAAATACTAAGACTTAGTAGACAGAAGGTAATAAGACAAACCAGACCCCCTGCAGTGACCAGGAGTACCCCAGGTGGACTATAAAACCTGACAATAATGCAATGTTTACCATATAACACTCGCAAGCTATCATAAAGCTAAAAACTAGACACTAACATAATTAAAATAAATAAAACTATGTATGTATTTTGTCTGGCTCTTTTATTTTAATTCCATTACCCATTCCAACTTTCTTTTAGCAAGGTTTTTCGAATTCGCTTAGAAATAATCGCGTGAAAATCATGTTTATGTGACTATGTATTTCTTTAAACTGTTCTAGCGTTCCCAGCATTCAACAAAATGAGAATATTCCCTTTATATCAATTTGTAGAGCTGTGCACCTCGCCCACCCCTAGTACCCAACTTTAAACTAATTTTACGAACCTCATAATGTTGCCAGTGCTCTGTCTTTACATCACTAATTTAACACCACCTTGTAGATAAATGCAGAAGTTCAACACCACTATGTGCAGGAAAACGACACTATCCGTGTGCCTACTTACTAGACCTTATGTAAGTATAAAAACATCAACATGGGTACCAATATTTCTTTAACACTTAAATCTATTCTTACTTCTTTATCACTTAAGTAAATCTTTTTGTTTCGAAATATTCAAGCGACGCTATTTATTAATGAAAAACCTAAACTCAAATGTACTTAGTAAATCAAAAGTTAATATATCACAGAAACGGAACAGTAACATAGTGTTTCCAGGAATGAATAATTATTTAATTTCCATGCATATAAACTGTTGGTTCTAAGAAAAAAAATATTGGGATTACGTACACAACTTCAAACATACACCAAGATTCAACTGGACCTTCAAACCTTCAAAAACCTAATTTCATTGTACAATGACGATCCGCGTTGAGTTACGTCTCATTTTTTCTTAGATTTACATTAGTAATATTTCAACAAATAAGCCCATGTGAACTTCAGCAGCTTGTTTTGTCAAATTTTGTAAGGAAAATACGCAAGTATTGTACCTTCCCAAAATCACCAATATTCAAGCAAGTTTTTAAGATTGTTGTACAAAACTCCTACATACATTTATTTTTCACCATTACAGTTCAAAGTTAAGCAGTAAGAAAAACGAAAAGTGAAAATTGTTAAGGGAGTGACTTTTTTGTCAATACATTCTTCTTTTAGATAAAATAATATGAGACTTACTAAAGCGTAGAGTAACTATTCAAGATTAATTTGATGTACAAAAAGTATTACGAAAGCTATTAATCAGCAAGAAAAATGGAAAACTCTGATGCAAGGTAGAAAAATCTAAAATTTCCGAAAATCGATTGTAACTCGAAACCTGTAACTTTTCGGGAACATATGTTGTGTTCATTTGATAGGACCTGACCTAAGGTATCAGCTACCACAGTTTGTCGGACTATTTACCGGACACCCTGTAGAAGATAGTATTTTGAGGTTGCCTTTAAACTTAGGTACTTAATATTAACCATACACCACAGGTTAACTAATACGCAATCATCAAATAAGCAACCTATAGACAACTATCTCGTATAATTAGTGAGAGACTGTTAACTCGAATACAGACATTTGACAGTAAAAGGCTTCAACGGTTACCTAATGAGACATCATCGATTATGACGCGTTTATTGCGGTTATTAGAACTGTGACCGATTGGCACAGCCGGTCAGCACTAGGCTCTCAATGCAGGAATACTGTCTGCCTTAATATGTTCCTATTTGATATTTATTGACAAAGTAGGTGCATATTTTGAACAATGAAATTTATTTGGTAATTGAATTACCTACATACAGCAATAAAAGGTTCTGTGTTTATTTCACGATGCACCGAAGTACTTTCTATTCATGTGTTTCGAACCTCAGGAATCGCTATCAAAAAACGGCTGCAAATCTCTATTCATTTTTTTCGTCGAGAATGGTTTCTTCAAAGGTTTTCCGTAGATTTAATGGCATAGATAAGTGATGTAAGTCCATATAACCGAAACTTGGTTAACTCCTAGCTTATATCGAAAAATACACATTGAAAGGCCTTTAAATTTGTGCTCGGATCAAACCGAAACTTCTAGCCAAGTAATTCACCTCAGTGCATGGAAGCCAAGATTTTTTTAAGTTCAAAAAATATTTACAGGGCAAGTACTAGTCAAGGGAATAAGAATATATAATGTGATTTCTTTAACTCTATACTAAATATAATCACAGCTAGTAAATTATATTATGTTACTAGGAAAATTATAATGAGTACGATAGCTAATCAAGATGGTAATCTACACGACTCGAAACATTATGATTACTGTGGAAACCCACACTACATTATAATATCATATTAAAAACTACAGTCACGCGTGAAAACCAAAAAACTGAGAACACTAGGATCCCCCGTGTCGTGTACATAATGTGTCACGAATATTTAAGAAACTCTCGTATACAACATACAATTAAAAAAATACCACCGTGACACTGCCAAATATTCCGTCATTACCGAATCATATTTTCATATTTTGTCCAAATCTTCATCCACGCAATCATGAACATGAAAAGGTAAATAAGATCCCAATGCTAAGCATAAGCTTTCCCATATTTCTTTAAAAACTCTCCGTCTTTAGCAAGCGCAAATATGCTCTGCAAACTAATTAAGGAAAATTCAGAAAAATAAATAACCATACATAATTACACACCTTCGTTTACTCGTTCAGGGAACACAAACTTAAAATTGTACAATAAGCTTACAAAGTCGCGGAAACGTGTCATTCTGCAACTAAGTAAAGTAAATGTGAGTGAAAAGTGAAACATATGACCTACCTCCACGCCCTCGTACAAAGTGGGCATAAACGGAATAGCCCAACACTGTTACATCATAATGCTGCAAATAATATGTCGCGAGCAATAAACGGGCCCGCCTGAAATAGCCCAAACAAACGCTCTTTATGACGTCATCAGTAATTCCGGGGTTTTGTACTACGTACTATGTTGAGTGGAGACTTCCATCGACGTTTTATTTTAAAGATTATTGTCAATAGAGGTTAAATCACCGGTACTGTGAGCCGGACGTAATCAGGTCGACTCTAAGAGAGTCTCCATTTACAACTTGCACCATTCATGCAAAAAGCTCGTGTTTGAGATGACTTTATAGTCCTATTCTATTTCTGAACATCAATAACGACCAAAGAAAATATAAAAAACCTTGGCCATAATTTAATAAGATAATGGGCCATTTTTTTTCATGTTAAATTAAAAAAAATCGTAACTCCCTTATGGAAAAACAGTCACTAAATATGTTCAATAGTGCTTTAACTAGTAAAGCGGGGCAATAAGCTGATATAACTATATCAGCTTATTGCCCCGCTTTACTAGTTAAAGCAACTTAAATTTACGTAAACGTTAATGTAACTACATATAGTCTATTGAGCCAATGGCTACAGGCAGATCATACGATTTTTCAAACGATTTTCCTAATTCAAAGTCATAAATCCGAAAATTACCTTAAACTTCATAATGTACTCGTGTTCTGAGAGTTAATAGCTACAAGGTTTCATTAAGACAAGCACAGGCAATGTCTTGTACTGATAATCGCCGTGATTCTAATCGTCAAATACACGGGTACTAAGTAGGAGCGAGTTATCGGTGACCGGACAGAAATAATCTTAATCACTTTCTTTATCATCTCATGAAGAAACCTACAAATTTTTTAAACAGCGAAAACATGAATTTTTACATCACAATCTTAATTATTAATAAATTTTATTAATACCGTTTGAAACATGAAGCATAATATTTATAGCAGTTAAGTTAATAAATAAATAGTATCATACAATTTTCGCAGAGGCAATAGATGGTTGTAGAAAACTTTGTGGTGAAAACTTCGCCAGTAAAACATAACTTTTTGTCATTTTGGAGACAAAATATCGTGAAACATTTTCTTTGTATTGTATCTCAAATGTGTGTCCCTAAAAGTGTCCAGATTGAAGTGGAGATGGGCTGGCCATATTGCTCGCAGAACAGATGGCAGGTGGACCTCTAAGGTTGCTGAGTGGAGTGGACCCTGGATGGGACGTCGGAAAGTCGGGAGACAACCCACCCGTTGGGTCGATGACATCGCCAAAGTGGCAGGAAAGGGCTGGATGCGATTGGCACGGAACCGCAATACTTGGCGTGCTCATGAAGAGGCCTATACCCGACTATGGGTGACTACAGGCTGAAGAAGAAGAAGAAGAAGTATCTCAAATGCAGTACCAACATAAGCAAGTATCTGTAGGTCTAATTATACGATATGTCTAATTTATATGCCTTTAGATCAGCCCTATGGCCCTACGCGGAATACTAAATACCCGGCCATTTCGCCAGATGTCCTAACTCACAATACATCGTTAAAATATATTACCCGCAGTCCTTAGAAAGACTTGTCCCACTTAGAGAGAGTACATGAACTGCATTAGGATTTATCAAGGTTTCTCACCTGCTCTCCAGCAAAGCGAAGAGTGAAGCACTCCTGTGATGGTGGCCAGTACCTAAGAGCCTCATCTTTGCCTTGCTCTGTATGATGGACATTTTACATGAGGTTTTCTACCTGAACAATAGGACCATTAAGGTTATTAAAATAGGTTTACCTCAGGGAATGGTGGTTCAAAAGGTAGAGCCTTAATTATAAATCTTTAAAGAGCTTTCACTAAAAGTACCGCTATTATCCTGTTGGTCCCTTAAGTATGGCTAGGATTAGGGCTAGCTAAGATAATTAGTCAGTAATTACATATTAAACTAGCTTCTGCCTTTGGCCTCGCGTGCATTCAATAGAAACTTTATTAAACAATAAAGTTCATATCTATCATAGAAATTATTTTGTTAGCTTGACATTTAGTTTCATAGACGACCTCATACATCCAAACTTTAAATTCACGTCTTCGTAATAATTAGTAAGTTTACATTTTAGCTGAAAAATCACAGTCTATATTCGTTAGATTATTCATAACGAACCCGGGAATTCCGGGAGAATGTCTAACCTAGCGTAGTACCATCTCGGTATGACCTTCCTTCCCTTCGCCCGTGCTGGGGTCCATCATTAGGCCACTTATTAGAGCATATTTGGTGGCATCACATATCCTCGCGGCGGAGGGGGGTGGCGTATAAAGCGGAGATGCGCGCGCGCAGCTCGCAACACAGCATCGCCGCGTGAGCGTCACGTGGTCGGATCGCGCCGAAGACTGACGAGATCGAACGTTTGTGACTTTTATCTGTTGAACTAATCTGTGCTTATCGGATTCTGTGAACTTTTGGTAAGTCCCTTGTGAGTGATATATTATTAAAATAGCCTGTAGTATAGTGTGTTAAATAAATAAATAATTAAAAATATTATAAAAACTAAAACTTATTTATTTAAAAAAATAGTCTGCAGTTAGTAAAAATAATATAGGAAAATTAATTATTTATCAAGTATAGCAACTTGTATTATTGTGTAATCAAATTCAATATTTTTTACCAAAAATTAACCAAGAACTGTAACAATGATCAAACATTAATGATAAAACTCATTCTATTCTTTACATTTTTGGCAAAAATAACAAGACAATTTAACATTTTTATATACAGAACATAAACTAAAAAATAATATTTTAATTAAAATCGTGATGTTAATTCACAATTAACATAGTACAAGCACAGAGCTTGACGAAACTTAGTAAACAATTATAAGTTGCAACACGGCGCGGCGCGGCGTCACTTTGAACTCGTGACACTAAGTAGTGCCACTAGCTACATTGTACCAGTGCCTACAGGTGCCTACACTGCGCTACTGCGCTACGCTCACCGCAAATTACTTCGGAACAAGTTACCTTATTATTATGTTAATCAAACGGAACCAACCGCTGGTACCTACGATCATACCTAGGATGCACTTCCATAAGTTTGTTTCAAGTTTGTTCGTTATCTTAGACGAGAGAATATTTCTATTCATCTTAATATATATAAATCTCGTGTCACAATGTTTGTCCTCATCCTCAATGGACTCCTAAACCACTTAACCGATTATAATAAAATTCGCACACCATGTGCAGTTCGATCCAACTTGAGAGATAGGATAGTTTAAATCTCAAATTATAGTCGCAATTTTAAGAAATTGACGCGGACGAAGTCGCGGGAATCAGCTAGTATTTTTAAAATTAGTAAAAGAGGAATATCTGTTTTAAAAGGGTGTTTGTTTAAATAGATTTTTTTTTAAACTTCCGTGATTCAGTGATCATAATGACTAGTGCGAGACAATTAAAAAAATAATATATTAATAATATACTTCCATTACCAAAAGTATAAAAAAGCTGTATCTAAAGATACAGATTTTTGGTAGGATACTATGTAATGGGGTTTGACTAAAACTTTTCAAGTGTTTGATTATTAATTCGCAATATAAATTAAAAAAAAAATAATGCACGATATATTGAAATAAAAGTAGTAAAGCATAGATTCTACAAAATTGTACGCATGTAACATGTAGAAAAATCGCGATCATTGTTAAAAAAAATCTAAATTATTATATGTTTGGAGTACCTACAAATACAGTGATTTTTTTATATTTTATAAAAATCTGAATTTTCATCTAAATACATATATCAGTGACAAGAGATCACGGTTTTAATTGAATTTTTGCGAAATCGGTAATTTATCACTGTCAGTCTGCTACTCCCAAAGAAAATAAATAAGGAAATTAAATCGTTTAAGTTATTGCAAACAGTCTCTAACATTTTTTTATTGTTTACAGAAAGGCACCTTCGTTCACCCAAGATGGTGCATTTCAAGCTAGCGGTAAGTTATACAAATATACTCCACAATTATACCAATAATAGACAAAAATACTAAAGTGCTATTCCAATACCACCGACCTATAAATCTGTCCTAATTATTTATGGATCTCCACAATATCTCACTTGCGGGATTACTATTCCAGATCTTAATTCTGTAAAGTAATTCTAACGGAAAATTATTTTAACCACAAACTGTTTAGAGACCCATCCCATTTTTGTCGCAAATAAATGAAAATTCAGAGACCACTTTCCGTGAAAAAAATAACAGATCTAAAGTGGAAAGTAAAAAAAATAAAAGAAGTTGTAAACGTGTGTTTAGGGCGGATTTGTTTTCTCCTGGGTAATATATCACAATCTCAAGTAGGCTTACACGACTGTAAATAACTGCTGAAACTTTTACGAGACGTAGGAATTGTTGGAGAAAATTGTTGCAAAGAGCAATATACATTTTGTGATGGTTGGGTTTTAAAATTATAAGGCTAGTAACGTCTAAAGAAATGGTTTACACCTCAAAATTATATTCCGAAAAAAAAAATTAGATGTTAGATAACTTATAGTAGAAAACTTCACCTTTTATTTCATGAGAAATAGATTTGGTAAAAAACATCAGTATAAAGACTATGTGAAACATTGTATTCGCAGAAATAGTCTGGTTCATATAGGTAATAAGGGTGCTAACACACTGGCGCTGCGGCGACACGTGTTGCATCACAATGGTTTGCGCACACCGCATCGCTCTCTGCGGCGCTCCAGGGCTGACGCACTAAAAACATACAATATTTTCATTCTGTAATACGTTACCGAATCAAAGTCAAGACCAAACCTATGAATAATCATTTTACGATCTGAATTCTTTCGAAGTACTGTTTTTATAAACTGATATAAATAATGTTTTGCGAAATACTTTTTTTAACCTGACTAGCATACAGGCCTAACTACAAAAATTGGTACTTAAACGAAAGAAAATACTTAATCCACATACCTAATGTATACCGTTATTTAATTACATTTATTATTTGGAACCTGTTTAAAACTGAAAAAAATTACAACATTGCAACTCATTACATCGTTTTTGAATACAGTACATCAGACAGTACAAAAGCAAGTGCAGTGTAAGTGTCAGCCCTATTCCCGCCGCAGCGGTTGCATCACGTCACTTAGCGGCGCGCGACACAAACACAAGTCATTCATCTCCGCACAGCCCTAGCTCTATTCTAAACGCACATTCTTACTCTCTTTAACACGTTTTGAAAGACTATTGTCTGACTCTATACAAGGTTTTTTAGCTTTTAACTTAAACGGAATCCTAATTTATCATCACATTGTCACATAATGCGTATTTTGACATCGTTAAGCATTTTTTTCACAAAGAAAAGAATTGAAGTAAGTACACGTAATACATGAAAGGTTGGCGTTATGGTAATCTTCTCATCACTTTCAAAGATTAATTGATACTTCATAATTGATGTCATAATGTGATTGATCTGTTAAATAAGTTGTTTTTTCGTGACTACTTACCATGTTTATGCATAGGTCTTTCTCATTAACATGCAAAATATTCCCCCAAAGGAAAGTGAATTCTTTTTGAAATGCAAAAATGAATTGGAACCATTATAAATAAATTACATACAAACAACACAGACGTAATTAACACGCAAAATCTCTTCAAACCCCAAATAAATATGTAAATGTGGTGCGTGTGTTGTTCGGCTCGCGCTCGTGTGTTTCCGGCGAGCCGAGCGTGACGTAACGCGGCGCCCGCGCACGCCGCCCGCTAGAAAGTGTCATTAAGGTCAAGGCCGACACTCTTCCGCGATTTGCATCACACACTAAAACAGGGCTGCCACAACTGATTAGAAGTGTTAATCAGTCAAATTATCCAAGCAATATTAAGGGAAAATTAATTTATAATTCCTTAAGTTGGTATATCGTGTGCGATGTAAGTACACAGTTACTTATTTTAAATACTCTTTTGTGTGGAATTACTAATATATTTTGTTGAATTAAAAAAAAAATCTATAACCAACCTACATGAAGTTTTCGGTTAGAAATTATATGTTTCTCTTTAAGACTTTAAAAATCAATTGCCTATTGCCAACCCTAGATCTAATGCGTACACGCATATTAAAGCGCTTTTGTTGGCCTACAATAACCTTTATGTCACTAAGAGTGCCGCGGTACTTTATAGTTACATAACACATATTCGTGGAATCACACATGTCTTCTATGTTATTCCATGGCACAGATATTTTCGCTAACTGACCTAACGAACCTTTTTGGTTTCGAGTATCATGTCTCATAAACACGAATCGACCAGAACCTTAAAAATGTATTAATTTTAGTTAATAATGTTCTACATTATTAATGTTATGTTAGTCTTACCATAAAGTGTTTTAAGTACTTCATAAACCATATTAAAGTTATCAACGTCATAGAAAGCGTTTTTCAATGTCACAGTTCTCATAAAATAAGATAAACATAATGTGATACAGACTGCGGTAATTAACATAATTACTTAGTAGCACAAACTAAGTGACACTTAACATAAGGTTAACACATTCACTGCGTTACGGGAAGTATTTGGTTGTAATTGAATTTCGCTCTGTGCGGCAGCTAGTTGTCCTTGTTTTGCGCTCCGTGCGGAGGTGATTTTTTTAGGTTTTCGTACTAGTAAAAAAGAGACACCTATATTGCCGGTTTCCTTGCTTGAAGTGTATTGAAATTTACGAATTAAAATGTACGGGAATTATTTTATCGTAACGCACAGGAAGGTAATTATTTTACAATAATGCGATACGGGAACTATTTGGCCGTATCCTAAACCCCGTACCGCACAGAACGTGAGCGCGCGCGGAGCTACAGTTAGCCGTAGTGCTGTGCCCTGTTAATACGATTATACAGAACGCGATATAAATAGCGCGGTATGGTACCTGTACTGTTACTTTCTTAAGTCTTTTTTTTCTGTTGATTAAATTATCGAATAAAATAAATAATTTTAAAACGTAAATCAGGGTTTTTTTTTGTAATTTAGCTTTTATAAGTACCTAAAAATGTTAATAATACAAAATAAGAATTTACTGTTTTTGTTAAAAAGTTGACATTAGCGTAGTTAGTTACTTATTATTTTTGTTAAAAATAGTTTCTGTTAATTTTGTACGACCTGAATGAACAATAATAAATTTGAAACAGAAAAATATTTTACTTATTACATCCCATCCCTAGCAATATGACTGTTGTATGCGCCACGACAACTATTTTCCCGTAAAATCAACCATTTCTAAAAATACCTGTAACTTTTAAGATATTGCTTAGATCCCCGTGCGATGGCAGCTGTGTATACACAAGGATGTAAGCTATTGATTGGTACAACAAAAAAAACCTGCTGTGGACTTTCCATGTTTCTGTGGAGGTTTGAAGTAAGGACTACGTACGGGAAAATAGACGTCGTAACGCATATCAGGCAATCTTGATACGGGAAGTATGTGACTTGTACAGCACTGGTAGCAAGTCTTAATCTAGAGCAGCCGCAGCGAACGTGTTAATGTCCTCAGCTTAGGCGCGCTACACACTGAGTGCTAAGCTTTATTTACATCATTAACATCTAGAACATCTTAGTGTCAGGAGCCCAATTCCGCTATTTTAAAGTCAGTGGGTGGCAGGTTAATGAACGTTCCAGTGTGTACCTAATTTTCGTATTCAGATGATTTTAGTTTACTTGCCACTGTTGTCATTGTAGGATTGCCACTGACTGTTCATTATAGGCTTGTCTGAATACGAAAATTAGGCACAATAACAAGTACACTGGAACGTTCATTAACCTGCCACCCACTGACTTTAAAATAGCGGAATCAGGCCCCTGAAGTAATGAAGATGAAATTTTCATGCCATATAGATTTAGTTCTTTGTAACTTTCGCTAATGCAATCAAAATCCTCGAAATATAATACAAACGGGTAATACGTTGTTATTTTAGAAAACGTTAACGAAAAACATATTTGTGAAAGAACTTCATTAGAATTCATTTATCAAAGGAACTTCACTATCCCTCGGCGTCCGCACAGTGTGCAGTGCGCCTGCGCAGATCATCTCGCAGACCTAATGGCCGTGTGAACAGCATGATGTATCGTTTAAGCGACATTCGATGGGAAGTGAGTAATGAAGGCAGATCGGAAGAACTCTTTAGATGAGTTGCGTCATCTTCATTATACTTGTGTTCAGAGGCTTTTTGTTATAGAACTAAGTAGTTCCGTTGTTTTATGGGCTAAATTGCTAAAAGGCTTTTATGAGTCTTTTTGTTATTAGATACTCTTCTATGATTGCAGCAGAGAAAATTTAAAATAGTTTATGTATCAAAAGCAACTATAGCTCTTCTTTACCTTTCGTCATCATTATCGCCTCTCCTTTTTGTCACTCGCTGTTTCTGTCCAGTCTCATCCATCCTGCTCCCCCAGTACTTTTATATAGTCTAATCCCCTTGTCTTTTATTTTATAATGCTCTTAAAATTTCTTTCATAAAACTTTTCATAAAAGTGTTTTGTGCAGCAATCAAAACGACTATCACAAAACAAAAAAAAACAATAAGGTTCTTCATTTGGAAACTCTCAAATTGCTAAATAAAAAAAATACATATTGCCAAAAAGCAAACAGTTGGTTAGGTACGTTATTTGCTGTAATTTTGAGTGTAATACCATAAGCAAAGCTTGCGCAAGCTTTGTCCTATATATGTCATAGTTGCGTCTAATTCTGTTTGTTTCGCGGATTGCTAAGGTCACGGCTTACGTTACAAAACACGGTGCGACACGCGACACGCGACACGCACTCTTACCGAATAGGTCACAGTTCATGTGTGTAGATAATCCTTGTGGTTTTGAAGCGTGATGATCATCAGGGCATGGTTTTCCCTTTAAATTAGGCATAAGCATGTCTTTTACATATGACATGCCTATTTTAAAGTTTTGGCTATATTTTCTAGCTAAATGTTCAATGATTTTTCAAATAATCTCCTAGTAGAATTCTTTTTAAGTTCTTCTACTAAACTGTCATTTACTTACAGCTATACAAAATGTGTAGGTAACACCATCTAATTAATAGGCAGATCTATAAAACATCTTTCCATAAAATGAGGTCAGTGAACTTTAAGACAAGATCATATTATAAGATGGCAATCATTCACAAAAGAACAATACAATCTAAATAATCTAATTACACTCAATTATTGTATGATCTAATAAAAATGTAGATGCATAATCGTAATCATGAATCTTCGTGTGAACTCGTGTGCGCTCGGCGGAATCAACAGAGTGAACGGATTGAACGGAGTGAATGTATAGAGGTTGTCGTTCATTCCTTATCCGATGGTCGGAACTGAACGTCGATCATTATTTAGTGTTATGTCATTTGTTCGTGACTGTACTTTTCCTTGTAGTAACAATTTGTATGTGCAATTCACAGCTTGTTGTGAATCTTATTTTATAAAACTTAGGTACCTACACAGTATATGACGTATATTTATTAAAGCTAAGCTAACCTAACCGACTTCAAAAAGAGGGGTTCACAATTTATTTTTTTACTGTTTGTTATGCGCTATCTCCGACAATAGTAAAATGATTTTAATAATTCTACTTCTGCGGTAGGGTCCCATATACATTTTACTAGTCGTTTTTTTTTTGTATTTTTATATAATTAATTATTTCCAATTTACTCATCAATTCGATAATTTCCTTCGTTTTTTAGTTTGCACAAACATGTCTATTACAGTTCACAGAACTAAATCATCCTCATTACATCCCTGCACCATTTCCCCTCCAATTCGTCGCCACCATTGTATCAAACGTACAGCCATGTCGCTTCCATTCATACTAGTAATAACACCCGGTTTCACTTTCTTCCCCATACAATCATCATGTCGTACGCAGTTACTGTTTTCATAAAATAAAACTCTATCTATACCTAATACTATGTTTAAATGATTGAATTCAAAACTAAGGTAGCTATTTGTAATATTTTGCAAATCTTTTAGTAAACATAGTTTCAAGTATGTTAGATCACCGTAAAGACCCAAATTCCAAATACCTTCGAGGTATAAATTCGTGATGGCATAAAGTAAATGACATAGTAATCTTAATTCTAATATAATATCTTATCATAACATTAACACACTTATGAGTCAGAGTAATCTCTACGTAGAGTCCAAGTTGCACGTGTTGTGGTCCTCGTAGTTGCTGAGAATTCGCGTAACAAACTAGTTCTCAGGTCAATGGCTAATATAATACCAGTTTTGCATCGGAAATAACTCGGAATGCTGTCAGATATATATATTTATAGCCGTAAACAAGTGTTACTTATAAAACTTCAAACAGCAAATTCTATTTTTGTATTGAATTATATAAGATCTTATTTTTTATTTTTGTTCCTAATACTACACTCACTTTTTAACAGCAACCATTTTGACATGTTTTTCAGATATAGGGTTGAGAGGAAGAGAAGAGGATTGTAGAGAGTAGAAATTACATTTTACCAGTAAATTTATTAATCTAGAAACTCAACTCATGTTCGCCATCTAACTTCAAAGTTTTGCATATTTGAAACGGTAAAGAAATCCCCGCTCCTTTAAAGTTTCTAAAGTCAAAAGTAAGCATACTAGAAAAAACACAATTTTAATTTTGAGAGCTCCGTGTCATAATGCCAGCCCCTTCCTCACTGAGCCACAACATAAGTCACATACAGTGCTAAGTGTGCCAGCACCGGTACCAAGTGATACAGGTCGCGATCATAAAAACTGCGGGTCACAGCATAACGCCTTACATAACGCGACAATATCGATGTGCACGCCGTACATCGCCGGCTTAATGTACGCATTGTTAGGTAACGCCTTTGTAAGACCGCGATGGACGTACATATTTTGTATAATGAACTTTTACTTTCCCTATGGGAAAAGTTGGCGTGGTGATTATTATGTCAGCGGTATTCAGATGTAGGAACAAATCTCAATACTATTTATGTCAGTTCATTCTAAAAACATTGTAAAATTTATAGAACCTATGTTTTACAAGTCTCGGCACCAAATCAGGCCAACATTGAAATAAGTATAAAAATTGATACTGTTGCAGTTTTATATTGCATATCTAAAAGTAGAGTAATATTGATTGAGATTGTCACTTGCTTTTATGGTATGTAAATACTTATACAACCCACTATCACTCTTAAAACGGTAATAACATGGTAATACCAAGCAAATCCATTTAAATAAAATCTGTCATTTTATCAAAACAGGCACATTTAAATCCATTAACAAAACATTACAGGCAGGATATAGTGATAGTAATGCAAGGAGGTTTAATAAATACTGTGAAAACGTGTCGACCCACAGTTCAACCCACTACATTATCTGTGGTAGTTACGTAAAAACTATAAAATAACTTTGCCTCAGTTATTTGCTCCCATTATTTTAAATCCGCCATTCCTTCTTGACGGGCGGCCATTACTTGTGACAGGTGATTTAAATTGATTACGCATAAAATCGTATGAATTTTAATGGCGGTAATTAAGGTCTCATTTACTTTAATTCGAGATTTTAATTTAGAGTCATGTTATGTACATAACCTTTAAAATATGTAGTTTACGGTATTCTTATGGTACAACTTAGTGGTATTAACGATTTAAACTTGTTACTGGTAGTAATTATATTTAAAAGTATAAAAATGATAGCAGCTTTGTGTAAATTTATCGAAAAGTAAAATGTTGTCATTGTCACTCACCTAAATAATATGAAAATATTAAGATTTATGATACGTCTAAGAAAATCTTCATTCAAATCTTATGTTATCTCTATTTAATGTTACTTAATTTCCGTATTAATATGCCAAATTTAACGGATGCAACAATAGCAAGAGACAGGTGTCAGGTGGATTGCAAAATATTCTTAAATTAAACATTTTATTCTAGACTTATTACAGTTCTAATGAGGATTCTAATTGAAAGTATCATTTGATATTCTCGTGAATAATGACCGTAGATGCAGTAGCGATGACATTTCGTAACTCGTTCAAATCATAGGTCGCCGTTTGTATGCCCGTCTCCTATAAATAATAGATACCAGTCTTCCATTTGCGTGAGAAAGGAATTCGATTCATTCAACACCATCACCAGAAGTAAAAGCAATGGTCTTTTTGTTGAAAAGTAAACGTAAATATGCAACAATGGCGTTTATCCCGCGATTAATCAACACACACGAAAACACGAACAACCCATTACTCCAACATGCAAGTCATCATTAATATAATTAATTACATAACCTCCGCGGTGAAAATGGGCGGGAAAAACGTTGCCGATGCATTCGAAAGTGTCATGGCGGCGCTCTTCCTCGCGAGTTCGGAAAAACAACTATCAAGTAAACAATGAGGCGTGTGAACCCTAAACCAATTTTCAAGATTAATGGATTAGTGTTTTTGAAGGACTGTAAGAAGCCAGTGTTTAAAATTAATATCACTGCAATTAGATCAGGTTCAGTCATTAAATAGAACTCTCTCGGCTTGTTGAACCCATTCTTAAATTACAGCTAAATCAATTCTGCATCTATAAGGAAGTCCGTGGTTTCTGGTGATAAAATCTCTGATGAGAACCAAACTTAAACGACGACTAACAATAGTTTAGCTTACGTAAGAAAACAATATGGACAAATAAACCTGCCTCTACATTTATGTTCCTCTACTGTATTGTTTGCATATTTACTACTCTGTAAAGGTGCGATATCTTATTCCCATTAGTGAATTATAAGTAACATAATAATATATCATAAACATCGCAAACGTGTGAATAAATCAAGATCGCATAACAATTATAAAGGGATCGTTAGCACACACAGGTTGGGCAAGTTCCCGTGTGTGGTAAGCTGGTGTCGCACCGCTCGCACCGCTCGGTGGCGTATTGAACCAGTTCACGGATTCGCACAATTTCGGCGAGAACAATATGCGTTGCACACTCGCATTGTGTTGTTCCCGCGGCTATTCCCATGAGCTACTCTCTAGGGTTGACTAATTGTTGAAACGTCTTCGTGAATTCCCAAATAAACGTGCGTCTATGTAGGTATGTAAATATTTTTATACTTAACTTATGGTTTCAATATTAATAAGTTATTATGTCACTTAGATATCGCATATCACAATTATTTTTAAACGTCATCTTTATGAAAAATACTCTACACAACTTTAAAATAAAACCTAATATCTAAGTACACTTTGTCACTGCAATAATCTCTTAAGAGACGTCTTCTGAAGCGCAGCCCTATCGCACCGACAATCTCACAGATTGACATCCAATAAAGCTGAGAAGATTCGATACCTAATAAGTTTTGTCGAGCGCTGCAGCGGTGTGAGTGTAAGTGGAACTCATTTCCGCGACTTTGTACCGATAGGAAGTGAGCGCCATGCGCCTGTCGCGATGTCGCCTCGCGCGCGCTGGCTTTGTGATTGCTCACTCAAAACTGATGCAGTACCTACAGACTGTCGAATGTCCTAGTATGTAATGTACATCTGAAGTGTTTTAAACATCGAATTGCATGATACCGACGATTCTGGCCTAGGGCATTTATTTCGACTATAACGGATTTGTAACGTAACGTCTAAATTAGTATAATTTACGCAATTCATGATGCAAGTCATGCAAGTAGCAACGCATTATGTATGGATTCAATTTAAATAATTGAGATATTAAATTTTACTTTAGAAAATTGTCCAGTAAATCTTTTTAAGTTATTAAAATATAATGAATGCAATTGACACAGATATGAAGCGTAATAAAGATAAATAACATAATTTGCACGTTTTAAGATTAAGCAGACGCTTATGGCCGCAGTTTACGGCATACTTAAACTGGCATAAACGTTCCTTATCGCACCTTTCACATTGCAGTCATTACACTAAATAATATTGAACGTCGCAGTGAGCCAAAAAGTTATGTACGGTATGTACTGTGCTAAATGCTTGTTCTTTTACTGTGAGAAACAAAGCTTTTGCTTTATAATAAGCTCGCTACCAGCTAGGATATTGATAGTTCTGGGGCTTGACCCAGCTTAATTTGTCTGATGAATTAAGATAGGTGCCAATCTCGTTAGTCATGCAATTACCACGCAAGTATTTATCAAATTGGGTTCAGCGGTTAACCCCTATAAACGTAACAAGCATTAACTTTCACAGCAACCGTTAGTATGATAACAATACTGAGTCATTTTATAACAACACATAACTATGACAACATTGCATCACTCTTACGTGAAATTATTTCATTGTATAAGTCTAGATGTAGATAATTGTATTATAATGCTCGACAATGAGGGAAATCTGAGAGGAGATGGAATTAAGTGATAAGCTTGGATTAGAACAATGGAGTTATAAATAAAGTGAGCTAAACGGAGCAAATAGCGTGAAGATACCGACAGAGGATTGTTAACGTGTCTTCAACTATTTTCCACGTCAGTGCCCCCTTAAGTGGACATATTAAGATAAGCATCATTGAATTATACCCAGTATATCCAGATTTCAAATTTTAGAAAAGATATAGGATAGGATGTTTCGTATGAATAAAGAAAAATTATAATCGCATTATATTTTTCGTCCTTTCTTATTGCATCTGTGAACAACAAGGTTTAATTTAATGGCAAGTTTCCAAACATGAACTAATCATTTTCCGACCACTAAACACAAAAGCAAGCATTTTCCACCACCTTACAGAAGATATAAAAAAGGAGGACACATCATAATAAATAAACTCCTAGCTTACTCATCGTAAAAGTTATCATTTAGCAAGCATTTAGCATTATATATTATTATGTATAACAAATTACTCTGGTTGTATAATAGTATCAGAGAAAGTAGCATTCATTAGAGGAATAACCCACGCACTGTAGCTGGCAATTATAATAATGGTTCACGTACATTATTGTTAAACCAAACAGATTAGTTTTAACTGCATCTTGTATTGCACGTAGTACTCTTTACTGGTGGATTACCTATGAATAAAACATTGCTGTCTTCGATATATTTTGCGTGTGTGCCACTGAAACTTTTGTTATAAGTTCCGATTTCTGAACGCAATAAGTTATTTGATTCTTATACATGTAATCCTTGCTACGTTAATATCACTGTCTGAGCTCATACACATAAATAGCTGTTTCCTTGGAAAGCTTGGAAAGGATCGATAATCGAGTTTAGGTAATCATGAACATTTGACCTAAATATAAACTATTGGCTATATATTCACTAGCTACCCCATGGTATCCTAAACACATGCAAATCACCTCGGTTGCACCATAAGCCCCTGACACCATTATACAGTTGGCAAATAATACGGATCGTGGAATACAAAGAGAACGCTTTAATTACTTAGAAATGCTAATTACAATCGTTTATATACGTCCGTCTGACCGCCGTCTAGTTTGCATGCTGTGTACTAAATATTTTGTTAATGAATATGAAAAATACTATCTCTTAAATTAACGAATATAATTCTTCAACGTGTCAAAGACCCGGTGTTTTTTTGTTTTGCCTGGAAGAATAGAAGAAAAATAAGCCCTATTATTTTGTATTATCTTATGAATCTAAGGTTAACTTAAATGAATATTTAATAATATTTCTATATCCATCCTTTCCGGATGTTTTAGACAGGAAGAGGTGCGATAGTTTGGTATTTCATAGATACGAACACTACAATACAATGATACCTTAGGCAAATAATATTATCTTTTCAAAGATCTCCCACCTTAGAAACGATATACCTAACCACTGATTTTGCAATACATCCTTTTAAATGTTTTTACATCCTGATCATGTGCAATATGCACAGTGCACACCCATCAAGCGACTGACCTCAGCTCATTACCTCTTACATGTCCATATTCTAATGAGTCTTTGGACAAAAACTCGTGTACTCGGAGCTTTCTCCGCAGGTCATATGTTTATGATCGCGTTACGTCACCCGATGTCATCAGGTATCAGTGATACGCGGATGTGACACGCACTCTTCCGGAGTACTAAGTGTAATAACTTCAGTTTAAATTATCTTACTGCAGTAGATTACAAATACGTTCCCACCTAGGGTAGGTTTCAGGCCAGTTCTAGGTTGGCCCAAAGCATCTTCCATAGCGAAGCAAGGTCTTGTTTACGATAAAACTCATTCGAGAAAACAGGCTATATTGTGTATGGTAATTTATTCAAACAGGTGTCCAGAAAAATGCCGAATTATCTTTGAAGGTTCAATTTCCAATTATTTTGTCTTAAAATTACTTATTAATGTTTTACGTTGAGCTTGAGCTTAACGTATTAAAGAAACACGTGAATCCACCAATCAGTGAATACGACTAGATTCCACGTGTGTCGATAGATTACAGGTATATTGAACTTGTAGTACAACAGGATATTACTTGGATTACTGTAATTATCAGCGGGTTAGTCCCGCGCATGCGTACTCACACTCATTATACTAATCATGCAGCACTTATTGGAAGATATTGAAGATGTAATTGGTTTTGGAGATAAGGTTTTTTGTCCATATTTTTCCTTCATGAAAACTACTTAATTTTTCACGTGTTTACACATGTATGTGTAACCATAGAGAAATCGAACTTTAAGCAAGGCTTGAAAGCGACAAGTAATTAAAGTAAGATCCGTAAATGCACCACAACAAAGTAAAACATCCTAATGTAACAACATAGAGACACAGCCGCCGAATAAATTACCTATAAATACTAAGCCCATTGTAATTCATGTCCCGCGTCCACATAAGTAGACTAATGTTTATGTCATTGAAAGTAGAAATGCCCAAACACAAGGAGATGACATCAAAGTCCGTGAAAGTGAACAACCGTGTACTATGACATTGTAGCACCTTTATGTCAAAGGATTAAGGTTGATATTTGTAAGTCAGTTGACCCTACAATGTTTTCGATACTTACGGACCTTCCTTCTTAGTACATATCTATACATGAGGATTTCGTGGCTTGTCGTGAGGCGACTGGTAATTACTGATAATGAGCGAATTTGAATCAAACAGCTACATCGCAATGTTGATGGGAGTAAATAACTTTGTAATGTGTGTTGTGATTCCGAAGGCAATGTCGTAGTTAATCGTGTTTGAATTGAAAATGTAAACCTTGGGGTTTAAAAATAACGTCTGACAAATAACAATTTTAAGGCCTACTTATACCAACAATGATGGATCTCTAGATAGAAATAACTACTTATTAAAGTCTTGCAACAAGTTTCTTAACAGAAACATTAAAGCCACCAACAATTTAAACGAGAGACCAAAACTAAAACAATTAAATGTCTTTACATAAACGACTATTCTTTGCGAAGTAAACCGCGCTATTAAATCAATTGGCGCGACACTCATTTGTCGCGAAATTTCAAGTACGAAGGACCACACTTAAAAACGATTTGCGAAAATACATCTTACTGCTTCGACATAAAGTTGGTGGCAATGATGAAGAGTGATGGTGTGCTGTCGACTGTATAGTTGGTGTAGATCAGTAATTTGCGGTGTGGCAATAGGAGCGATCTGCACGAATTGTGGGAATGTGTCGCAAGAGGCCGCGACGGCCATTGTGTCGCGGACAGCTGGTGGCATCCTTGTGCTGAGTACCAGGTTAAGTGGAACAATGTGCCATTAGTGCTAGCAGTGGCTCAACGGTTAAGATGAAGTCTTATCATTTGTCACATAGGAACTTGAGGGTGGACTTTGATAGGAGTATTTTCTTTTCACATTTAGTGCTTAGTGTGTCCTCGAAAAACATCAACTAAGTAGTTATTTTTTATATTACAACTTTGATAGTACCACCATATACAACTGTAAAACCTTTACTTTTCGCCTACAATTACAGTAGTTATTACACAGCAATACAACATGTTGACTGTCGGTAATCGTAATGTCCCTAAATTCGGTGAGACTTGAAGCCAACCCCAATAAAGTTAGAAAATGTGATATTTTGAACACAAGGGGTCTAAATTATTTCTTTGTCTTATTGTTACAGGTGGCGTCAGCCCTGCTGGTGCTGTCCGTGGCCGCTGCGACCCCCAACAAGCATAAGAAGCGTGAAGGTGAGCCTTAACTAACTATATAACGCAACTGTGAGAGCCTCTGTAATGTAAGCCCTTGTTAGATCAACTTAAACAGAAAGTCATTGCTGATATGCAATTAAATAAAATACTGCTTAGATTTCTTATATAAAGTAGCCACAACAACTTCAACAACGAGCTACTGTATAACAACTAACGCGTTTGCTTTTGAAATGTCGTCGGATTTCTTACCTATCATTACAGAGGCTCTAATCGTAAAAGACATAGATACTCAAAGTATGAAATAATAGCACCGATACCGTTATTTGCAGCTCCCCTGAGTTCCTCGTACCTACCTCCTTCACAAGGGGGCGGTGGTCACGGTGGTGGCGGCGGTGGCTACAGCAGTGGCGGCGGCGGTGGATATAGCGGAGGCGGCGGCGGCGGCGGCGGTGGTGGTGGTGGCTACAGCGGAGGCCACGGAGGAAGCGGCGGCGGTGGCCATGGAGGTGGCGGCCATGGAAGTGGCGGCCATGGAGGTGGTGGCCACGGAAGCGGCGGCCACGGAGGCGGCGGCGGTGGCGGTGGCGGCTACCCAAGTGCTGGACCATCTTCCAGCTACGGGCCGCCTAAACCCAGTTATGGACCACCAAAACCTAGCTATGGGCCACCCAAACCTAGCTACGGTCCACCCAAACCTAGCTACGGCCCACCGAAGCCCAGCTACGGTCCACCGAAACCCAGCTACGGACCACCAAAACCTTCCAACAGCTACGGACCCCCTCCGTCCAAGCCATCCAGCTCTTACGGAGCCCCGGCAAGACCTCCAGCGACTAGCTATGGCGTCCCAACTGGACCGTCCACAACTTACGGGGCACCTAAACCATCGAAGCCATCCAGCTCCTACGGTGCTCCCTCAAGCTCCTACGGTGCTCCATCTCCTCCTTCATCCTCCTACGGCGCTCCAGCGTCAGTACCATCAAGCTCTTACGGAGCTCCTTCATCAGGTCCTTCTAGCTCGTACGGCGCTCCTTCTCCTCCGTCGTCTTCGTATGGCGCCCCGTCATCTGCTCCATCTAGCTCCTACGGTGCTCCTTCCCCACCATCTAGCTCCTATGGCGCCCCAGCGTCTCCACCTTCCTCATCATATGGCGCTCCTGCCGCAGCACCATCATCATCATACGGTGCCCCTTCATCCGGTGGCAGCAGCGGTGGGTTCAGTAGCAGCGATTTCGGTGGCAGTAGCTTTGGAGGCAGTGGTTTTGGAGGCAGTGGGTTCGGCTCCAGTGGTCCATCATCAAGCTATGGCGCCCCAGCCAGCCCGCCATCAAGCTCTTACGGCGCTCCGCCATCAACCAGCTACGGCGCTCCTAGCAGCGGCGGCGGCGGCGGCGGCGGTGGTTACTCTTCTGGCGGATCTGGAGGATACTCGTCCGGCAGTGGTGGACACTCCAGCGGCGGTTCCGGTGGCCACTCCGGAGGAGGCGGCGGTGGGTACTCCTCCGGCGGCAGCGGAGGCGGGTACTCGTCCGGCGGCAGCAGTGGTGGCTACTCCTCCGGTGGTAGCGGCGGCGGTCACTCCTCGGGAGGAGGTGGTGGCTACTCCTCCGGCGGCGGTCACTCCTCGGGAGGAAGCAGCGGCGGGTACTCCTCTGGCGGCAGTGGGGGCGGATACTCCTCCGGCGGCAGCGGAGGCGGGTACTCGTCCGGTGGCAGCAGTGGTGGCTACTCCTCCGGTGGTAGCGGCGGCGGTCACTCCTCGGGAGGAGGTGGTGGCTACTCTTCCGGCGGCGGTCACTCCTCAGGAGGCGGCGGTGGCTACTCATCTGGCGGCGGTGGCGGCGGCTCGGGCGGCCATGGCGGCGGCGTGCCCCCCACCATCGGCCAGAGCTACGACTCCAATGGTGGCTATGTGTACTAAGTCCTGCAGGCTCCTAGCCTCCTAGCACTAATATACGATAGTCAATTATTTAGGTGTCACAGATTGTTCAGTATTGGCGATACAAAAGTTAATCTCAGGTGTCTCTACTCTTTGTATTTTTGTACGGTTATGACCAAACTTTGTATGTATTGTGTACCTACTTTTCACAAAGTTGCGAACCACATTGAATGCTTTGAGCGATCCTATATGTATTTTAAGAAAAATATGCCTATACTGGGATTATTAAATCTCAAACGATGTTACCATGTTACCAAATAGCTCGAAGCATTCCGCCTGTGCTCGGCCGGTGAACTATGAATTGTGAACAAATGACGCAGACGTCCTGTGATGAGTATCGCACGTCGCCCTCTGCTTACCACGTAAGCGACGCTTGAAAGTATTATCTTTAATTTAATTATAATAACGAATTGTACAAAATTTAGTTTAAGTAATTATACTTTTTGTATAAATAAAAAAAAATGTAAATAGTGTGCTTGTTCCCATTTGATCCTCAACCTGCCTAACCCTTTGTTTTCTCGACGTATACAAAAGGTACTTCAAGCGTAGACCATAAAGTAAAATAAATACACTTACTCAATTACTTACATTGTAGTTGCTAAAATCGAGGAGACACAGGAACACACTTTTCGCTGCTATACTAGCTCAGTAGACTGCACCTAAGTAAGCTGGCATGGCATGGTAGAAGGGGAGAGGCAATAAAACTCGTCACCAACATGCTATATGTTTTATTTTAATGTCGTCGAGACGACCGCGGAATTCACAACGTTACACATTTTTTTACACATTTTTCATTTTCAAAATTTTCAACAAGAACTAGGAATAAGTCAATAGTAGGTATATCTACTAGCTAACAGTGGGGCCCCGCTGCCTGATCACGGACGCTTCAACTTAACACGTTTCACACGAATAGCAAATGTTTTTCATGAGATAAATATTGTTATAACTTTGTTAAATTTGTAAGTAGATATATAGTGTAGATATAATACCTATATAAATTCATATAATACTTTTTATTAAAACAATATAGGTAGCTAAGAAATTTTGTGTATATTTGCATAAATATTACAAAGGCGATGAAAAATATTTGAATGGTTCGCTTTGGAACGGATTTCGATATGTATGGTTTTTGTTAAGGACGAGGTGTTTACTTGCTCAGAACTTTGTACTTGAACCAAGCTTATAAGGCTGTTTCCAATTTCATATTTAGCCCATCATACCCTTTACCCATATTTAGGTAGTTAGTCATTTCAGAACGTTACATAATATTTTCTTTTTAGCAAATAACTATTTCCGTTGTACGATATGATGTTGAAGACTTTGAACGAGAAATTAAAAATATCAGAGTGCTCAGATATGGAAGCTTCAAAAGACATTTTTGGTGTAAGTAGTATCTGTTTTAGCAAACCCTGTTCCAGTTAGTTTTGATCTGTGTGTAGAGTCTGCGTATAGAGTGTTTCATTTGATGTTGTTTTAAAAATACATATTTTAAAAAGTAAACTATCGGTTGTATATAATATTTAGTGTATATATATATAATGGTAATCGATCAGGGAGCGGCGCCGAAGAACAACAACGATACCTATGTCTACTCTTACAGCTATGATATGTATGTCACACTAAACACTAGGATATGTATATGTAAGTCACATAGAGATATGTATTGAGTTAGGTTAGGCAAGTGGATATCACATCATTATATACATATATATTCGCAACATATACAGTATATAATCCCAATGTTATATTTCAAAACGATTTTATATAAACTTTATTATCAAAAACAATTCGAAAGCTTTTAAAATATCAAACGTGGCAACTGTTTATCTATGTTATATATTTTTCCATAAAATATGTGTTGATATGCTTTACATATGTATATATACTCTGTGTATACAATTGGTTTACACCCAAAAGGATAAAAGTTGCCAATATTGACAGTAAGTCTAGGTAGTAGCGAAATACACCGTGATAAGAAACATTACGTCAAAAAGCTATATTATATGGACATTGACACGCTTATACAGGACATGTAAACGCTCTGGGAGGTAAACACGACATCTGTGAACACCGATACACATATAATTTCATAAATATTGATTACTACTACCTGCGACACTTGATCGGCCACCTGTCGGCCACGCGTCGGCCACCTGTCGGCCACAGGTCGTGCACGTGTCGGCCACAGGTCGGGCACACGACACACACGTAAGCTCTCCACTATACACGTAATATTCAAGTTACACAAGCGCGAAACTTAATAAGAAATTACTTATGCCTTTATTTTATTGCGTTTTGTTTGTTTCAGCTCATTAGGCCAGTGTTGGTGAATATCGCGTTGATAGAATTAACTTTATAATATATTCTTCTATATATTGATCTATTAGATACATAAATATATACGGGTTCACGCCACATAAAGCGTACAAATCACACTTCTAAACTATACAACATACTTAACGTATATAATTTGCTCTATTTAAATAAAATTTATAAAATTATAACAACCACTTAATTGTACGGACTAGACTTAAACATTTTATTTTAAATACTCATAATATTTGATATGTTTGGATGCCATTTTCAGTGACCCTTTTTCACGAGTGCGAAATATATTTTTAATTTAGGTATAAATATTCATTTTGCTTTAGCTTTATATAAATCTAAAAAGAAAAAATCCACCTACAGTGATATATCTCTTTGTAGTATATAACAGGCTGTGTGCGATAGTTTACCATTATATGTATTTTCTAGTATGTATATAGCGTCTCTCGTATGTATATGATACCGTTTGGTCACAACACTCGTGTCTAACACACGCACACATATACATGTGACTATAAGCACGTCGACTTCAGTGAACTTCTCTCTACATTAATTGACTTAAATAAGGAATCGTCATCAATATAAATAATATATAAGTAAGTATATATACATACTCTAACAACGATTATAATTCACATTTTGATATGTATGAGTTTCAACACTTCGTAATCACAATTATATGCTCCACTACAAAATAATACAGCTTACGTCATTTTTACACCAACTATAAAGATACATCTATTGCTTAAATGCCATTATACCTACACGATAATATTAGTTCATTAAATATATATCAGTTTGCGCTTACGTCGTCAGCAGTCAGAATAAAAAGAACTCGTTCGTAAGTACGTTATGATATGTTACAGTTACAAAATGTTTTGTTTACAGGAAGATATACATGATATGTTTCGATCGTCTTGAGCACAACTAGTCGATTTAGTCGAAAAATACTGAATTACTGTTCCATACTTCGATGTAACGATCATACCAAATTCGAATGACAAATAAGAAATAGTAAAATTTTCGGAAAATATAATATAGCACCCGCTGTGGTACCCCGAGTGTAGCTGGTACGGCCGGCGCGGGGGGCGCGGGGGGCGCGGGGGGCGCGGGTGTGGTGGTGACCTAGTGAGGGTACTTATCTCAGAAGGCGGTCTGCTTGCCGAAGGGCTGCACGGGCGGCGGCGCGCTGCTGCTGCCGAACAGCGGCGTGGGCCCGTCGTTGGGGTCGTCCAAGTCGTCATCCGGCTCCAGCGCCGGGTTGATGCGGCCGCACTTCTCGTCCGGCCCCACCAGCGTGGACGCGGCGCCGTACAGCCGGCCCGGCACGCCGCCCAGCACCGACATCTGTTCGCCGGCCTCGGACGGCTCGTCCACGCGCCGGATGTCCTCGGGAATGTTTACCACGCAGTTGAAGTAGTCAGACTCGGGGCTCAGGTAGCCAGAATTGAACAGGAACCTAGCACAACACAAACAAAACTTAATGGGATCCCAGGAAATTGTAGAAAGTCATAATTCGTCGAAATTGCTTCGTAAATGTTTGAAACTAGAAATCTATCCGCCGACGATAGTTACGTGTTACGTAATTCGTCAAGCTTCTATAACAAAAGCTAATAATTTTAGAAACAATACAAATCCTAACACTATGTAGGAGGAAATAACCTGAATCACAAAACATTAACACAGTTTACAAATAGATCATAACACAAAATACACCCAAAATCTGTTATTGCGACTCATTTCATTCACGAAATAAATAACTTTCAAACGCATTGAACATATGAGTTTAAAAAGGGATTCTCAATCAAAATAACTTCATGAAAACATCATGTATTTACGAATCCTTTATTGGAGATCCTAATCCAAAGTTTTCTTATTCATCCGACCAACTTAAAGCAGACCTATTTAATATGGTAATTCAGTTAAAATTAAGTGTTGGCACAGCAGCGGTCGGTCACGCTATTTAAATAATAATTAGCTTTACTAACGAACAATTATACTGAATTAGGAGGGAACCTTAACAAAAGGTATTGTGCTAGTACTTAATTTTTTTTTTAATCTTTGTTTTCTTTTTTTAGCAAGAAACTTGTAACAATAAACGACCACAGGCTAGGTTTGAAATTCATATTAAATATGGTTTTGAGTATTTAAATAAAACTGATAAATCTTGTATAATATAACCTAAATAAGTAACGATAGGATTTCAAGGTCTTGAGTGAAATTTTAAATAACCTTTACTTATTTTAATTCTACCATTGTTTTACTACCAGACTCTGTGTCACTAAAGAGGGAAAGTTTTTAACCCCATAAATAATAATGAATTATGTATAAATAATGATTGTTTGTCCATGTTTTACGAAACTTGTCTCATCGTTACTGCGACGGCACTTATTAACATAATGATTGATTGCTGTATATAAATAATGTGGTCTCTCCAAATATTGTCATTATTTAATTATGTCAGACGTGTAGTAATTTTATTCAGTGCGTGTAAAGTAACGTAAACGTTACATAAGAGGACATCCTCTTAAGGTTTAAAAATAGTATCGATCAAAGAAAAAGCTTGTTAATGAGCACAGCATAATAAATAACGAAGTACACATATGAATAATTTTATTAAGGTTCTAGGTTTACTCCGCGGTTTCAAGCACCTTTTCATTGGACTCTCAAGGGTCGTATTCAAGTTAAATAGCCTTTAACTTTTCAAGAAATAGGTTATTGAATGTTAAAAGCTTTTTAAAATATTATCCAGTCAGATTTAAAAACTCTTTTTACTGAAATTAGTTTAAACAAACTGCATTACATACTGTATTAATTAGTATTTTATAAGACAGATTCCAAATATTTCTTTATTACTGGCAGCCTGGTCGTGCTTTACTAATACTTTCCTCTCGTTAAAATTCATTGAGAATTTTCCCCGTGTCACGATGCGCGATGTGTAATTACGATACCTATGCAGCTATGGTTTGATCTAACCGAAATCTGCAGATTTGGTTTATTGTTTGTTTTTACTAAATGAAATGAAATGAAATAAAAAAGGATTTTAGTAAATTCTAAAGAAGAGCTAATTGTACGAGTGGCCTTATGTTTTAGGAAGCCCAAAACAACATATGCTCTAATATCGACGTTATTGATCAGATTTTGGGTCTATTGCAGTTATGTATAGGTAAATAATATTACAAGGAGATTGTGTTGTGTTTTATTACTTTTAAAAGCTTTACAATCTCCATAGGCGGGTAGAAATCATGTTTATCGAAGGTTTATGAGTCCTTCGGGAAACATTGGCCTGTTGATAAATATGTATGATATGTGGGATTTATTACAAAGGGAAGGCAAGGAGGATGTAATGAAATAAAGTACGTCCCCATAAAAAGGATACCTACAGATTACCAGTTTTGGAAAAATAATGGATTAAGTACCGCCAACAATAGACTTTCTACATGCATGCATGTTCTGACAAATTCAAAACGAACAGAAAAATTACGTTAGATAAGAAACACTGATGGGTAGGTTATTTAATATTGTCGATTAGACAACCTTCTACCCAAACATTCCATACGTACTCTATGGGGGCAACAATGGCCATAATATCAATAAACCTAGAAACCCTAATCGCCTCCAAACACAGCTAATGGTCAAATAACGTAAACGTTAGAATTTCGCGCTTTCTCAGCTGACGCGAGTTGCGAAACAAGAATGTATGTGTTTATGTGTTAGCAGATATTATGTGATGCCGTGCTTATGTCATTAATTCTGTTTGTCTATGGATTAAAGTATTATCTACGCATTATGTGTTACACGATAACTTAATTTAATACGTATTTGCATGACCTATGACATAACATATGCGGATGTATACATTTAGAAATACTATAATTAAATATCTATAAATGCTTGTAACTAAGCATCTAATATAAAAGCGACCTAAACTTTGTTTCCAAAATGCATAATGTTTTAAACAGACATCTCTGTTTATTCCTTTGAAGAACAGACAGAAGCACAATTATAAAGGTACTACGAAGAAAAGACATTAAAATTACAGGTATAGGGCGACTGTTTAAACAAGAAATTTGCACTTAAGAGGCGGTCTGACTTTCAGAATATTTAATGAATCCTGCCTGACTCAAAGGCGTCTTAACGTCAATAGAAGGGTAGACTAGCTTTGTAAAGGGTAAAAATTCCTTTGATACATTCTATACATAGCGTTATACAAGGTCAGACCGAAACTTAAATTAATTAGGCACTAATTAGCCCAATGTCTTATTTTTAGTTCTATTTATTTTTGTTAAAACACGTATTTGTCACTGGAATTCTTTGATATGAAATATATAGCTGAAACTGGAACTCTAATTAAGGACATGTAAATTATCTTTAAAGTCAGCTATATGTCAAATAAAAACCATTATCGAAGTACCTGAATAAAGTAATGTACTAACTAAAAAATAATGTACTCTTAAGAGACATGTTCTGAGTACATTAAGTATATCAAAACATGATAACAACTTAAGTCGATATTGATTGCCGTATCAAGTTGTCTACAGAAACTCCGTAATGGCAGAAATTGATCGCTCACAGCAAATTGAATCAATCAACTTGTATGACGGATCTCAGGAGAGACGTGAACTGAATTGACTCAGTATTTCATTATTAAATATTTTATAATATTTTTTTATATTTATTCGTGGACTTACGTCAAGAGCTACGTATCTTTAATACCTACTAAATTATTGAAATCGTTATCAGATTTTTTGTAAGATGTAAGATAGTGCCTGGGAGAGAGATAGCTTTCAAGTTTTGACGACAATAAGCTTATATACAGGGTGTAAATCCAAAAGTGGTAAAAAGTACACATCTGTCATCACATCTCTTATTGATATCGAATTGTTCGCATTATGTAAACCGTCGTCAAAGTCGTCAACCCGGCTTGATGATGAGCTGCACCTAGATCACAAACAATCTATACATATAAATACATGTATATACTTACACGGAGAGCCAGGAGACGAAGGCGAGCGTGAATAGCGACATGGTCATGGCCATGGTGCGGAAGGGGAACAGCTGCACCTGGTTGACGGCGTCCCAGCCGGGGTAGTGGATGAGCGCCGGCAGCCCCAGCAGCTTCTCGCCGCCCGTCAGCCGCACCAGCAGCGCCACGCAGTACGCCGCCAGCGAGCCGTACGTGTTGCAGTGCTTCTTGAAGTGCACCACCATCAGCAGTTGCGGGAACAGGATCACGTACACCAGGTCCGAGCACATCGACCTGCCATACACCAACTTGTGTCAATAAACATCATAATAATACAATCCTATAGAAGTCCCACTCCTGGACACCGGGATCACCTCGCTAGCTAATTGAAAAGAATACATGGTCAGGCGTTTCCTCAAGATAAAATAAAGCCCTCAGATTTCTACTTGATTTCCTAATCCATCTTCCTACAAATATACTCGTATGTCTGTACGTAAGTATCATGTATTGAGTTGTATACAGAGTGGATATGACAGAGGGGCATTAAATTACACTCTTTATACTATACGTGTTTAGTATTAATTCGATATAAAAATAAAAAGCGCCAAAAATGAAAAAATATTTTTTTCAAACAAACTAAATAGCTTACAAATTAGAATAAAACGCGAATAAAACGTAAATAAATTTGACTGACTTACTTACTTGTGACATGCGTCAATGCTTAGACATAATCAGCTGTTAGGAAAGATACATCGTGTTGAAACGGAGCAAAATCTTAAAAAATCATTTGCGACTAAACTACTGCTCCTATTTAATTGATTTTTGGTACAGAGATTGAAAATGGTATCTATATATCAGCCACATTCAAGAAATAATGACCGTGCTTTGGGATTATGAACCTTAATTCAATGACTAACAGTTCAATTTCCATCACATTCAAATTACTTTTGGGCCCTTTTCGGTAATATTTGTCATTCTAAAATGAACTTAAACACCTGTTGTCAAAGTTGATAATTGCGTAATTAGCAATAACGTTTCATTCTCTTTCCAGTTTGGCTTTAGTATAGTATAGGCAGTTTAAAGAAAAGCCCCTCTGTCGTATCCACTTTGTATAAGTAATAGTGTTTAATTACACTATACTACCTATAGGCCCGTAACTGTCCATATCGGAAAAAGTCCTTTTTCGTTATGATAAGTAGGTACTAAGCATTCTTTATAAATTATTTCTGCAAAAATACAAATTATATTGAAGGAACTGAAAAGATAAATAGTAATGACTAGATCTTAACAAATTAAGACAGATTTATTTGAATATAAGACTGATCAGCAGTAACTAGGTTCAGTACTTATTGCTCCAGTAATTCGGCATTCGTGCTGCCCGCACGTGTCCTGTGACCCGGCTGCATCACGACGGATGGCGCAAGCTCAAGCTCCATCAAACATTATGGTACGCTCCAAACATTTGCATATAACTGCAGATTGCTTTAATACCCAAGTACTGTTGCATCCTATTAAAATAATGGCAACTAAACCGTGTTATTATCGCTCTGATACAGATTGATCGTAATCCGTAATAGATACGTGTGATGTAAACCGTCACGATTGTCTTATACTGCTCAACACCTTTTAAGAGGCTGGCTATACTTCAATAAACTCACGTTTTACTTTGTTCCTATATTTGACATCAAGTTACCAAGCTCCAGTAGCTCATTCTCCAAATTCCTAAAAGGTTCTCGTAACGAAAAATATTTTAAAGAAAAATCTCAGCAAAGAATTCAGTTTATCATAAAAGGAAAATATTTAAGGAAAATTGAATCCCGCTAGTGCGCTCTGAAATAAGCAGAGTTTAAATTTTCTATTCGTCGGCAGTCGGCAGTGGCCCGCGGCTCCGCCGGCGGCTGCGGCATCCAATTTCGATGCAGGTGTGAGCAGACAGTTTAAACGACCGAACAACCTCCCCCCCCACATCCCCCTCCAGCAATCCCCACTAAACACACACCTGTAGGGGAGGTACAGAGGGGGTGGGTGAAAAGGGTTGTAAAGCTATTAGAATTTTGTATTCACGAATTCAAGAAAATCTTTATTCGTTTCAAGGAAAAACTTTTGTCAGATGTATTTTATTGGCAATTTATTGGACATACTTCCTCAACCATTGGCGTAGTGATTGTGGTACGAAAGATTATTTTTGCAAATCCTACCCGACTAGGTACTTTTGGTTTCTTGAAGATATTATGAAGGTAATGAAATGAAAATTATCTAAAAATCAATGTTACAGGGATATATTTTGAGAAAATATAGTGGTTACCGTTCCACATGCCAACCCTAAATCGACACGTGTACCAAGCAGAGGTAAAATAGTTATTCCGGAGGGTGCAGTTGGAATTAAGTTTCAATTAGCGTCGCCCCCGCAGCGCAGGGTTAGCCCCGCGTCACTGCGCTCGTGCGGTCCGTCATATTGACATTATCTGGTCCAACTCTTACAAAACTAAATCCCGAAGTTATCGATTCAGCGAATAGCGAGATTCAATTCTCGCGATTGAAAATGAAGTTTACATAACTGAATTGCGCTTTTGCCAGCGTAGCAGTAAATTTAACAAACCCTATAATAGGAAATAAAATATTTTAAACCAGCGACCCGCCCCTGCTTTGCTGTAACAGGAAGGTTATACTTTGGTATAAACCTTCCTGTTACATTAAATTACTCTATTATTGGCGAACTATATAAAATCCATTCCACAGTTTTTGAGTATAGACTTTGTTTTATAATATGTTATTTCTTCTTATACCGTTCACTGTTTTAGTTAGGCAACAGACAAGTAGGCACTATAACATAAGCACCTACGTTCCTAACATAAGGACACGTGTTATCTTGAAGGACCCTTGCACCACAGCACGAGGTCTCGACATAACTACTTCATCATGACATTACCGCATTACGGTAATGGTGACGATTACCGTACAGATTCGGCGAGCGTCAGGTCCGGCGATCAGTGCGTGCGTAATGGATGTGACCTAATAACAGTGTGTGGAAATATCGCGCTACTGAGTTCAGGGGCAGACAGGAATCCAGAGAAATATTACTAAAATGAGGATTCAAGATCAGAGTAGACTTCTGTTTGACGCTTTTAAGTAACGATCGTTAATGCGATGGCGGATCGTCCCGAAAGGACCTCCCCATATACTTAATGTACGTACTACTTTTTGGTATAGACTTGCTTTATACTCTATGACAAATTCATTTTTGCTAAAATCGTATTAGTAAATGACCATAAGTTTTGCGAAAACTATTGTTGTTTAGTGTTCATTAATTCTTTTGGTTCTTGGTACTAACTACGTTATACTATTATTGCTGGCAACATGGCCGTCAAAGATCCATAATGACATATAAATGTTTGTATGTAATTCACAATCATATTATAGAATGTATGTAATGGGACTTTGTGACCATGGGGGAGGTATTAATATAACATTATGTTGATCTTATGTGACAAGGATGGGTAAGGTCAAAGGGCCATGGAAATACCATCGTAAGGTAAGCACAGGAAGCGTATATTTTGATCTGCCCGAGATAATGAGTATCATCATAATATGACAGCTGCACCCAGGCGCTGAACAGATATCGGTGAGCCAATTAATATCCGTGGCGTGGGAGGATCGCAGCGCGTCGTCCCGGTCGTCCCGGTCGTCCCGGTCAAATAATAGGATCGACAGAAATAGTCGCACAATATTTAACGTAAAAAAAATGGTGTGGGGTTATAAAAAATCGAATTTAAAAAGAGTTTTCACGTAGGTTGTGATTATAAAGGGCAGGCAAGTGGAGCATAAAGCTCGGCTACTTGACCTGTGAGGTGAGGATGTTTCGACCTGAGGGTGTGAGGGCTGCCTGGAGTGCGTGTCGAAGTCGAGAGGGTCGCGGAGGCCCGCCAGAGGCCCGCCAGAGGCACTCCGACACACACAAGTATACGTGTTTTAACTACAACGGAGGGTGAATACACAATGTAATGAAGGTAAAAAATGATTCGTACATTTTGGTATTATAACAGTTTTGGTAACTAATACTACGTAGGTACGTTAACAGTCTTGGTATATCTATTCTACTATAGGAAAGTGGTGGTAGGAACTAGCTTATTACAAAATAACCTGGAGTCAATTACCTAGGCTAAATGAAAAAAGAAAATATAAAGTTTGAAAATTATTTTTATTAATCAATCTAGCTATCTAAAGTTTCGACGCTGTGAAATTAGTTGCTCTTTTCTCTTTAACTTGATTTGATCTGAATATTGGTTCCTTAAACAAAGTATTATACAACTTAACGACATAGCTATGATACCAGATAGGAGCACACGAGACACTAAGTACAATGTTCCCCTTGCCGTGCCATAAGTTCGCACGACTTGCTCGTAACATGCGCGCACGCACTACGCCTTACACTTGCGCAAGAGCAGCTGCTTTTGCTAAACATTGTAACTGAGGCAGTTTCAACATAAGTCACATGAATTAGTACAATTCAAAGGCTCAATTTTGTTATTATGGGTCCTAAACCGTAATTTAGTCAGTGAAAGATGAAAAAATAAAAGTTATTTTGGCTAAAAAGTCTTCAAATAATATATCTACAGAATGCTGATTTCATTTCCTGTAATAGAAATAAACACGCGCTATGTCTTCATTCAAAACAAAAGCCATATTTGAACATCAACCCTTATTTCGATAGATGTCGGTCTCATCACCCATCTAGAAGATTTCCGGTAGTCACACCAGCACTAATACATCGTTGCGCCTGAGACTTATGCTAGAGCATACGCATCGAAGTGTAACACCATGCTATATACAATCTATATTTCCCTTATATCCACCTCAAGACTACAAGTTCTACTTCCATATTTTATTTAACTGTACCTAAAAAGGACAAAACCGGCAGTTGCTAACGTAATTATCAACATCAGCTATAAAAATGTCCCGGAAACACAGTTTCTGCAATAAAAAAAGCTATATTTATTAAGTATTGTCTATAGTATGCACTCACCAGAGCCCGTATATGGAGGGGATGGTGAGCGCCATGAGCGTGGCGAGGCAGCCCACCACGAGGATGGCGGCGCGCATCACCCAGATGATCTCCATCTCCGACGCGTTCTGCCGGAAGATCAGCTTGTACACGTTCCTGCGGAGAGGAACTGGTGTCAGAACACGTCCATGACATACACACGGTTTTGGGTGATTAGATTCGTCAAAATGGCCAGTGGACAAAATGTTGTGAGTTCGATTTCGACTTCGAAATGTTTTGTAATTTTTACGTTTATTATTTTGAGGTATGTTACTTAAAATGTTTTTTAAAATACTATATTACCCACATGAACCTTATAAGAAAATAAATATTTTTTTGTGTTAAGGTTTCTAAAACCGGGTAATTCTGGATAGTAATAGTAAATTACCTGGCAAACATGGAGCTGGCGCTGAGCACACTTGAGTCAGCGGAGGACATGACGGCTGCGGAGACGGCGCCCAGGCCGAAGAAGGAGACGAAGTCCGGCGTGAGGTGCTGCAGCACCAGCGGCAGGATCATGGACGTCTGCTCTGAGGTCAGCTCGCCCTCCGGCGTCAGCTCGCCGCGGTAGTCCGTCTCGTTCCACGCTAGGATGACGGGGAATGTGGAAGCTGGTCATTATTTCATCCAACTGAACCTAGTAACTGTATTACTGGACTAACAAACTCTATTCCGTTTATCTGAAAAACTGAAATGTTACTGAAAACGACAGACTTGAAACTATGACGGCAAATCAGACAACTAATCTAAAGTCGTAAAAGTTTACTTAATAATTATAGAAGTTAAACTTAAAGTCTAATGACGAAAAAATTCGTTTTCGGTATCAGTAATTGTTTGGTATTTATTTTTATTTAGACAGCTGTGGGTGTACGTACAGGTGCCCTTGGCGATGGCGCCGATGAGCACGGGCGGGATGGCCATGAATATGCAGCCGATGGCGGCCACGTACGACAGGATCTGCGCGCGCCCCGCCGTCTTGCTGCTCAGCACGCGTTGGAAGTACACCTGGTTTAAAGGATACCAGGCTATGGTTAATGGCTTCCCAAGATAAGGTACTAGATTCTTCCCTCAGTATATCTTGATGTATTTCGAACACATGCCATATCGAATAATCTCACAAAATAGCTTAGATCATCGAAATTCTATTACATGTGTTTGTACGTAAGATATGTAAATACTAACATACATGGAATGTTAAAATCGTTCCTTTATGTTTTGTGTGTACAATAATCGTTTAGGGTGTACAATAAAACTTTCCCAAACACTGATCGGAATAAATAAGATACAGATGATAAGAGTATCTTACCTGCCAGGGGATCCCGCCGAAGACGAGCAGCAGGCCGTAGTCGACGTAGAACCAGTAGTACTCAGGCTCCACCTTCCCGATCCAATCCATCTCCATGGAGCTCAGCGGCTTCACGTGCTCGTTGGCCCACGCGAACGGAATGCACATCCACAGACCTGAGGAACACTCGCTGCGTCAAATCCGCCTCCAAAGTCTTAAAAAGCCTACTAGTGGTGCCGGACTTTTTTTCCACCAAGCTCAAAATTATTGTGGCCTGTTTTCCAGGACAAGTAACAGAAAAAGGTCCTAAAGATCGTAAAGTTTAGTTGCCATATTAAAATTCAAATATCCAGAGAGAAACCTTCTTTCATATGGCAAAAACAAGAAAATTATACATTGCTTACTTTACCATAATTATGTTGGTTTGTTATTCAATAAACTCTCATCATTTACAGGCAACCGCTGGGCCTCACATTTCATTGTGCCATTATCTTTGGCCCTGCTCTACTCTTATCTGAAAATCTTACATAATGATTACAAACTTACCGATGAATATACAGAAGAGCTGTATGACGTCAGTGTAGGCGACGGAGTAGAGGCCGCCGAACAGCGTGTAGAAGACGGCCACGCAGGCGGAGAAGATGACGGAGGTGCGGTGGTCCATGTCGATGATCACCGCCAGCGTCGCGCCTGCCCGACAACAGAGATATTGGCAAATAGGTCCAGTTTGGCCAAGTAGCCACGATTGGAAATTGTAAAGGTCTACGATATCGGTGCCGAAAATAAGTAAACTTAACGTAAGTATACCGAAAGTAATTAGAGTTTTTATACGGAGTATGTTACGCCGCGCCTGTGCACCTATGTAAAGTGCCCTGTAAACGATCAAATTGTTTGTCAAATTTTACGTGTTTGTCAAATTATTTGATAGTGTACAGCTGTGTTTGAGGCGTTTGTCAAACAATATACGTGTTTGTCGCGTTTGATAAAGTTTGATGAAAATCTGGATTGATGTGGAGTTTGACAAACAGGTTTGAACGTGAACGGCGGTGTTGGTCAAGAAAAATCTCACTGATTTTGTTTGCGTCATGGAGGACGCTACGCCCAGTGACAAATTTGTTTGATATTTGGTTTGATCGTTTAAGCTATTGTTTGATGAAAACGTGAAGTTTGTCCGTTAACAAGGCTCTTAACATATATTTTTTTAAACACTAATCAAAAAAGAATTTGACTGTAAAATGTGTTTAAACTAACTAAACTTTTACAAAATGATTCTATTGTATTTGTATGTATCATAAAGATCATTTATTTTCTTTGTGTAACGTAAGACATAGCAATTGTCCCTCCATCAAAGCTAACAGTCGTTTGCGTTTGACGTGGGAGCGGGTTCGACGTCACTGTCAGCTCGAGCGCGGATTGTGACGTCACAGCGATGCGGGATGACGTCACGAGTGAGGACTAACCCTAGGCAATGTATGCGTGGGCTTGGCGCTTTCATTTACCTTAGTTTATAATGTTTAAGTTTGTCCTCCCACATAGTTTGATATCTACAGGAGTGTAAAAGTGGGAAAATCCCGTCATTTTCGTCGTCAAAATTTTTTATAAATACATTGTTTAGTTTTTAGTAATCATAACAAGATCGCTCATTATTTCTATAAAAAGGAGTACAATATAGAAAAAGCTCTAACAAGAAAAATAAAAAAGGTAAATAAATTTCAATATAATCGTTTCCAACAATCACAGCCAGAGCGCTCATTATTTTGATCAATACTTTCGTTGAAGTGGCGCTTGTTAGTAATCCAAATGTCTGTTATTACTTATTTTTATACAAAGAACATAACGAGCCAGAATATTTTACTTTAGTAGTTATGTAGTGAATACATGATCCCGCTTTCTAAAAGTTAGAAGCAAAATCTCTGCGCTCCTGACCTTTACCGAAATCAATATCAAACATAATGGCTGCCCAAAGATACCCAATGTGGAAAACCGTAGCTTTTATCAGAGCAAAGGTGACAAATATTCGAGTATATACCGACCTCAAGTAACTAAAACTTTTATATTGTATAGGTCAGGCCTCTTTCGTTACAACGTACCTAATGCTCCAATCTCATTAATAATTTCACGTAATTGAGTCTAATTATGCCATCGTCAGCACGCTACACCTAATTGTTAATGGACTATTTTTGTCACAAGTAATTAACTTGGTAACTAATTGAATGACGAAAGAATTAATCGGTAATTATTTTATACAAAAATTTTATGGTACAATACATTGAATGGAATATTATCTAGAAGTTTAAACTATTACTTACTATAGCTTCTAAAAATAAAGAAGTAATATTCTCAAACAAATTCATTGCAGAGTTTTTTAAGGTACTCGCTATTAAGCATATTTATCAGTAACCTACACGACATGGAACAAAGTTTTCGAGTATCAAAGGGTCAGAGACAAAAACGTTGTATATTTAAAGAGGCACGGACAGTCACAAATCCCTCGGATTTGGAGCCTTCTTATTGATCCCAACACGAATGTTTGCGTCACCGGTGTCGGGTTGTCGGGCTGTAAGCTGCTTGCCTCCTAGCCGCCTGTTAGTAATGGCTGACCTTGTTAACGCCAAGCAGATGTCAAAGGCGACCCAGTTATATGAAGCCACGGGATAGGTAAGTACCCTACATAATGATTTGGTGTTATTTTTATAAGCCTTTTTGCTTTACGAGTCTGATTTCTGAGGCATCATTTTACGTAAGTATCTACAATTTGTGAAACCAAAGAACAAAGAAAACGTTAAGTGTATTTGAAGAAATACCTAAGATAAAACGAAGTTATATTTCGTCTTATTAGATTCAAGTAGTAAACGTATATAACCTAAAAAAAACGTTTAAAGTATTTACATTAATCATTCCAACTAAATTAGAAACTACTTCTGTAAAGCGCGTTTCCCCGTATTTCAATAAATAAAGCCCTCCCAGTAAACATCAAAGGAACCACTAACAATTTCTAGGAATCCGTTAAGCACTAATCTCCAGGTATTGCTTAATAATTCAAAGAACGTTCCTGCCTGAAGACAACATAAATAAAACCAGGTTATGTACTAAGCCAGTAAATCAATAAACATCTTTGGGTAAACTTGGTAAGTTAAGGCGATAAAGTGGTGTAACAACATCGCAACTCAATCACCTGCTAAGACCCGGGATTAGATTACCTGCTGAAGCTAAATATATACGATGAAAATAAAATACTGGGCAGAAAACTAGAATATCGAAGCTAGGGCAAAATATGATTAAATGGTATTAATAAACATAACATAACATACCATCACACCTGTATCCCCGAAGGGTTAGGCAGAGGTGTACCAATGTACACCCACAGTTCGCCGCGCGCCGGTATGTTTAGGTCCCATGTAATAGGGAGCGAGCCTATTGCCACTAACCGGGCACACATAATGGTATTAATATTAGTTTAATATAATGAACAGAAGATATAGCGTATAGCCCTGCATTTCCGCTGGCTTGTCTTGGCGGGGTCACTAGCAGGCTCCAAGACTTGAATAGAAGTAAAAACATATGGTGTACATTACATGCCCACCCATAGTAAATACATATATACTATGGGCCTACGTAATTATATCCTGTAACTGTTGCCTGGCATTAAAGCGTTCTGTGATCTTTGAGAGAGAGGTTGTTCTCATAATTTATCAAAATTACGATCATTATGTCGAGACTTACCGGGGAGATCACTTCACTTAACAATGTAATTAACGATTACAGTAATTACAGCGTTCGGGATAAACGCCGCTTGTAATACAATTAACCTCTTATCTTTGGCGATACTATAATTATGCGTAATTATAAGCTACATTATAAAACAACTGATAAGGGAGGCAAAACTGAAAGTGTTGCAAAGAAAAAAAAATATTAAAAACTTACTTTGCTCTAAAAAGTTAAGTGGATGGTAATAAATATTTTATTACAAACATAACTTGGAGGACGCTTTTAGAATTGTAATATTTTAATTTGCCCTCGTAAACCCAAACTATGACAACCAGTGTAGGAGTACAGTAATTGCTGAGCTTTTTCAGAATACAACATAGTTTTCCTTGCAGCCACATTATTGATTTTCTTTTTGGTACTTTTTTTAAACCTTCAAACAAAACTTTAACGACAGTCTTTAAAAATAAATAATTCTAACTAAGTAAACGAAATAAAACATGTTGGTAGTCTCTACATAGAAAAATTGAACGATAATACTAGCTCCTAAGCTTTATAAAGTTTCCTAAGCATGTACAATCTTGAGGAAAATACAGCGTTAATATTCTTACCAAAATGTTCTCCTGCCACAGACTTACATTTTTGAAGAAACAATTTAAACTTTATAAAATATGAATGCCCCTGGGAATTGCTTTTGTAGTAAAAATGTTTTACACCAAGTTTTGTAACATGGAGTACGAAATGAATGAGAATGAGTGATGCCTGCCAAGTGCTTGCCTCGAGCGAGTCCGGGGCACTGATACGGACCTCCTTTGTGATGACAATAGCCCCCACACTGTGATAAATGCCATATAAAATGTAGCGCTCTTTACTGGAAGAATCCTATTCTGTGAGATATCCACTTCATTCGTTCCGTGAACTAATTATACCTGAGAGCTCTCATTTCGTTCGTTTCGTTAAATTTCTTGGGATCGTTTAGGAGATTTTATGAGGTACTTCCGATCTTAATTCAATTGCCCGTTTTCTTCGGGTTTCTTCTGATTGTTTTTATCGAGCAAATCTTAAATGTTCTGAAAACCGGCTTCAAGATTAAGTAATTAACTATTATTATGTTTACCTAATACCAATATATTAATTCAAGCTTCCATTGACAGAAACTATATGATCTCTAGTTGTTTTCTTATTTAAGCTCATATATAACATTTATAAGCCTACCCATGCAAGACTGAAGACTCCAAAGGACTTGCAACTAACGAGGCAGCTCGGACTATCCTTCAGGCACATCCATTAAACATTTTTGAGAGAGAGACCCGTCTTACATGGGGGTACCTAGGCTACGCCGTGCCTAGGGACATCCCTAACCAGCTCGGGGTATGTCAACTATGCCTAGAGCGAGAACATAGCGACAGAATGGACAATATAGCTAAGAGGTTGTCGAGTAATTTTAAACCTATGTAAAATTTCAGTAAAAAAGAGTTTTGTACAAAAATGACATATTTTGTAAATAAGAAGCCATTGTATGGATCTATTATTTTAATGAGAACAAAAACCGCTTTCGTTGTTGTCTTTACTTTTTTATAGCTTGTGAAATCCAATCCCTATGGTTTCCTTATCAATTAGTCGTATCTACCTTAATTAAGGTCGGGATGAACATACACTGCTTACTAAAACCTCACTGGCTTGGGTTACTTCCTCACTAATAGGCACGGAGGCAAGCTTAATGATTTACTTATGTATGGCTTGAGGCGAAACGAAAGCAACGCGATCCTCTGCCGACATATCTATATCACAACCGTGAGGGAGGGTAAAACATTTTACTGGTAAGAGATCTATAGTCAACACGAAAAATGAAGTGTTAACGTTTGATTTATTTTGATTGAAATGACAATACAACGCGACTGCATCATGAGTACAACATAAAATCAGGTTGAAAACAGTTCAAACACATCGGTGTTTGAACAGTTTTCAAGCTGATTTAAATCGTTAAGGAAAATCAAAAAGAAACTCGGGCTGTTACTGCTTTCTAGGAAGCATCTTCTCTCATCTTTAATCTCATGATTGGTTGTTAATCTTTTGGTTGGGTTTGCCTAAGGACGTACATCATTGACTTTAGATTTGACCAACATATTAATGAATAAAATTTTCTGAATATTTAATAACCAGTTATACAGAGTAACTGTTATTTATTGCCATCTTTGTACTGTTTTTGTAACCTGACAGGTTTCATTAGATCAGTCGTTTGATGATAATTTCCCGCCCCGTTTCCAGATAAAAATAGGTGACCCCACTCCGTCCGTGTCATTACAAGTGACTGGGGTCTCAGGTAGACCCTATGTAATGTACTACCCTTACTCGAACCCTTTTCGAGGTATAATATAAAATTCAATATAGATAATATCCTAGGCCTTACACAAAAAAAAAAAAAATGAGATTTCTTAAGTAATGGTACAATGGGTCTTTCGTACTCGTACAAGATGCCTCCTTTTCAGACGGAACGATAAATAATTGGCTGAACACATTATTTTTTGACAAGTTTGATGTATGACCACTACAGTAAAAAATTTGGAGAATAATTTGCCCGAAATAGTTCTATGACAAACCTTCGACTTGGATATTATACGCCCGTAAGTCAGATGTTGTCAAAAGTTTATTTATTATATATATTATTACTTGTGAACATTAAACACATTGATTGCCATACGGTTTAACATTTTAAAAAGTCAACCCCAGCTTAATCCAATCATATTATTTAGGAATACGCGGTCAGCCCTGAATATTTGACCACACGCCGGCCTACCGTAGGCCCGATATGTGCCCGGGTCAGTGTTGTTGGCAAATTATACAATATTAAATATGTTTGGCAACAGTTCAAAAACTCTGGATATTCAAACAAGAATCCAATTAATTACTTGTGTGTACTGTAATCATACTGTAATCATTATGACATGTGGGTATTACCTATCTATACTTATAATAAATCTGTAGAGAGGTCAATTCTGTACCTGAAATATATTTTCAAAATAACTATCAGGGGGTGATTAGTGATCGATACTGATGCCAAAAATGCAATCAGTAAAATTTTTGTCTGTCTGTCTGTCTGTATGTTCCTTATAGAAACAAAAACTACTCGACGGATTTTAACGAAACTTGGTACAATTATTCTTCATACCTACTCCTGGGCAGGTTATAGTATACTTTTCATCACGCTACAATCAATAGTAATCAGTTCGTCATTCATTGATAAGTTTCGTCATCCACGCGAACGAAGTCGCTGGCACAGCTAGTACATAATATAAACATTGGTTATAACTTTTAGCGACCAAAAGAACATGAATAATTGAAGCATTCGGCGTATCCGGAATATTCGAGGAAATTCCATTATTATGTTGATAGAAAAGTTTCTGATGTTTTTATACTATCCTTAGGTATATAACTTTTTTGCCAAATATGTAAACTGGTTCCTTAGATGGAGTCATAGTGCCTGTCTCTCTGGCTTTGGTGTGATTAGTACTTGACTCATGAATTATATTACTATGTATGAAATATTATGTTTCAAACTTTGATTATATAATGTCTAGATGGACTGTCAAGTGCGCGCAGACCCGTCAAAAAATTACAACCAAATTTGGTTGTTAAGTATTTTCCCGCAATTCCCGCCAACCAGTACAGATCGTGCCGCTTTCGTGTCACTACGTTTTACGCGCTCTAAGGAATAACCACATAACAGCGATAAAATGACAGTATGTGCTTTTAAAGTGTGCCGGAATTATAAAGGAAGGCTAAAAAATACCAAACACATCACCTATCACGTAGACAAGACACCAAGAAACTTCATATTTATTTTAGTTTTTTTTATGATTACCAAATTACGCCATATTTTATCAGTGTTGCCAGTTTCTGTTTCTTATTCTCCCATTTTTGAGGGTAAATTTTTTGGTTTATCATTACGTTTATAAAATTTCTTTGATGTACTTCGAACGATCGCCTGTAATTAAAACTCATTCCTAATTAACGAAATGTGATCTTTCATTTCAAATTTCAAAATCCTAACTGCTCAAAATATTGTACTAACTTAGTTGATTTAATACTCCATTCAAACACACAAATCTATTTTTTTTTTAATTATTTAAAAAAGTAACTACTTAATAAAAATACACTTAAACTGAATAATACCACATAAGTACATAAAACTAAAATATTTTTTATTATTATAAATTAGTCTTTATATATCAGCCACATTCAAGAAATAATGACCGTGCTTTGGGATTATGAACCTTAATTCAATGACTAACAGTTTAGTTTCCATCACATTCAAATAACTTTTAGGCCGTTTTCGGTAATATTTGTCATTCTAAAATGAACTTAAACACATGTTGTCAAAGTTGATAATTGCGTAATTAGTAATAACGTTTCATTCTCTTTCCAGTTTGGCTTTAGTATAGTTAATGTGATTTATGGGAGAATTTGTAATAGCTGGTAACACACACTTGAAATTGTGGTCTCGTTTTTTTTTATGATTGTAGGGCGACGCTCTATCTAGACATTATATAATCAAAGGTTTCAAATTATATTAAACTCTCAGTTTTATCGGCAAACATGTTCCAACCAACCGCCCACAAGTTTCGGGGTTCGCAATGTACAGCAACATGTAATTCATTAAAACTTCACAAACATACCGACACGAACTAATTGAAACGCCATCACATCAGAATGGCGGACCCTCACAATCCTAACTACGCGAATAATTTCAACTCACGAATAACTCGGGACACTTTAAGTAATGACCGTTGATTTAATTACGGACTTTCGTAAGGAATTATCATAATTATTTTAATAATCAAATGTTTGATATTTTGGATTTATGGAATGCTATATCAAAGCTGTAAGAAATTCTAATGTTGCCTCGGTATATTATATATGTAACATATTAAATACTGAGCAAGCGTGGTGATCAATGCTTCTCTTTACTCTGTATGACAACAGACAAAGCAATGTATCCAACATTACTAATAGGAGCAAATTAAAGTAACTTTATAGTAACAGTTACCTATAAGAGGTAGTTAATATTGTATGAGAACAGTTTACGCGCAGCCTTCGAAAGAAGGTGCCATCACTTATTCAATCGACATTCACCCTCGGAGGGCCGCGAGTCGCCGCGAGCCGCCGCCGGTCGCAATGCATATTTAACTCAAGTCTAAACAAGCCCTTCTTTGTGTTCCTTTAATAAAACAAGGCAACACCGGTGTGATAGCTTTTTTAAGTATACACACAAAAGAACCTTGGTGGTCGTTACCGCTCCGGAAATCCCCTAACGGTTTGATTTGTAACTCAAAAATACAGGCACAATACAATTTTGTCTTGCAGCAGAAGCCGGTCATAGTGCCTTAGCCTTGTTCTCATGTTGGAAATTCAATATTAATCCTGAAAGACATAACCCTGTACAGAATTGAAATAGTCTTCTGTAGTAAATCAAAGAGAAGCAAGACACGGTCTGCCTTTGAGTGTATACGTCATACAAATACTGCTTAATGTGAGTGGTTCTGCTCTAAGTAATTACAAACAGTTAACATTGCGTGAAACATAATATTTGGGTAGGTTCACGCTGCCGTGTAGGAGTTGGCAGGGATTTTGGGTAGCCCACGCGACGTAGTATGTGTTTCATTCTCTGCTTGCTTTTGTTTAGTTAAGATCAGTAAAATAAATAATAATATATAATAAATGTTAGTGAAGTGCCTGCATAATCTCCGCGTGGATAACACACGGGGATTTTCATACATGATTAAAGTGTTTATCTAATCATTACAGAAGAGGAAAACTTCCCCACTGAAGACAAAAACACGTAAGACTGGGCACTTAGAGCGTGTCCACTTACTTAGAATGAGTGACGTCACTCATCCATCCATTATGGTAATGGCGCGTACATAACACCAGCGCCGCTGAAGCCGCACCAACTGTCAGTCTGCTCGGGTCACGCATGGCATAGGATATACTAGCTAATGTACAGCTTATGACGCAAACAGTTTTATAGCTCACCAGTAATGTGCCCCACGTTGAGCTTCATTAAATAGCAGCAATCAGCATTGATTGCTTTTTATTCGTTCTTTAATAACTTTGTTATGTTGGCTTTATTTGAGATTAAGCTATATGATGCTACTGCAGAAAGCACTTTAATTAATAATACCGGCCTAAAACATATCACTCTGCCGGGGAAAATCTCCCGGATTACGTAGAGAATGAACAAAGCAACAAAGCATTTGAATTTATTCAAGTCACCTACGTTACTACGTAATGTAACGTTAAATATATTTTTACTTCTTTCATTTTTATTCCACCTACGTTATATTTGTTCTTTGCCAAGGCGAACACAAATTACATTTTTTGTGAACGAAATTGTAGCAAAATGGCCGCGTGAATTTATTATGTCTGAAATGTATGGCAAATCACAATATATTTAAGTATATTCCTTTGTTATAACCACCTGTTTTCTTTCAAATATTATCTCTAAATTACTTGAATTTCAGAATTAGTTATTACATTGCATACCTAGAACCTACATACACTGAACGAGCACTAGTTAGATAAAAAGACTTATGGTTCAAAACTACAATCTTTATCAAATTTCCATGCATTTTAGTGCAGAATAACTTAATTTGAAATTGCTTCCCTGATGTCATATAAAGGACCTATTAGATCTGGTCTTATAACGATTGTATGGGGATAGTGTGTGACTCACCGAGCGCAGCCAGGATGCCGGCTGCCCAGAAGACCTCGCCGCAGAGCGCGGGCAGGAACAGCAGCCCGCCCATGCGGCTGCCGAACGAGTCCTGCAGCGGGTCCAGCATCGTCACGTAGCCCTGCTTGCGCATCGGGTTCGCGAAGAATATGCCGCCTGAGGAACACACGACATCTCAACAAACTTTTACTTTATGCCATCAGGACACAATTGTGAGATGTGTGTTATCTCACAATTGAGCTCTTAAGATTTTTTATCCAACAATAAGGGTGGTGAGGTTGGCACATAGATAAATTTTCAAGTCTTGTTAATCATATGCGAGCCAAACAACTTTGCAAAACTTTAGGTCTGGTTTTCTGCAGCATTTGCTGATATTAGGCCGGTTTTAAACAGCTTAGGTTACAATCTTAAGGGAGACTCTTATTCAGTAGTGAACCGACATATTAACTGCTGGTTTAGCATGTTTCAGAGTAGGTAGCGTGCGTATCTCACCGAAGACGAGCGAGAGCGCGTAGCCGAAGGGCGCCTGGCACCACACCAGCCCCGACGTGTAGATGGCTTCCGCCGTGCCGTTGATGTAGCCGCCGCCCACCCACGTCGCTAAACAAACATATTATGTTTTAATAAGAAATATGTACCACAATATACAGCTTCTATCTCTCGAACCACACGAGACGAGACGAGAAGCAGCCGATACGTTCGACTTTGTTTCATGGTTCTTTCCATAATGCTTTGTGTATGTAGGAACATAAAAAAATAAATACAGTGTAAAACTTATTAAAGATCCTACTTAGCCATATTTGACTTGTGTATGTTTGATTTATTTAATTAATTTCGATATGGCAACTAGTCTAACTAACGAAGAACTAACGGATACTGACATGTCAAATCAGTTTTAAATTGCCGATAAGTCTCATTCGTGATCACTTTAAGGTGTAAAAGTAATTTTAAGAAAGTATTTTAAATGATTAACATTTTTTTAATTATTTATTTATTAAAGGTATGTACGCCAAGGATTTATCCACTATTTTACAAACAATATAATATACAATAGATACTTATTAATTATAATTTATTACAGAAAATGTGTTTTAAAAAAATCTAAACTGTAATGTTGTTTATTATTCGCCAAACCCATACTATCTCGATAAGGACATGAGGTAGTTCATGATAAAATGGTTTTCTTTAATGAATAAAATTGTGAATCTTATTATTCTAGAAAATACTAGGTAGTAAAGTGTATTGATGTTCATTTATTTGCTCAAAATTATCAAGGATTCTTCAACATTTCTGTAACCACCTTATTCACAATAAGGTGGTTACAGGAATGTTGAAGAATGAAAAGAAAAAACTTGTTAATGGTTCCTGTCTTATAGAATCAGGAATGTGGTTATAGATACCGGGTGCCATACCAAAAACACTTTTCCTCAACAAAGCAGTCCTATATCTTCCAGTGCGTAACACGTTTCGATATTGAAAACGCCAAGTAACAACTCGGCATCTGCTTTCCGATATCGTTAAAAATAGGCTTCTATTACATTCAACAAAAAGAGCAATGTATTCCCGCATGTTTATTTATATCTTTATTGCTATTGTTTCTTTTATCTCGAGTGTTTCTGAAGTGGTAATTACATTTAATTTCCCCTTCAGACACTTGTGGGCTGATTACAAATATAACATAACATACTGATGCAGTAACAAGCAACGCAAATAAGTTTCATCATCAATGTATGTGACCTACTCTTATCCAAGATTATAAATGAACTACATGAACAAAAGAACTAAATGAGCAAGCGAAAACAATTATTTAGGTATCCGTATAATTCAATGAGCATGAATTTTCTGATTTATATTACTAGTAGGATCCCTTAGTTTTACTTAGTGGACTTACCAAGATTAATTACTTCAATCAAAATGTAATGTGTGAAGAAATTGGTCCAAATCTGTTCACTCGTGTTTATCATCTAGGTATATAATAATATGCATCCATAGTAAAATTACTATAGTTTAATATATTGCGTTTGTCTGTTTTGTATACACCTTTAGTTTTGATGTCAGACTCAGACTCAGTATAGTACATACCCAATAGAAGAAATACATTGTGTCGACAAATTAATTCGCGACCAACATCCCAATGCATGGTTAGCTGTGTGAGGTCATTTAAAAGCTTGTGTTTAAATAAAAACTTATTCATCTTCATCATGTCCCTGCCCTCTTCGTAATTAATTGGGTTCGGCGCAATACGTATTCGGCTTCCATTCATCTCTTCAAATAAAAACTTATTCTCATATTAAATGTGTAGTTAGGAGTAAGTTACCGGTCATAGTGAAGATCCCGACGAAGAGTCCGATGGAGCGGCCGGCCAGCATGACCTCCTCCTCCGAGTCGTTGCCGGCCGGCTTCTTGCGGCCCGCCCAGATGCCTACGGCCAGGATCAGCACGTAGAACATCACGATGGACACCACACCCGCTATGTTTATCATCTTTCAGCCTTTGCTGTCCTGCAACACAACTCCGAGTTATGATACTGATTGCAGTGAAGACGAAGAGATTTGAAATAAGTCGCTTGGGCTTGCCTAGTTACAGCCCGAAGTATATAAAAACTATTTATTAAGCTTTATGACAGCAAAATGGATTCCCCAGGTTTAAATAATTATTCTTGATCTGTAGAGATATACTTTAAAGTATATCTCTTCTTACAGGTTTCTTTATTTAATTTCTAGAATAACTATTTTAACCTGTGGAATATAACTATTCCTAGGTCATGGTAGGTACAATCTACATTTTGGGCTTAGTGTATCATATCTGTTACGTAAGTTTTACTGTATTCAAATGACATATACATATTATTGGGTTAATTGACTACATAATCTTTTCCTATATAAGTGACTAATTAACAAACCAACCAAATTTGATCTTTATAAAGTCATGACTCGACCCTGCTACCCCACGGTTGTGAATACCGTCCTTGAATGTCGAACCGTAGCTGATATGAAAAGGTTTCCAAATCGACATCGATCGGCGCAGCACTCGGGTTATTTTAAGTTTAAGCAGGAATATCAAACCAATCAGAGGCGGAGCAATACTAACTGGCAACTTTTGTTACCTAACTTTAGTATTTTAAGACAAGAATAATAGCTAGAGACTGTCTGTGACCAAGGTAGGCGAAAACAAAGCTTATATTTTCATAAATGGGTACTTCGGTATCAATACTTGAACTTAATAATGACTCATCATTCTTTATCTACTTTTAATGAGGTCCGATTATCCACAAAACATGTTTATTACCTCAAAGTCATATGTTTTATCATCGGTATTCTGTAATCTATAACGCTCTATGTAATATGAAGGGAAACGTGTGAGATGGGAAGAGGGCTGAAACAGCAGTCAATTATAGATGTTTTGTATACTATAATTAACTAAACATAAGAACCGACTTCAAAAGTAACTAATTATCAGTTCCAATTAAACGAGAATCAATTACAACTGAACCACGTAATAATGACTATAAAGTGGAGCGTTGCTTTCTTCTCCCTGGGGTCCCGTCACGCGTCATCAGACCCTGATCTATTAGGATCACCTGGGATGCCAACCACAAGGAATTGGTATTTATATTCTAATTGATTACTACTGCACTCAATTACATGATCCTTTACTTGAGCAAAGGTTTAGGTAAAGCTCAAAGACCTTATAATTTAATTCATCTGTTGTAGTTTCGATGGTAAATCAGGTCATTTTGACAGCTAGTATTACCGGAGGTGTGAGTTTCCCAATACATTTATGGAGTGCAAGGATCAGTTAGGCAATCGCTTTAGGTGGACGGGTGTTCATCTGAATCTGGTGAGACTGAAAGCCTAACCTAATGTAGCTTGGAAAATGACAAGACAGAAGAGTGTTAATCAGGATTTTCCCAAACACCTAACTAACAAAAGCAGCTTTTAACATTCTTCTTCTCGACAGAAATGAAGTCGTAGCAATTTGTTTAATAAGTCTACTTACACCTATTCACCTAAGCTCTAAATTGGTCATTAAAAAGTAATGGTATATAATGCTGTAGTGCGTTCCGCCCCTAAGACGACCCACTCACCGTTCCACATGCTAAACATACACGCAGTTTATCAAATACTTATAGAATTTTAATTGCCATCGGTAAAAAAAAACCAATAAGCCGTTTTAAATTTGATTAGAAGTTGTAAATGTTTCTGTTGCGTTGGAGGTGGACCAGGTCGATACAGCCTTATATATTGTGTTCAAAACTATGTACTTATAAATACTAAGCACGGTGTTATGTATATTTATTGATACTGGTACATACTAAGCTTCGGTGGTTTAGATGTATACAGATGTTATTTAAACATCGAAGGTCGTGACAAAGGCAGTGGTACATTTTAGTAAGTTGCTTAAAGAAGTAAATAAGGCGTGACTTACTGCTTCTCTCCTCAATAAATATTCACAGAGGTCCCATGCGCGCCGCGAACACAACAATAAGTAATACTACACACAACACTATGTTTTCGTCACTAGTCCGAGGTGCTACTGTTCCTCGGCGAGCAGCTGTCGCCCCATCGGAGGGAGGTTTTCTGCGAAGGGCTATTCCTGGTCCTGAAGCTTAGCCCGCACATGGGTGGTTGCCGGACATGGATGCACGTGGCGGGCCTTACGTAAGGGGCAGCCGCATCGCGCTGTGCACGTGCTCCGGAGGTGACAGGAGCCGCGAGCTGTGCCGGGCGCGCCGCGGCCTCGCGATCGATGCCGCTGACGTCAGAGCTACCCGAGCGCGCCGCGCATGTGCCGGGATCACGCCGACCTCTTCTCTTCACCTTGCATCGCTGTGTTCCCTATGTATTGCTCGTCATGTACTAATTTATGTTCTTCGTCACGTTGTGCAGTCAGCAGTGTACAATGCTGTGGAACAGGTCATTATTTAAGTGAAAAAGGAGGTGGAAAGGTAACGGCCAGGTACCGGCTTGGTCTCATTGACAAATTGATTGATGAGTGGAAATTGGAATTTAATTCCGAAGTGACTTCAACTCTTAATTATGTGAAAATACTCCTGAAACGAACAAACAAGTCATATCCCTCCTTAATGACGGCCAGCCACCACACACCGTCGTAGTATACAGATGTCATCAGACATCAGAACCTATACAACTATTATACTGCTCATCCCGCTTTAAAAGAAAACTAGAACCTAGGATTGTTTCTGAAGGTGTGCTAATACAAAACCAAAATCGATATTTTTTTGTCATGGATAATAAACCCCAGATTGCACGCAGCGCAGTAGGATTAACGACGTCAAATCCTGTATCTTACAAAAGTAAACGGATTACTATACATGCAATAAGAAAAGAAAATCTAGACACGCGGCCGCGTGTCAAGCCAAGTTCAAGCAACTGGCTAGACAGCGGCAAGTGTATCATTACACGAACCACTTGGTGCCACTTTTGACCCTTCCATAACTTAAAACCTCTTTAACGTAAACACATAAAACTACGTGTGTTTTATTATATCCATAAGGACATCTAGAAGCCCAAATTTCATGAAGCTAGCTCAAACGGTTATAAAGATATGAAGGTCTAAAAGTCGTAAATTTTAATATTGACTGACTGACATATAGTACCTAAACCTAACCTACTTCCAGATGACCTAGAAAGATGAAATTTGGAATCCAACTCGGTAATTGTATGTAAGCTAAGGAAAAAGTCTAAAAATAAAAAAAAGTTAAAAAATAGGGGGGGTCACCATACAAAATTTAGTTTTTTTTAAATTGTAGCCTTGGAACCGTTACACGCTGATATTTGAAACTATCCCAATATATGTATTAATATATCTTCTATATAACAGAAATATAAAAATAAATTTAAGTAAAAAAATAAGTGATATCCCTACACAAAAAACTTGTAATACGCGTTAAACAACCGGCCAATGGTGTGTTTTCGGCGGCGCGCGGCACCATGCAGCGGAAACGCAAGAAATAACATTAAATCTCAATACCTACCTAGTTTTCTTTACAAAAAGTAATGATATCCCACCAAAAACATAAATGTAAAAAAGGAAAGCCAAGTTCAAAACATAAAAAGAATGGAGATCTAAATGAGTGCCAAGTTCTATGCAAAATCCAAATATGTATTTATAGAAACAAAATAACATTATGAACAAGACAGTATTAAACTCTATTTCTTTGCCTTATTGGATACCTATAACAATTGCTGTAATTTAAAAATGTAAGATCTTAAAGTAGGTTAGATTTGACTTATATTTGAATTATATATTTAAATATGTATATTATATGTGAGATGATATGAATAACTTTATAAAATGACTGATGTAATGAAAATTGGCCAAGTCAAATCTAACCTACTTTAGGATCTCACATTTTTAAATGACAGCAATTGTTATAGGTATCCAATAAAGCAAAGAAATAGAGTTTAATACTTGTTCATAATGTTATTTTGTTTCTATAAATACATATTTGGATTTTGCATAGAACTTGGCACTCATTTAGATCTCCATTCTTTTTGTGTTTTGAACTTGGCTTTCCTTTTTTACATTTATGTTTTTGGTGGGATTAGACTATACCCTAACAAAAAACATCACTAAATATACACAGATACTTTGAAAAGCTAAGTTATCTAACTCCTGCTTTAGAATAATCTTTTAATTTATTGCGTTTCACGATGTCTCCAAACAGTCAACAAGCAAAATAGTTTATAAGTTTGGTTACTAAACTCCTTCGTTATCAGAACATTCTTAATTTGAAGTTGAGAAAATAAATACTGCTCATCGCAATGACAAATGTTCACGTCAACTGTCACTTATAAAATTTATGTGTTTCCGGTTTGAAAACAATTCAAAATTACAGCAAAAAATATATTTTTTGTTCTAAATCGATTATGCGTGGAGTAACTTTTTTCACACAATTCTAGATATAGGGGGGACACAGTTCGGCCATCAAAATGCATGACACGGTTAGTATCTAAACTATTGATTGTAGGCTATCTTTTGAAGCGTTCAATTTAGCTAGGGCTCTGCTCAGAACTTAAAGATACATGGGAAAAAGTCCAGCAGATGCTTTTTTATACAACTTATATCATCTCGCAATAGTAGCGTAGTGTCGTATTACATTAGCACACATTGCACAATCAGACCTGTAGTAAATATTAAATTGATTGATATATCAATACATAGTAATTCGGTGCATACCAAAACACACCAAGACATTTATGTAACTTTATTTACTTCTCAAAACTAGGAATGTTGAACAATTTTACATTATTATAAGCAAATCTTCTTCTATAATACAAAAATGAATCGCTGAATGTGTTGCCAAGCGCAAATTTCGAGAGCAGCTGAACTGATTTTACCAATTATTTTTTTATAATATTCCTTTATATTATGAGGATGGTTCTTATTAAAAGAAAAAATTATAAAATTGCCTAGAAAAGTTCTAAAAAAAAAGTCTTCGTCTCCGCCCCGAATAATAACTATAAAGACATCGGGAACGTAACTTAGGTATTCACGCGGGTGAAACCGCGGAGCACAGCTAGTAGATAGGTATGTACAAAGCTCGGCTATTTTTTTAAAAAAGGTCATCCAAAATTTCAGCAAATTTTTCTTGACGGTTTTTTTTTTTTTTTGTGGAGAACTGCCGCAGTTAGCCTCATGGAGGCTTTTACTGCTTCGGTACGATCGTAAAACGAGTGTGTTAATTTTCTATATTTGTGGTTGTCAGATAGTCCGCCTGGCTGACGTATGGAAGACGTGCAACAAGATCCGCGCAGCCGCTTTCCGCGTCGGCCTCAACCTGTGGGACTGGTACCGCCCGCTCGACCCCGAGGGCAACTCCCTCATCTCAGGTATTGCTACTATAGCAACGACGCTGTAAGACATGCCTAGCAATCCTACAACAGCCTTCTCCTGTTTGCTTGATGCCTTCATCGGCACTAAGACCGTTCCATCGTATTTCAGAGTCAAAGTTCGTGTCAATCCTAGCGGGCCCGCTGCGCTCCGTGGTGGGGCTGTCGGACTCGGAGATCGCGCAGCTGGCCGACTATTTCCGAGCCCAGGATGGCCGCGTGCTGTACCACCAGCTCTGCCAGATCATCCACGGCGAAGGTAAGGCACGTCACCCGCGCGCCCTTGAACTCGCCAAGTCTTCGCCCCCGACACACGAGAATGTATCCGAGTGCTTTATATTTTCAGAGAGCCAGATGTGGTCCAACTACTTTGATAATCGTTTGAGAGCTACCTAGTACGTATCGTCCATAATAAGGAAAGTGTCCATGTTTCATAAAAAGTTTGGTAATTTTGCAAGTAAACTTAAAGAAACACAATTTTGTTTGATTTCATTGTCAAAGTGTTGTAAAACATCTTCCCCTCGCCACACTCTGGAGCAGCTCTCGGTGCGCGCAGGCCAGATGTTACGTTACCTTACGTTACGATTGTTCGCAAAAATTAGTATTAACTCAACGACTGTTAAACCAAATTTAACCAAATAAATAGATAATCTAAATATTATTTTAAGCGACTGCAGTTTAAAATTCGAAATAGAAACAGGCTAATAGTAGTCATTGTCGTTTTCATATGAAGCTGCGGTAGTGTTGCAACAAAATATTTATTAGATACAAAAGATGTGACACATTAACAAAAATTAAATAATTATTGACCATGCTAACTCATCTTAGATGGTTTGTTTTCCTACCATGCTCTAGGATCCTCTAGGATGCTCTAGGATATCTATGATAGGTACACTTGCTTATAAATGGCTAATTGTTTAAGAGAGACAGTTATACTAACTACTAGATTAGTCGCTCGTGTGAGTAGGCCCGATTGTTACATGCAACGCTCAACCGCTTGCCAGTGATAACAGATAGTCGAGTCAAAGCTTGCGCTCTGCTAAACTGCAGTAACTTTTTTCCAAAATATATTTAATTATGGATTAATTCATTACTACGCTAAAATCACCCTTCGGCCCTCCTACGGACATAGAGCTTGCTATATAAAGCTTTGAAATATTCTTCAAGCAGTGCAAAAATAATAATAATAGGAATGTCAAAAAAATAAAATTATGGCTAGATTTATTACAAAAGGCATGACATTAGTACACAATATAATAAATGTTAAAATTTTAGTAACTTTGAGTACATAAATAAATGTGTTATATTTAGTGCGAGGAAACCAGGTCATGCAATCAATAGGCGTCGCGCATCGTCCCGACCGCCTCCCACTGCCCGAGACGCGGGGGGGGACTCGACCCGCTCTCGACCCGCTCCACACGATATACTAGCACACCAACTTATAGGAGCATAATGCTTTCATAATTAGGTTTTAGTCTATGTCTTGAAAAAAAATCACACCTTCCCTCTGTACGCTCAGGTTCTACTCTTCTCAGTATTGCGTTGTGGCATCAAAGTCTACATTTGTAAGCTCGACACAGTAACATAAATGATAATTGTTCGATGTAGGACGTGTAACTTCTACTTTTTTGTCCATCTTTTCAATAATATAAAAATATTAGACCTACACGTATTTTTTCGTCCCGTAAACATAAAAATTTGAAGATACAGTGAGTACAAATCTTGCGTGACGTCACGTCTAAGCAAAAATTGTACAAAGCTGTGACGTCGTGAACTTTAAATAGGTTAATCTTCGTATTTTGTAATTGATTTGATAAAAGAAAAAATACGTGTCTATTATATTTTGATAATCTAAATAATGGACTAAATTGATTATGACTTTGTTACCCAGTCATCTAACCTTTTCAGACGGCTCTCAAATGTTCTGTCACGAGAAGTAGAAAGACATCACAATAGTAAACGCCATTAAGAACATCATAAAGTGAATTAACCATCACCAAGTCAGAGAATAATAAGTATCTATCTAGTCGAATGAATTATTTTCAACCGCTTATTATTAATTCGGAATTTGTTACAATATATTATGTATATTGTGCCATAGACAGACTAGTAGTCTAAACATTCTGGCAAGTATTAGCTAGTTACACCTACTTTTATGCAAGCCAAATGGTAATGATAAAAACTACATAATATACAGAAATAAGCCCATTACTACTTCTACTATTACCTTAACGTTTGCTATGCTATTACTTAAAATAGAAACAGCACCGCAACGCAAACATAAGTAGATTGAGTGCAAGCGAGGACACAAATGAAAGACAGACTATTCTATTCGTAGCGGGAATACATCTCATGTTTTCGGATTCTATCAACTGTTGTCGTCACATCTTTATATTATTTGATGTTTAGTACAGTGATTCGGATTTAAATGAAATGTTGTCAGATGCTGGTGGGCGAGACAAGACGTCTGCGGACTGCATCCTGGAGGCGTGCCCGCCGCCGCCAGAGCCCGAGTGCCACAAGCTGGACCAGTGGCAGACGCGCCGCCTCTGCTGCCTGCTCGCCACCATCGCCGCCAGGGACCTGCCGCTCAAGCCTTACTTCCAAGATTACGAATTGGTATATTATCCAAAATCTTGACAAAAAATAAACTACTATTTATTCGTTAATTAACGTATAATCTTTATATTAAAAAGGTGGTAAAGAACGACGGTCGCATAACGTTCGCACACTTCGCGCGCATCCTCAACTACATCGGCGTGATCGTGACACCTGAGGACTTCAACCTACTCGTGCGCAAGTTCATCAAGGACTCGTACACGCTGGACTACGTGGAGTTTCTGAAAGCCGTGGATGCCGTCAAGAAGGAAGGCATACGGGGACTCGGACCGGTAATCTTATCCATACCACGAAAAAACTCATTTTTCTTTGTGATCTTCTAACATTACCCCATCTGCGTGTCGTGTCGTGACGCCTTCTTATATAGGTTATATGTAATACAAGCATGAGATTCTCAAGTACTAGTAAAAATAAAGTAATAAAACTTCACTCAAGTTTCACTCACTAGTTTTCCAGATAGCACATTAATTTGTGTTGAAATGATATTTTATTGTTTACCACTGTGCAGGAGTACCTGAACCCGAGCGCCGTGATCGACACGACGCTGCCGAAGCTGGTGCGGCCCGAGCTGGACGCGGGGCTGTCGACGGCGCCGCTCGGGGCCTCGGAGGTGTTCCACCCCGCGCTGTCGCAGCCGCGCCCGCCGCGCCAGCTCATCGACCTCATGCTGCGCGTGCAGGAGTACGTCATGCAGAGGCGCATCAGGGTCTCCGAGTTCTTGAGGGTCAGCTTGCCAACATTATTTGTATAAAACAACCTTGTAAAATGGCTAGTAAAACAATAATTACATACATATGGTGAAAGAAATTAAATGGCAAAAAAAAACACTTTTACGTTAGTATTTAGTGTTTCGTCCTGAAGAAACAAATAGTATAAAATCTCTCTGGGTACGTCCTACTTATTGAAGTTTGTGTTGTTCCAGGACTACGACCCGCTGAACAGTGGACGCATCGCCCCGCAGCAGTTCCGGCGCGCCATGGACGCCATCGGGCTGGGCGCCGTGCTGTCGCAGCAGGAGCTGCTGTGCATCATGCGCCACTACCTCGACCCCAACGACAAGGAGCGCGTCTGCTGGCGCACCTTCGAGGACGACTGCGATCAAGGTGCACCCAAACCTAATTACACTTTCCAACTCCAGACTACTTGATCTCTTTCGTATTGTGCCTAATAATGTAAGTTGTAACGCTCTTATGTCCAGTTTATGACAAGGTCTGAATTACATGACTTTGATATAAGATAAATACATAATTTAAAATTATGTATTATTAACTGTAAATGTGTAATTTGTCGGTATGTGCGCAGTGTTCACGATCAAGGAACTGGAGAAGCACCCGGACGTGCGGCCGGGCGCGGCGCTCGAGGCCGTGCTGCAGCTGCCGCCGCTGGGCGCCGCCGCCGACCGCGGCGAGGGCGAGGCGCCGCGCGAGCTGGACGCCGCGCAGGCCGCGCTACTGCGCGTGCGCGCCGCCTGCACCGAGCGCGCCATCGACCTGCGCCCCGCCTTCTGCGAGCACGACGAGTGAGCGCGCACGCCAGCACCACCACACACCCCCACACACCCCCACACGCTACACGCTGCTTGACGCACGCTCCACCCTCTGCAGGCACAACAACGGGCACGTGTCGCGCGCGCAGGTGCGGCGCGTGCTGGCGCGGCTGGGCGTGCTGCCGTCGCCGGCGCAGGTGCGCGCGCTCGAGGCGCGCTACCTCGACGACTGCGGCTTCAGCTACGTGCGCCTACTTGACGAGGTACCCCTACGACCAGCCACTACATACATGTCAGGTGTCTAAAGCTCAAAGATGGCATCATAAGCTGATATTTATACCTATTTACTATTTTCTTAACAAATATCTTGGTATATAAGTAATCATACCTAGGTTACTTTGATTATAATATACAAGATACAAGATCATTTATTTGTTCAATATAATATAATATAATAATAATAATATTCCAGGACAACTCACACGGTTTTCTGATCCCAAGCTAAGCAGAGCTTGTGTTATGGTAACCAGACAACTGATAAACATACTTATATATTTCTAAATACATACATATTATAGATAAATTACACCCAGACACAGAACAAATGATCATGCTCTTTATAGTAACTACTATTAACAATAATCCAGCCTATAAATGTCCCACTGCTGGGCACAGGCCTCTTCCCATATAGAGAAGGCACGCGCATTAATCACCACGCTTACTCTCTGCGGGTTGGCGATTTCAGATCCCAAATTTTGGAATCCAGGTTTCCTCACGTTGTTTTATTTCACCGTTTGTCGGAAGTGTCTTTGAATAATTAAAAAAGTACATACTTTGAAAAAGCTACATTGGTACTTGCCTTGGTTCGAACCTGGAACCTTTTGCATACAAATCTAGGCCACCACGACATTGTTACTACTATTACTGTAATCAAAATAGTACATAATTTACTAGGTACCTATTTATTAAGTAACGAGTATTTTTCAAAATTTTGAGCTGTCTATAATGAGTAGGCTGTGTGTGTCAGATGGAGGAGCGGCCGGCGGAGAGCGCCAGGATCGTGGGCGCGCCGGCGGGCACGCGCAGCGCCCGGCCCGCGCACGAGGACCCGCTGCAGACCGACATCGTGCAGATCCTCGCCAAGATCAAGGGCAAGGTGAAGCACTACACTCGATACTATCTCCTAAACAACCACGTACTTTCTTATATCTTGCTTTCCTTCGCTAACGATATCTACCGTATTTTTACACGATTGCCCAAAAAAAGGAGTGTTATGTTTTTAGGGTTTATTTTATTTATAATGTTGTGTGAGTCTCTTTAGCCCACCATAACTTTTGAACGTCTGAACAGATTTTAATGTGTTTGGTAACGTTAGAAACCTTGAATTATCTCGGGTAATATATGCTAGTGATTTTTTTGAAAATTTCAATAGTGAAGCCAGGACTCGGGAATGAAAACCAAGATGTTTTTTTAACCGTTAATTCAATTATTTGTTTAATCATCGTCTAATACTACAAAACAAACGCGATGTTATTTATTTTTATTCAAAAGTATTATCGCAAAAATAGGTCCGACAATAGTTGCAGATCATGCAATTATTTACAAAATTGTCTCAATACCTTTTTCCCTACGAATCACCATTCCGGAGATACCGCGATGACAAGGATTGAAGAATATATATGTATAATAGTCATATTCTACATCATATGCACACATTTCCGCACCACCTATGAGGCAGTGTACGAGACGCATTTTTAGGGTTCCGTACCCAAAGGGTTAATAAGGGACCCTATTACTACCTAATTGTTCAATTCAAACCAGCAGTTCCTGAGATTAGCTCGTTCGAACAAACAAACTATTCAGCTGTATATTAGTATCTATACTAAATGTAATAGTTCAGTATAAAGCTGAATAGTTTGTTTGCTTGAACGCGCTAATCTCAGGAACTACTGGCTCGAATTGATTTTTTTTTGTGTTTGATAGTCCATTTATCGAGGAAGGGTATATTACATCACGCTACGACCATTTGACGCGTTACGAGGTCAAGGGAAAGTAGAGCGGTGCATGCTACCCTTATTTTATGTTGGGCTGTGACAGTGCACAACTTCAAGGGACGACACTGGATAGAGCCGTCGTGAATCTAGGCGCAAAAATGTTTGCCAAGGGCCAAGCCTATGTCGCACTTAGTCGTGTGAGGCAGTTAGAAGGTTTGGCAATTAGCGTTTTAGATCCACGTAAGCTTACCCACGAGCCACATGACCAAAAATCATTACAAGAACTAAATCGCCTTAGAAATCTTAGTAATCATAAAATATCAGACGGTTTAGTTCCGTATTATATTTTCAAGTCTAAAGTTTTAAAAGCATTCCACTCCTAGCACCACTCGTAAACCTGCAAAATAATCTGTGAACTATGTTGTACGTGTGTACGTGTCAGATGGTGCGCGAGGGCGTGCGGCCGCGCGAGTTCCTGAAGCAGTTCGACCCGCGCAACGAGCTGGTGATCCCGCGCGCGGACTTCTACCGCGGCCTCGCCTCCGCGCGCCTCTCGCTCACGCCCATCGAGATGGACACGCTCATGGAGGTGTAAGTACACCACGCGGACACACGCGGAGACACGCGAACACACGCGGACACACGCGAACACACGCGGACACACGCGAACACACGCGGGCACACGCGAACACACGCACACCGACACCTACTGCTTTCTCAGAGAATATATTATCCATACTTGATTGATGATTGCGATATTTACTCGGACTGTCCGTGAACTTCTAAGCCGCACAACCGATTTGGATGTGTTAGTTTGAATTTCAAGAAAGGAGATAGGATGCTGTTCTTTGGTTTTTGCTGTAACTTGGTTGATTTTTGCCGAGATAAAAGATAAAACGAAAAGACACCCATGCTGGAAAGCCGCGGGTGAATGCTATTTATTACCTACATACAGGGTGTTAAGAAAACCCTGTCCGACTCGTTACGGTGTTGTTAGGTATCGATAACTGATACCATTATTGTAAAAAAAACTGTATAAAAATTATAACCTAAAAAAATATTTTTTTGTCAAAAGTCGAAATAGAGAATCAGCGCCGTCACAGATACTGCCAAACAATCAAACAAAAGGCCGCCCACTAATGCCGACGAAAATGGTGCTGTAATTATTGTTTTAATCTCAAATTTAGGGAAATTTGCAGCCAAAAATCGTAGGCCAAAGTTCATTATTATTGATAACTAGCTGTGCCCCACGGTTTCACCCGCGTGAATACCTAGGTCCCGATCCCGGTGCCTTTGTATTATTAGGGGTGAAGATGAATCCAACAAATCACTATCGTAACAAAAGTCAGGATTACTTAATTTGGTGGTTGAGTATTCTTCAATTTCCTAATTTTCAGCGCAATTTTGCAAACTTTTTCTTTAATAAGAACCTTCTTCTGACAATTATAACAAACACAACAAAAAAAGAATTAGCGAAATCGGTCCAGCCGTTCACGCGTGATGCCGTGACCAAGGGAAATAGGGATTCATTTTTATATTATATAGATTAATAATTTTCATGCACTCCTCGGGTTTCTGGTATCCTAGTACAGAAAAACTGTAACAACCGCCCTCAATCCGTCCCAAAGCACACATAGGGAGATTCAGAAAACATAAAAAGGTTTATGTGATCTCTTTGGGTTTATAGTATCCTAGTACAGGAAAACTGCAACAACCGCCCTAAATTCGTTCCAAGCTTACGTGACGGACTCTGAAAATGCAGGAAAATTAAGTGACGATTTTCATGACCGCTTGGTCATAGTACCCGGACGGTTCATAGGACACGGCGCGTATCGTAAGGAGGTTCCTCTCCCTGGAGCCCTAACCACCGGCAGCTTGGGCCCTGTTCCCGATGTCGGTTGGAAACTACATTTTATATTTTTAAATGTATATTTTTAGTTTTTATTGTATATATTTAAAAATGTATTTTAAAGAATAAAGAAAACAATAATAACATGAATATTCCAAATTTAATATTTTATTTGGGCATGTGTTTGTGGAACCTATATCACCCTTTCGGGTCAGACAGGGTTTTCTTAACACCCTGTATAAAACAATGGGCAAGGTCGGCCCGCGTGGTATACATATTGTGGGCTGGTTAGTTTCTGCGCGCCGGGGCGGCGGCGCTACGTGGAGTACGAGCGCTTCTGCAGCACGGTGGGCGAGGCGTTGACGCAGGCGGGCCTAGAGCGCGCGCCGCTGCTCACGCCGGTGCCGCACGTGCCCACCGTAGACTCGCCGCTCAACTTCCTCAACTTCGAGGAGCGCAACGTGGTCTCCGGCGCGCTCAAGAAGCTCTCCAAATACCCCGACCAGCTCTCCAACATACTCGAGGTGTTCGAGGTCAGTTTAATCGCTTATATTCAGATTAATCCTATAGTTACTCCCATAGTATGTCATGGCCTGATACCATATTGTACGGTGGCTTTTGGCCAAGGGGTCACTAACCTAAAATGCCTCGATATTGCAAATAAGTTTTAATGACAATGTTTCAAGTATTTCTATAACTAATAAGTTCCTAATAAAAGGATCTTGACCATGAGGGCGTGTAAGCACATATGTGGCGTGTGCGCAGGACATGGACAAGGTGCGGTGCGGCACGATCCCGCGCGTGTCCGTGGAGCGCGCGCTGTGCCAGCGCAACCTGCTGGCGCTGGTGTCGGCGCGCGAGCGGGACCTGCTCTACAAGTGCTTCGGCTACCGGCGCGGCTGCGGCGACGAGGTACCATTTAACTATGTTACACTAATCTTTTAACATGACCATTTATATAAGCTTGTCATGAAGTGCTCCTCACTCCTCAGTAAGCCCAACTCCACTCAAGCGCCCTTATAGACTACCCTAAGGATGGTACACTGGAATAAGATCTTCTAGATATCCAAAATACGTATTGTAACTTCAAAAACAAAAAAAAATTAGTAAGAACTCTCCTCCAGTAGAGTCTCGGTAAAATAGAGACTTATTACGCATATACTAGAAGCAGGTTCCTGTAAGAGTAGTTGTGCCGCAGGTGAACTACCGCGCGCTCTGCAACGCGCTCACCATGCTGTACGCGACGGCCAGCGCGCAGCCCTGCTAGCCCACACGACTGTGCCCAGCGCTTGTCTTCGTCAAGTGTTGTGTCGTCTTCCACGTACGACGAGCCATGCATCGTCACGATAATGTTTAAAAAATTACAATAAATACAACAAATTTGAATGAAATATTTTATTTTTAAAATTACATTTATTTTATTAAACAGTTCACAATTATTGATGACTCGAAAAATATGACAAATTTTGACTTATGTGAAACCACGGTAATTCTAATAAAAGATTGTTTTACATATTATTTTCTAATTCTAAACAGATATTCTAATTAGGCAATTGTGTAATTTACGTACTTTTGAAAAAATATTTGACAAAAGCACTGCACCAATTTGCACATATTTACATCATGATTCAATAGATGAATGATCATTCTAATAGTCCAAGATACTCTGCTAATTATGTGTTAATGTTTTTATTGCGGCCATGGTGGTGGGTTAGTAGGATCCCCCCGGTGCGGGTTCTGAAGATGCTGGTGCGTCCGGTGAAGTTAATGGCTGTTCGGAAGCTGCCGGGGGCTCAGAAGATGGCAACTCCGAATTAGATGGGGGTTCGGACGAAGGCGATGGTGCGGGCGGACCCGAAGGGCTCGATGGTGGTTCAGAAGAAGATGCAGGCGTTGTAGAGGAATGCGAGTTGGCGGTGCAGCCTGCTTTCTGTGGCCAGTCACACACGCGGAGCGAGGGGTTGAAGTGCAGGCGAAAGGGGCAGCGGTGGCACACTGGCCCGACGCGCGTGCAGTAGAAGAACAAGCGGCAGTCGCTGGGGTGCGCCACTAGCTGGCCGCGCGCGCCCGCGCACGCCTGCTCGCCCGCCCGCTTCTGGCCTCGGCAGCTGGGCGGCCGGCGCTCACCTAGCCTGCACAAAACATAAAATAAAATATATAATATAATAATTAATATTATTTAGGGAAAATGTGGGTTCCACAAATCATCAAAAGACGATAAAGGTGTTCTAATGCCCAAAAGGACGAAACCCCGAAGGGACGAAATCCCAAATGGACGAAATACCGATGGATGAAATCCCAAAGAGCGGCACGCAAGCTAGATGTAGCATGCAAGCAAGCATGCAACATGCAGGTTTCTATCACGGCTCCGGCGCTGCGGGCCTCCGGCGGCCCCACGCGTGCTAATCATCGCAAACGGATTTCGCTCACCACCGCAGCTTCGACTCACTGGCCGCCTTCACCGGCCAGCCTCAGCCGCCTGCTCCTCAGCCCGCGTAAAAATAGTTCAAATTTGTTTCCGTTATCTGGCGGCACGGGCCACGGCAGTGCCCCAGCCAAGTCTTTCTATTTATAGTATGCCTAAATATTATTTTATTTTACTTTATTTGGGAAACAAACAGATATAAATTACAATCATAAGTATGAAAAATAGGTATTATTATGCTATTGAACCTCGGGTTATTAAACTTCTGTATATTAATCTCCGAGATTTTCAGCTTTCGGGCAAATGAACTTTCGGGATTTAAAATTTTCGACCAAACAATCATTCGGCGTTTTCGGGATTTCGTCTATAGATATTTTATAATACGGTCTTTTAAATTTCGGTATTGTAATACTTACCCGAACAAAGCGCTGTGTACAAAACCAGATCCTGAATTTCAGAAATACTTAGGTAGGTGTAGCCCGGTACAATCTTAGGGGCAGCCTTTAACGCGATAACAAGAACCGAATAAAACAAGTAAAGTGACGTTAAGGATAAGGAAAAGCAAGGCGAGTGAAATTACAGGGCACAGCTAGTCTTCTTCTTCTTGCGGTGCCTCTCCACTACTGGAGGTTGGCCGTCAACTCCGCATATCTCTCCTTGTCCCTCGCTAGGCACAAGTTAGTAAGTTGATCATATTCTTGGACATGACTGCTGCACTATAATAGATACGGCAGCAATACTGGTCTATCACAATGCATAGCTTCTTGGTTGACTGAATATTTGTTCCTCTTGCTTGCTCACTGTGCAGATAGGAGTAATTACGTAGTTGCTTATTACATTGGGACTTGGGTAATACATAAAAAGGGACGGCTGATGGTAGATAAAAATAACTTACTCTTTCTGCAAAGGGACGGCTTCGGCGAGGATTCCCCCGACGAGCACACAACACAGCACCAACAGCTTGAACATGATGGCCGACAGGACTGAACTGGCCGCACCTCCGGCCCGCCACTACTTATTGTAGCATCCTAAGTGGCTCCGTGATTCACTGGCACTCGATGCTGACAAACAAACTCCTACATTGCCGTTATCACAAACAAGCTGTTGAGACATCACGTTGGAACACTTATCTATAGATGTAGCTATTCCTAGGTATAATCTCGGTTATTTCAAGGGAAAACCAGGAAACCTATTGTTCTTGTGTAGATTGTTCAATATTTGAAGAACCACTTCAGCCCGTCACAGACGTAGCTAGAATATGTATAATATTATGTATTATTATAATTTATATCTTGATATTATCAAGATATAAATTATAGTATAGCAAGCTACCACAGACAGGAGCTATACTATAATAGGTATACAGTAATTTATCCAGTGGTCACATCGAGGTAAATCTGTTCAGGGAACTCAAAAAAACTATTGCAAAGAGAAATAGAAATTTATTTTTTAATAGTAAGTAGCTATGTATATTTTTGCCCTCACTCGGTCTACGGTCGTCCTTGCAATTGCACGGTTTTAAAGCAGTTTTGAAATAACAATATAATCCATCTAGGTACCCAAGTAAATTCAAGCACTACTTTTAAATCTCATTGAAAGTTCCTCAGAGGATGATTCCGATGCTGAATTTAATATGGATGTTGCCTTGTCAGGAACGAAAAATAGAACCACCTGGGTAGAGTCGCATGTAAAACAAAAGAGAACTCGTGGTGAATTTAATTTGTATCATGATTTATCATTAAATAAATTTGCACAGTATTGCACAGAGGGTGGGACTACATCCTGCTTCCAAGCCTGGATTTTACGTAGCGGAATTAAAACTAAATATTTTTCATAACATTTAATGTGTAACTTATCAGTATTTTAGAAGTTCGAGATCGGCTTTTATCGAGCACAGCCGTCGGGCAGGCGTTCGGTGAAAAAATGGAACACCCCGTATCCTCAAAATATATATTAATATACTAAAGTACCTATGTATCAATATGCCAAAATATACTGAGATGTAATATGCATAGAAATATATATTATAGCTGCGTGTGCGGTTACTCGAAAAGGACAATGGGCAAAAATGTATGGAGCTTGTCCCATCGGCAGCCACGTCTGTACTATATATTTCCCAGCAGGCAATTATGTATATAATAAGATTACGACACGAAATGAAAACACGTATTTCAGATTACAATAACACAATATTGTACATAACTTAATTACTACAATATGATTGGAGTTTAATCATCGTCAAATATTTTGCATTTAAGCCCAACATTTTATTTACTTTATTTAATGATGCATACGTCAGTAAAATAAACAAAATGCAATGACTATTCGTCTGTTTTGTATAAAAAATCTAAAAATGTAGCAAGAAAAAAATATGGTTAGGTATACATTTAAATAGTATTTTACCTATATCTTTTTTCAACAATGATATTTAATCGTACTCCTTGAACAATATTTGCTCTAAAAGCACACCTATCAAATGATACTAATTTCATTGATGGCCGCTGATGGGCCAGAATGTCCATTGTCCTCTATATGGAAAATATGTCTTGCTATGATTCATACTAATATATTATTATAGCTACGTCTGTGACGGGCTTTCAAAAATATAAATAACGTAAAATTAATAAGACTACACATTAAACCTACATATTTAGGTACCTATTATATTAAGTTTTTACTATTCCCTGTAGTCTGGATTAGGTAGGTATAGTTACGCAATTGACTATTTCACCCATATTTTGACTGGGTACAAAATTTGCCAAAAAAACTAATCTTTAGGTTAAGTTTTTGTCAATAATGATACGTCGTACGTCGCAAGTGCAAATTAAGATAGATATCTCTGAACATGCAATTATTTCTTAGGACTAAGACAGATTACAGGTAATTAATAGAGTTTTAACATAGGAGATAACAGTGGTCCCCAAACTAAGCCAAAGCTTGTATCTTGGGGGCCGGAGTGTGGTAGTAACTTTAAAATACATTCTTTGTTGGGTATAATGAGACTTAAGCAAATATTTATATTATGTTAGAACAATTTATAAAATAAAAATGAAAAATTTATTTATAGTTATTATTAAAAACAAAAACAATTTAAAGTTTAATTCATTAAATAAAATAAAAAATGAAAAGCAAATGTGTGTATGTGTGTGTGTGTGTAAGGGTGTGAGCGTGTATGGGTGTGTGAGTGTGAACACTCTCACGTGCGTGTGTAATTTATGAAACTTAAATCTTTTTTTCTCTTCGTAAGGTAGTGATAAGTATCAGCCAGTCTTTTATAATTGGACGTAGTTAAGCAGAAAGGATCCAAACCACATCGATCTAGTTTTGAGATATTTGACTTTTAAGTTTAGATCGTATTTCTTCAGGAATGCGCTACAATAAATCTGCTGATTTAATGGCAGATGAAGGGCATTTTCTTATATTTTAATATTAGAATTATGGAATTACGTTTACTTCAATATTTTAAAAGATATTGAATAAAATGTGGGGTTGAATCCTTTCTAATAAATGGCACTTTCGATAGAACTAGGTTAATATTACATTTCTCAGAAAGGTTCCAACTAACAAGTTGTCCTAAAAAGCCTTTTTATTATGAATAAATATCAAGCAGAAATAAAAATAAACGATATTTTTAACTAAACTTTATTAAAATAAAAAAGATGAAACCAATTATTGAAATTTAAATATACCAAATAATGAAATTCTTTCTTCTCTAACTACTTTTAATTTTCATTATCGTTCTGAATATCATTTTCAAAATCATTTTCAACAGGAAAATCAGGCAGTCCTCCAAACCCATCCAAATCATCCACGATACTTTCGTCTCCCTGTAAAGCCTTATAGAAAGATAAACAGTCTTTTGGAATTAGATGAAACATAGATTTCAAGTCATCTAGTTTAGGCTGTGCAATTTTTTTGCCACTAGGCCACAAAACGGGCATGTCTTTATCAGTTATATCAAGGGATTTCCCTTTTATTTTCTTTTCTATGTTCAGTTCTTGATATGAGTCGTCATTTATAGCCTTCTTCATATATACAATATTTTTAGGAATCAGAAGCAGGGAAGTTTAAAAAAAAACAATGTTACACAACCGAAATTATAAAAAGGTTTATTTTTAATTAAGGAACAAAATAACAATTACTGGATGTTAATCCTAATTACCACCAATCACAAATTAAATAATTACAGCATAAATAATCAATAAAATAACGAGTGGGTACAACAAAAAGAAAAATATCAGTCTCACTGTCCTTATTGAGAGATGTTTCCGCTTCGAACGTCGGCCGCCAAAAGAGAGCAATAATGGCGCGCGCGCTGCTTTTATAGACTATTGAAAACTGTCAGTTCTTCCTTCCTAACACGGCCTCTCCTGACGCCAAGTCGTCCTCGACTTGTACTTCTTGTAATGCGCCTGCACTGTGGTGATGCTGGTGAGCCTGCACTGCTCCTATATCGGCGTCGAGGCTCGGCATGGATAGTCCTGGTGACACGGGTACTGGCTCGCTGCCTTCGGAATGGTCTGGGTCACTCTCAATTTCTTCAGTGTCGTCGTCTGGAAGAGTTAATGACGGTTATTCATACGAAAGCAACACATGTCATATTGATCACTTAAGAAAAAGATTAAAGGTAACGTGAAGACAAATAATATAAGATGGTCAGCGTCCCAGCCATCCTATATCATTGCCATACTTTACCACAGCGACTAACGCTATATGGGTGACAAACACCATCGTTGGGCGACAAACGCCTTTGCGGGGGAACATATCCCAAAAGTTAAGCGACGCACGCTTTCGGGAAACACACCCGTACGTTGGGCGACTAACGCCAGTGAGGGGAACACATCCCGTTGTTGTGCGACTAACGCAATGAGGGGAAACATACCCGTACGTTGGGCGACTAACGCCAATGACGGGAACACATCCCGTTGTTGTGCGACTAACGCAATGAGGGGAAACATACCCGTACGTTGGGCGACTAACGCCAATGACGGGAACACATCCCGTTGTTGTGCGACTAACGCAATGAGGGGAAACATACCCGTACGTTGGGCGACTAACGCCAATGACGGGAACACATCCCGTTGTTGGGCGGCGCATGCCTTTGCGAACACACCCTATCTATTTCTGAAACCAAAAATAGGTAATTAATCGCACTCACTTTCGAAGAAAATGGCACAACTGTCCGGACACCATTCTCCCTTCCATGGCACCATGTATTGGGAAGCGGCTTGAGTGGTTTTTCCACAGCTTCCGCCAAGCAGCTTAAGCTCGTATCGACCGTTTGGTAGTACTTTGGTAACCTTATACGGTCCTCGCATCCCGGGGTCTAATTTGCCCGTTGATTGCGAGTACTTTATAACAAAGGCAAGTTCGTCCACCCCGTATTCTCGTGGCTGGCGTCTGGACCGGTTGACTGAGGCGTCCTGCTGATCTTGGTTCTTCCTCAGCAGTTCGCTAGCGCGACTTCGGCAGATCTCCCGCAGAGCTTCCCTGTTAGCGTCTGGAGTGCTTGCAGCCAGATCACGCACCAGTGACCGTATGGCTGGAGTAGAGGCGTCGGTGCCAATCATTAAATTTATGGCTGAGGTTTGAGTGGTTTTCTGCTTGCTGATATTCAATACCAGTTGTAATTTCCAGAGCGTAGACGACCAGGATGCGTTCTTGTACCCTACTTCGATACGAAGCATGTTGAGCACAGTTCTTATGTAGCGCTCTACTTGACCATTTGAACCGTGCATCTCGGGAGTAATGTAATGCAGGTCGGAGCCAAGTTCGGTTATCCACTGAACGAAATCTGCAGACTCAAACATCCTGCCTCTGTCAGTAACTAGTAGTTTGGGGACGCCAAATAAGGAAACAGCTTGAGACATTACACGTTTTAACTCACTGGTATCTTGCCGGTAAATAGGGTACAAAAGACAAAATTTTGTAAAGGCGTCGACCAACACCAGGATAAATTTGTAACCTTCTGACTCGGGTAGTGGTCCCAGGGCATCGACGTGGACGGTATCGAAGGGTGTGTTGGGTTTTGGCCAGGATGAAATATTTTGCAGGGGGGCCCGAGGCACTCGCTTTTTAGAAATGCATGTTAAACAATACGAAACGTACTTAGACACGAATTGGCGGAGACCGGGGAACCAAAAATGTTTTAGGATGAGGTGCAGAGTTTTGTCAGTGCCAATATGCTCATGCTCATCGTGAAAGATTCGTAGGAGACTGAGTCGATGACCTTTTGGTATAAAACAAAGGAGGCGCGCTTCCTCACCAACTGGCGTATATTTGTAATATAGGAGGTCATTTTTCAGGACATAGCGACTGGGATCAAGCTGTCCTTCGGACAGTTTTTGAATGAGTTCTCTCGTTTCATGGTCCGCATTTTGTGCTATTTGTGCCCAGTTGCGTGGTTTCGTTACTTGATTAATGGAGACGACTGGGTTGCGACTGAGATAGTCGGCATGCGGCAGCATAACTCCTTTTCTATACTCGATAGAAAAGTGGAAATCCTGTAGGTAGATCCACCATCGAGCGACGCGAGGGAGCAAATCCTTTTTGCGTTCTGTGGATTTGAGAGCGTTGCAGTCTGTGACGACCTTGAACTGCAAGCCTACCAAGTAGTGGCGGAAGTGTTGCAAAGCCTTCACGACCGCTAATGTTTCCAACTCATAGCTATGGTATTTGCTCTCTGCTCCCTGGGTAACCTTGCTGAAGTATGCCACTACATGCGTCCCACCATCAGTGTCTGTTTGTAGAAGTACCGCCCCGTAACCGGCGGAGCTTGCATCCGTGTGAACCTCGGTGTTAAGTTCGGGATTGAAAATGGTGAGAACAGGCTCGCTGGTCAAGCACCGTATCAAGTCTTGGCGAACCTGTTCTTGTTCCTGACCCCAACGAAACTCTACCCCCTTTCGAGTTAAATGAGCAATGCATGCGGTCCTAGTCGCATAGTTCTTAATGTATTTGCGGAAGTATCCCGCGAGTCCTAATAGTTGTCGAACCTGCCTAACATTTTTGGGAACTGGAGAGTTCTTTAAGGCTGCTATTTTACGTGAGCTCGGTCGTACCTGACCAAAGCTTATTATCCTACCTAAATATTCTACTTCGGTAGTCAAGAAGGAACATTTCTTAAGATTTATTGAAAAGCCTGATTTTGTGAGCGTTTCTAGGACCTTTTGGAGTAAAACAATACCGTCCTCTATGGTGTTACTTAGCAAAAGTACGTCATCAATATAAACCAGAACGTTTCCAGCGTCAATAAATTCGCGAAGAGTTTGGTTAATGATTCGTTGGTAAACGATCGGGGAGTTCGTCAAACCATACGGCATTTTTAGATATTCATAGTGCCCTTCTGGTGTGACGAACCCCGTCACATGAACGGAGTCTTCTTTAATTCGTATTTGATGGAAACCGGTAGCCATGTCCAAACTTGTGAAGAATGTGTAACGACCCAACCGATCGATGTGATCATCTATAAGGGGCAGAGGGTATCTTTCTTTTTCGGTGATGCGATTAAGTGCCCTGTAGTCGACGCACATTCGATCGGTCCCATCTTTTTTCTTTACCAAGATTATGGGGCTAGCATACTCTGATCGTGATTCTCTGATAATGTCTTTGTCCAGTAAATCTTTGATTATTTCGCGAACAATGAGTTTTTCTTTATAGGACAGTTTGTATGGCCGATATACAATAGGAGATGTGTTATTTAGCTTGATTTCCATTTCACCAGTTGTGACTGTACTTGTAGCGGTTCCAGAGATAAGAAAGTCAGAAAACTTATTGATCACGGACATCAAAGAATCACGCAAAGTGTCCTGTAGTGGAGTGTTTACTAATGTTTGGTCAAGGCATTGAACTTTGTTAATGGGAACATGAGTACCTTTAGCTCGGGTGAGGTATTGTCTGTCTTTAGTGCGTACATAAGTGACACCATCGCGGTTTAAAACGTCCGTTCCAATAATGATCGAGGTATTCATACATGACTTAGGCACTACAACTAGATCGGCTTCTAAAGAGATGTCGCTAAGCTCGATGGTTGTCGTTATGAACGCTGAGGCTATAATTTCCCGCTCACTTATCCCTTTGAGAGTGCAGTGTGTTGGTTTAATTTGGCAAGAAAGGTGCTTCAAAACGTCAGAGGAAATCAGTGACACGTTTTGGGCTCCACTATCTATGAGCGCGTCCATGGGGATGCCTTGAACAACAACCGTTACGATGTCCGTTTTATTATTTGCGTGATTTGTGCACAAATTAACGTTTCGCTGATTTCTGGATTGTGACCGGTTCTTGGCAAAACACCTTTCTTCTGTGTGACCCTTTTTCTTACAAAATGAGCACTGCAATTCGGATTTCGTGGAAGCAGGGGTATCATTGACGGTGCCCTGTGTTACGGATTTTGCGGTGGATTTATCAATGGGTTCCCTACGAGGCCTTTTGGTGCAATGTCGGCCTAAATGTCCGCGCTGATTGCATACATAGCACTTGGATCCGCGATTGGAGGATGAGTTCGAGGACGCATGTTTACTAGTCGAACTACCTTGAAAATCAGATTTTGTGCGATTCGGTTTAACGTAAATTGAAAGAAACGAGACTAAGTCTTCGGTTGCTAAGTTTGCGTTTGCCGCAGCTGCTCTTATTTGTGGGTTATCGATACCACGTATAACTATCAGCGTTCGCAATTCGTCGGCGAGACCCTTGACTATCCTTAGGCGTAGCAGAGTGCGCCGGGCATATTCGGCATACGTCGCAAATTTGTCGGATGTCGTGTTCATCGTTTCAAATAAAATGTTTGCATAGTCTAGTTTCCGAGGGCAAAGGGGTTTGAACTCAAGCTTAAAGTTTGACCAAGTACGATCGTTGGTGACCCATTCGCTTAACCACACTTTAGCGTCCCCTTTTAGGCAAGATGCTACTCGGGACAAGCACTCGTAGTCGCTCCAACCGTTCGCGATTACCGCACGGTCCACTTCATCGCACCACAGATCAATGTCGTGTATGTTTGGGTCGAAGTTAGAAACATAATAGCTGTGTGACCTAGCTGGTTGTAAGGATCTTAGGGCTTCCGCAAGCATGGTCGCGGTGGACGTAGCTTCGGATTCGCCAGCGATTGGATCGTTTATACGAGAGGTTGTTGAAAAGCCCTCGGAATTGTGTATGCGGACTTGCTGAGGAACATCGCTTAGGTTTGTCAGGCTATGAGGACGCGAAGCGACCTCACGGACCGGGCCCTGAAGGTTTGCTCGTGTGTGTGAATTTTCTAAATTGTTAGGTGTGGATATCACATTCATACCGGTATTCTCGATAGCACTAAGCCTTGTCATAATATTGCTGAGCGTATCTTGTAACGTGTTGTTAGTATGAGGCGTCACCGAAGGGCACCTTGCACGCGGCGGTGTGAATTTTGATCGAGATCTAGAACGGCGGTGATCACGGGCATCAGGGCGGCAATAATAAGAACTATCCTTAGAGCCACAACGTTCCCGACGACGGCTCTGTCGTGATTTATGGCGCGAACTATTTACGGTTTCACTGCTTCCGGGCTCGTCTCGTGAAACACGTTGACGTCGATCTCGTGAGCGACTGGGTTCGTGATGTTTAGGCATGTTTTAGCACGAAAGTTCAATAGTAGTAGTAAATAGCTACACACACGTAAAATGTCAACAACCACAACGAGAAAACAAAAGTAAAAGATAAAAATCAAATGGCGGGTAGAAAGGTATTTTGATACTTTGTTCCTTTTTGTAAGTTAGTGGGCGATATAAGCGTCCTTATCCCACTTCTGATTTTAGGAATCAGAAGCAGGGAAGTTTAAAAAAAAACAATGTTACACAACCGAAATTATAAAAAGGTTTATTTTTAATTAAGGAACAAAATAACAATTACTGGATGTTAATCCTAATTACCACCAATCACAAATTAAATAATTACAGCATAAATAATCAATAAAATAACGAGTGGGTACAACAAAAAGAAAAATATCAGTCTCACTGTCCTTATTGAGAGATGTTTCCGCTTCGAACGTCGGCCGCCAAAAGAGAGCAATAATGGCGCGCGCGCTGCTTTTATAGACTATTGAAAACTGTCAGTTCTTCCTTCCTAACAATATATTTCTGTTCCTTTTTTATAAGAATTACTTTTGTTTGAAGCCAATTTGTTTTCTCTTTGTTTATAAAAGTCTTTCTATTGACAATATTTTTTTCTATATTTTTAGAAGATAAAAAGTTTTCTTTTACCATTTTTGTTACTTGGAGAGGATTCTTTTTTTTACAACTTCTAATGACTTGCATATATTCATCTGCCGTCAAACTAAATTGTCAGAAAAGACTCAGGTGAATTGGATCCTTTTTGTGATATAAATTGTAGCCTAGGATCTTTAAATGTCTATATCTCAGAAAAGGTGCAAACGTGTTGGATTGTTTCTGTTAAATTATAATATATACTCGCCATACATGCGGGTTGGTATCTAGTGTTTATATTAATGCCATAGCTATTTTTATCTGTGGGATCTTTTTACTGAACCTAACTCAATTTAGGTGTTGTTGTGGGTTGGATCCTTTCTGCTTAACTACGTCCAATTGTTTAATTTGATTATAGTTGTAGTTAAAGCCCTTGATGTTGCAATGTTTACTGATTTTGTTGAAGACGTTAAAATGGGAGTATGCTGGGCAACGTCTTGCCAGGAGGCTTTTTAGTTCAGGAAGGGCAATATGTAAGACACGTTTACACATAAGGGATTGGAAGTCTGAGCGCTTTCTAAAACTATTGTAAGCGTGAATAGTGGCGTTAGAATGGTTCAGTCTCATAACGTTCAAGTTGCAAAATAACATATGGTAGCAAAAAGTTCAAATCTCATATGACCCAAGTCTCGAAACCTCCAAGTTGCAAAATATCTACCTCTCAAAACGTTCAAGTTGCAAAATAGTCAAGTCTCCAAACATCCATGTCTCATAATATACCTACACTTTTATTTAAGTGGATCAGAATCAAAATAAATCATTCATGTTGGTATCAAATTCAATTAGCTAGTTGGAACTTGTAAATGTAGGTCAAATACAACAATGTTATTTAATGTTGTTATTGTTATATAGTCTATATTTACTTTTAATTTACTAGCACATAAAAGCAAATGCTTATTGCAGGAAAATATATTGTTTGGTTTGTGTACCCTCAATTTCAAAAGTATTAAGATACGTTTAGTTTTAGGTAGGTAATTTTAACACAATTCATGTCAAGAATATGTATGTCTGTAACTGTGTACACTATAATACAGTTACAGTATGTATAGTTAAGTAATGACTTAAGTAGCTATATATATTTTATAAAATATTTTCCTGCAATAAGCATTTGCTTATTATGTGCTAGTAAATTAAAAGTAAATATAGTCTATATAATAATAACAACATTAAATAACATTGTTGTATTTGACCTACATTTACAAGTTCCAACTAGCTAATTGAATTTGATACCAACATGAATGATTTATTTTGATTCTGATCCACTTAAATAAAAGTGTAGGTATATTATGAGACATGGATGTTTGGAGACTTGACTATTTTGCAACTTGAACGTTTTGAGACGTAGATATTTTGCAACTTGGAGGTTTCGAGACTTGGGTCATATGAGATTTGAACTTTTTGCTACCATATGTTATTTTGCAACTTGAACGTTATGAGACTGAACGATTCGAACATAATAGCTGTCTGGCGCGGAAGACGGGAAATTCCTAGTAGCTATAACAAGTCTGTTGGGTATCGGAAAGGCTTATTTAGTATTACTTTAATTACGGTAAATATACGGTAATTGTGCATACCAGCGCCCTTTTTATTGCCCATTGTGTAATATGCGCAGTGAGAAAGCTGGTACCTACCTACCTAATAGCAGCGTTGTGTCCACCTTGGGCTCCTACTACAGGCAAAGTCTGCGGTCATGGAGACTGCTTCCCCCGTGAATAAAATTCATCTTACGTGAAAACCTAAACTTAGGTAGGCACCAAGGTATACCTCTCAGATTGGTTTGGTTAAGGTACCTACAATGGTAGGTATATCTTGCCATATTTAAATCCACCCGAAACGAAACTTCCAACGTTGTTAGAAAACTGCATTTTGGAAGAAGTTTGCCTTCGAGCCTGCAGTTTCCTATTTACTAGTAGGTAGGTAGGCAAGTACGGTAGGTAGGTAGGCAGGTACGTAGGTACTTCAGTTTTTTTATTTTTCGTATGATACAATTATGTACGCCAAATAGTAAAGGACATGTGGAACATGTTCTCTCGCGACAACAAGCAGAATGTCCAGACATGCGCTTGCTGAAGGAGCAGAATGAAAGCAATTTTATAAATACATTTTATAGTGTTCACAGATTCTGTGCTTGGAAGATACCTACATAAGGCTACTTACATCACGTCCGTTGTTTGTTTTTGTCAGCAGTCCATGTTTGTGTGTCTAAGTAGGTAGGGGAAACTACCCAATAATTGGCACTAGGCGTTACCTAGTGTGTAAGAAGTGTCTCTTTTTTGTGTAACCTCATAGGACTTTGATAATTATTTTTTAACTTAGATACTCTCAGCTAATCTAGTACCTATTCATTTCTCACGGTGAAATAAGAACAGGGTTGCAAGAAAAAAAATGAAATAATTATTTTCAAACTTTGGTATTTTCCAAATATTGACATACTTTCTCAACATCCCATCTAGACATGTTTCTGAGCAGAGAAAGATTACCTTTCTTTGCAGAAACATGTCCATAAAACGCTTTTGTAAACACAAATTTTACCATAAAAACATAACACTACATGTTAATGGAATTTAAGTTCATACACTCTTTAAAAATGTACTAGCAAAACTTAAAAAAATGGCGGTTTCGGTTACAGCAGTTTTTTACTCACAGACTATGAAGCCAAGAAACAATCTATCAATACTGAACAGTAGGCATTCTTGATAAAAATCCTCCTTTGTTTATAGATTACAATACAATAATTGAATTCAATGGTAGTTGGAATGTTGTTATAAATAAGAGGTAAATTTTTTACTAAATTTTTCGTTCAGTAAACATTGTGCATAGATTAGACATAATATGTTTAATCTATACACAATATCTTTGATTATATAATGTCTAGATAGAGCGTCGCCCTACAATCATAAAAAAAAAACGAGACCACAATTTCAAGTGTGTGTTACCAGCTATTACAAATTCTCCCATAAATCACATTAAATAAAGACTAATTTATAATAATAAAAAATATTTTAGTTTTATGTACTTATGTGGTATTATTCAGTTTAAGTGTATTTTTATTAAGTAGTTACTTTTTTAAATAATTTATAAAAAAAATAGATTTGTGTGTTTGAATGGAGTATTAAATCAACTAAGTTAGTACAATATTTTGAGCAGTTAGGATTTTGAAATTTGAAATGTAAGATCACATCTCGTTAATTAGGAATGAGTTTTAATTACAGGCGATCGTTCGAAGTACATCAACGAAATTTTATAAACGTAATGATAAACCAAAAAATTTACCCTTAAAAATGGGAGAATAAGAAACAGAAACTGGCAACACTGATAAAATATGGCGTAATTTGGTAATCATAAAAAAAAACTAAAATAAATATGAAGTTTCTTGGTGTCTTGTCTACGTGATAGGTGATGTGTTTGGTATTTTTTAGCCTTCCTTTATAATTCCGGCACACTTTAAAAGCACATACTGTCATTTTATCGCTGTTATGTGGTTATTCCTTAGAGCGCGTAAAACGTAGTGACACGAAAGCGGCACGATCTGTACTGGTTGGCGGGAATTGCGGGAAAATACTTAACAACCAAATTTGGTTGTAATTTTTTGACGGGTCTGCGCGCACTTGACAGTCCATCTAGACATTATATAATCAAAGACACAATATATTATTCTTATTTTTTTAGATTAACTAGTGAAATGCCAATAATTGGGTAGGTGCCAACGATTGGGTAGTTACCCTACCCTACCTAGGTACCTACCTATACCATCAAAGCTCCTCATCATCTAGTTTATCTGTGGACTGTGGTCTTGATAATCACTAGTAAACTACCTAGGTAGGTACCTATTAAGAATAATAAAATAGAGAATAGGTGTGTAGGTACACTAGGTAGGTACCTATCAAAATATCAAATCTGCCTAAACACATGCGTTCACTAGGTAAGGTCCGGCCGCTGAGCAATTAAATGCGTTCCTGATAGGTGGTGGTCAACAGAAAATATTACTTTTATGTGGCGAAAAATGTGCTAGACATAATTATTTACTCTTACTTGTAATATATCATCATTATTAGTAATAGGTATAAACGAATAATATTATAAAAGCTATTCATTACATCATTATACCAGGTTACAATGAATAACACGGTGTCTTATTTCCCCTAATTAAACCTAAACCAATTAGACAGCTTCGGACGATATTGTCTACATTATTACTAATATTTTCAGCCCATGCTGTCCCACAGCTGGGCAAAGGCCTCCCTCCCTTCCTTACTTCCATTCTTCTCTATTAGGTAAGGGCAAACGTGGACCAGTCCTTCATATAGGAATCCAGCTCATCTCGCCATCTCCGTCTGGGCCTGCCACGTGGTCGTCTGTGGTTTTCTGGGATCCATTTGGATGTTGTTTTGGCCCAACGGTCAGTCGACATTCGGCAAACATGCCCTGCCCAGTCCCATTTCAGCATTGCAGCTTTTCTACCTATACATCAGTAATTAGCGTCTGGGAGCGTAGTATAGTATTTTGGATGCGGTCAGTGATTTAGACTCCCCGTATACTGCGCTCCATGGCTCGCTGGCTGTCTACATCCAGACAAAATAATTATAACATGTGCGTGTGAACTGAGGGACCACACTGGGAATCCAGGGCCCAAGCTCAAGACATGGGTTTTTACTTCATTGTATTAGGTGTTACATTTTGTTAGTTTCCCATGTCTTTCCAATACTGGGCCCACCACAGCGGTATATAAAGTCTTTAAATCTAGCTGAAACTCATCGCCATCCTGACTTCGGTGATAGTGCAACGAGGCAGGTTAAATGCTCCTTGTAATTACCATCACACAATTTGAGCTGCCTTACAATTTTATGTTACTACCTAGTTATCAAATTATTTTCATTATATCATCAAACGCAGGTACAAACTTCCTGCCAATATGAAAACATATTCTATGAGATACACCCGCGTTCCTAGCACACAATAGATCGAATTCTCTGATAACGTCGGTATAACGAGACATGAAGCCAAGTAAATATGGTATATAATATGGTAACTATGGTCATTTTAGCTTGTACTACTTTAGAGGATATATTAGTGAAGTTCTCTTTATTTTACAACTAGGACTTTAAAAAAGATTAGAGAGACTGATAATAGAAAACTATGTTGTTGTTGTTAAGCTGTGTTCAAAACAAAAACTACACCGTCAAGGTAACAAAATCATTCACTGTTCAATATATCAGCACAAAATGTATTATCTATGAAACAGTGCATTCATATACGAAGTTTCCTAAGAAAATTATAAGTAGGTACCTAACTAAAAGGTAAGTTTGAGTGGATAATAAGATGTATATAGCTAACGGACATGCTGATATACACAACATCGTGCATACAGCGGATAAAACGCTTAGTGATATAAACACAGACAAAAAGTCAATATTTTATTTACACATTTGTTTTATTCTGACATACACAACTCGGTATATCTTCAGTTTGTTCATGACCGATTACTTAGTCTAAAAAAATTAATTTCATCCCTATTCAATGGAAGAAACATCTAATTTGTATAAAATACATGATTCTGATTGCTCAATCCTTTACCAAATAAAGTACAAAACTACATTTCTGTGATGAGATCCAGATCAATTACTTACTGACAGTGACAGATGAGAGCGACTACTACACATTCACACGACACGCGCGCATCTGCGTTCTTACACGCACACAACAATTCACAAGACGACTCGCCGGCGTACAGGGACATTGTTACAAATTTAAGCTCTTGTAATTACTCATTATTTCTAGAGTTCAGTACGTAAGGTAAAATTTCGAGACAAATGTCAATCGAATTAATTCAAATCTAATCAATCTGCAATAATACTCAGTGAATCTATAATCCATTACTATATTATAATAAAATTACGCTAGAGCCGTACGAACGCGGCTATTACGCAACTGACAGTATTTTTACCCTTAAAAAATCTTCTTAAAATGTTATCAATTACTTCCTTAAATTAATTATGTGGAATGAAATGACGTGCCCCCAGCGCGGCGAGGCGAGAGAAGCGCAGGGGACACTCATGACCGGTGACTTAACCTGCGGACAACAAGCTACGTTTTACAAAAGTTATTTACACCAATTATAACATTCCGTTTTATGACCAAACATACCCAAATAGTATTTAAATTATGATGAAATAATAATATTATGTTAGCATACTTTATTTATTTACGATATCAGTAAGTATAGATTTGTGCGTCGATTAATTTCGGAAATAGTTTCTGATCAGCAGAGCTCTCAAGTCATTAATTGCTCACCTCACTATTGGACTGAGATGACTATCGGCAGGTACTGTTTTAATAGGGCTGGTGCCTCTGGTTGGCGCGACCGCCGCCGCCGCCACCGCGCTGCTTGCCGCCTTGGTACCCGGCTGTAACGTCACCTGTTTGTAACGCTAAACTCTACATAACTGGTTCTAGATTATCGGTCAAGCTGTTGAATATGGAATATAACATACTGTAAAATATATGATTCACAATTACATGCAACAAAACAGATATTTTATTTCTGATATAATAGAGAAAACATTTTCAATACTAAACTCGTTTCAATTAGTCTTTAAATACATATGATTAACTAGATGTACTAATGCTATACTATATACACAAAAAGCCAGCATACACGCACTAGTGAGGCGCCTTTGTCGCACGACACCTATACTGGTGGTATTATGAAATCAGCCAATCTATGATACATTAAGTCAGTTTTAGTCGGTGGAAACAATGAATTTTGTTTTCAGTAAGGTCGACGAGTTATAGTTAGTTCCTCCTAAAGCGAGTTAAGTGTCATGCGAGCCGCCAGCGCGAGCGCCGGCGGGCCCCCGCCTCACGACAACTACACTACAGCCTAGCTACCTCCAGGCTATTGACAAGCCAGCCACTCGTTCAAAGCGGACATGGCACGCGCGTTATGTCTGGATCGACAGACAACTGATATTTAAGAATGTAGCACATAGCCTACAAGGCTGCTTTTCTAACGAGTTTGAAAATACGGACAGCAGACAGACGGCAAGGTTGGCTCTAAGTAATTAGGCGTCGAATCGCACGTCGGGCGTGACCAGATATCGACTTGCCGCTGTGCGTCTTGTGAACAGCATGGAGGAGCGCAAGGAGTGCGGAGAGTACCTTTGCCGCGCGGAGCAGCACGCGCGCCGTACCCGCCCTCGTACGCTCCGTACCCGCCGTAGTCTGCCCGCAACACACAACACATTAGTCCGCCGCCACCGCCCCGTCTGACCGGAACGGTGGACCTCGCGGAGACTGCTCGACGTACTCTAGTTATTCTACGGGCCGGAAGAACGAACGGGTCCCGCCGGACGGATAGCTCGTAAATCGTCTCGCCCGTCTTGTGAGCCGAAGGAGATAGAGGGATATCTTATTAACCTGACGCTTATTTTATTAACACGAGTACGCCGCGACGAATATGACCTACCGTGAAAACTCGTAACATACGTTTTATTATACATGGAATGAAACGTAATAAATAAACCACCAAAATTTACTTCCAAAGCCCTCGTTCAGTGCGAATCCAGCGTAATTTATGTTGAAGCCGACAAGACGATTTAAGATCTACCAACCCCCACCAGCGTACGCAAGACAGCGTCACTGCGCAGAGCGAGTGGCGTTGCGAGGCGACGCGTGCACAATCACAAAATAAATTTATACCCCAACTAGCTGTGCCCCGCGGTTTCACCTGCGTAAGTAGTTCCCGTTAGACATCAATGTTTTATTTTAAATTTTCCAAGGTGCTGATGGCTATTCTGCTTTGCAGGACAAGACAAACTAAATGTCGTTAAAAATCGGTCCCCTGTTAATGAGCTATAAATGGTGTAACTAACCTGACTATATATGTAGATATACAGAAAATGGTATTTTTTGTTAAAAAGTTAAAAAATATGTTTTTTTTATTTTTATTTAAGACTTGATATGCAAAAAATATTTTTTCATGCAATTAGTACAATAACAATATTTTAAGTGTAAAGTCATGAAGCATGTGATGACTGATGAGTCAAAGGGCAGAGGGAGTGGACTAGGGTTACATATGGAAACACATTGAGAATTTTTGTAACAGTGCTTTATTCAAAAGCTTCATCATATCTTTATCACTTTCACAATGTCTCTCCATATTTACCCCATTTCCCAGATGTAGCATGTAGCGAGAGCGTAGTTAGGTAAAAATATTACCAAAAAAAAGTAACTCGAGCGACATTGCTACATATGTCAAAAGTGGTATTACAAACGAACACTTATAAACATAAGGCAGGTAACATACATATGTACAGAATATAGTTTATACCCGTTGAAACAATGATAAAGAGCGATAGCCGAATGGGCAACTGCACTACATCTACGCACGAGAACGCGGGGCGGCTCCTCGTGGAAATAAACAAAATAATGCAACTTAATATGATTTTAGCAAAGTTATACGAGATGATTAATCCTAGTTTTTTCAAAATTTAGACAGAGCTGCGATTATATTCAGATTATACACTGTCGCCTCGACAACATTCACTACACATTATCTCGATAGAACATTAAATATATAGAAAAATAAATATTTTCCTACACACTAAATTAAATACCTAAGCTTCGCGTGATGTCGATCTCCTCGTAAAATAAACGTTCACTATAATGTAAATAGGCATATCTCGAGGACGGAGTCGCGCCTCGCTCGCAACGCTAACCTAGCGCCTTACTCTACTACGTTTCACATCGTATCCTAGGATCAGGTAACATCAGTCGAGGTAATGTGTCGGTGAGCGGGCTAGCGGGGGCTCGCCACTATATTAGTACTGCTTGCCGCGTTTACCGTAATTGGGATATCCGGAGTAATCGTAACCGCCGTAGCCCCCGTAGCCGTCGTATCCGTAGCCACCGTAGCCATATCCGTCGTATCCGCCGCCGTAGCCGCCCTGTCCGTAGCCATAGCCGCCGTAGCCGCCATTACCCCAGGCGCCCTGGCCGCCGTAGCCGCCGCGGCCGCGCCCCCCGCGCAGGCCGCGCCCCCCGCGCCCGCCGCGCCCCCCCATGCCTCCCGGCCCCTCCGGCTTCGGCGTCGCGCGCTTCACGTCCACCTGCACACAAACGCTCATTAGCTACCACACACAACCATTTAACATTGAACTACCAACTTTAAGGAATTTAACTGACCTCTTTGCCACCGATGGTCTGCTTAGGGGTCTTCAGTAGTTCATTGACCACCTGCTCAGATTCAAATGTGATAAAGCAGAATCCCTTCCTTTGGTTCTTTGTCTTGTCAAAAGGCATTTCGACTTCGATTATCTGCAAAAAGTTAATTAACAATAAATATCATGATAAGAATCTAAAATAAATCAATAAAAAATTGAAAGAATTTATCAGTGGCCCGGATTCCTCTTCAGAACTTGTCAAGAAACTTTTATCTCACCAAATCCGGATTTGTCATCATAAAATATTTATGGAATAAGATAGTTTAAAAAGAAAATTAGACTTACAGTTCCAAAATTACTGAAGAAGTTTTTAATTTCATCATCTGATATTTCACTGCTGAGGCCGCCAACAAATATTTTGCCATGTCTTGCTTTAGCCTTTTTGGGATCCACTTTCTTGTTGTTAATCGTGTGTTCTCCAGCAGCCATGACTTTGTCAATGGAGTCTGGTGCCTTGAATACTATGAAGGCAAATCCTCGAGAGCGACCTGTGTTTGGGTCAGTCTTGACATTGATGCTTTCAATCTCACCATAAGCACTGAAGTGGTCACGTAATTCCTCTGTAAAGAAAGTGGTAATTTAGTAATACTCACTATGAACAAATTATCTTTCATCTTTTCTATTATCTCAGAATTGTGGGTAAAAATTTTCTTCAATGCTTAGTCAGAAGCAGAACTGAATTAGGTCATCATTGAAACAAGACTTGAATGTTTTGATAAGATTGTAGAAAAATAACATGAAGCCAAAACAATTTATCTTTTGTAAATAGTAAAATTACTATCTGAAAAAACACTTACTGTCTGTAGTCTCCCAGCTGAGGCCTCCAACAAAAAGTTTTCTGTGAACATTACAATTTATTTGATTATAACATGAATAAATGGACATTGTAGACTTGTGTCTTGATTTAGAAACTGACTTAATTAATTACAATTTATCAATTAACACTATGCAGTACTTGTTTATAGTACTTTACAGCTACTAATTATTCAAAACAAACTCCAAGCACTGCAGCAAATCAAATTGACAACCTGTAAGTTACAAAAAGTAAAGTCTGGAAATTTACATTTTCAATCAGGACAAACGAATATGAAACAAGATGTTACAGTCATATCGCAAGATTTGAAATTGGCAAAGGTGATCGAGGCCCAAAGTTAAGTGGCCGGTTCAACTAGTCAGTTTGGTCATAGTTTTACTTTAGTGTGAGCCCAGCGGATATATACCATGACGTCCTCCGGCGGCAGCTGCGGCGGCGGCGCAGGCTCACACCTGCAGAGAGACACAGCGTTAGTAGCGCCCCAAACTGACCGCCGCGCCGCGCCGCGAGGGCGACGACCCCTCGTCGACGCACTCAGCGCTACCGATTTAAAATCTTGCAACTACCTACGTACGCTTTCTTTACCGCTAGCTTAGGAACCGCACAATACCGGCATTCACGAACCACAAATACGCTAACAAAGAACCAAACGAAAAATCGATAACTGAACCGAGCCGGTGTCGGGTGCAAAAGAGACGCGCAAAATAAGACGCCATTTTACTTCATGCGGCACGAAGATTATCTAAATTTAATAAAATAACCCTGGAAATGTTCTGAAATAAAAACTATGACTTCTGGGTCTGAACTTATATAGTAGAGAACGCACTGTAAAGATGAAAAAGTGAAATTTTGAAAAGATTGGAACGATTAACATAGATTAAGCGGTTTGCAGATAAGGATAATGGCAGAACGCCGCCATAATGGCGGCGCACATCAAATACTGAAATAATTACCACATAATGCTGGGTAACTATATCCGAGTAGTTTTAGTTATACACGAATAGCAAGATAATGATTTTAAATCAACTCTCGAAATATAATAAAATCCAACTCTACCTGTCATCATCGCGTCCAGGGGCTTCGGCACTGTTATGTTCCTGCGTATCTCCGCCACCGTTCTCTGCATTTCCATTTAGTTGATTATCAGTAACGTCTTGTGCAAAGTTGTCGTTATTGGCCATGACTTATGTTTAGGCTAAAATTAATAATAAACTTAAACCTAAGGTCCACACACGACCTTTAACTCCGAATGCCAAATGCAGAAGAAAGAAAGGAAATGCGTGATGAGTCGGCGCGAAACCCCTCGTTATGTTGGCTACATGCATAGAGACGCGGTTTTTTTTGCAAACAATACAAGCCTACAACATTGAACAACCAATCAGAAGCAAGTAGTGGAAGGGGTCAATGGCGTCTATCCCGTTACTGACAAGGACAAAGCACGCGAACAACTAGTGCAAGAGAGAGAAGAACAATCGGACAATTCTTGAATTAATCGATAGTGAACTACCAACATTCAGTGAAAAAGTTACCGCGTTTTTTTTATTGATTTTATTATAACAGGCACAAAACAAAATGTATACAGCTTATATAAAATATTATTCATCGCCTATTTTACATTTTCTTTTACTTAGTTTTGTGCTTAGGTTTCTTAAACTTTTGTCCAACAATGACCAATTAAAACAACATGTAAATGTAAAAAAATATTTTTTATATATTTAATAATTTATGTACATACACAGAAGTTTAAAGGAAAATAATTACATATTTATAAATGATGTACAAAGGTGACGCTTATTTTCTTAAGAAATCTCTGCCAGCAGATCCGCGAAAGGAGAAGTCGTAAAAATCTTACAAAAGTTTATTTAAATGCTGAAATCTGTATCGATCTGTCATGTTTTTACGGAATATTTGGTAATTAAAAGATTTCAGATTAAAATTTTATTATTAGTGTAATGAATTGCAATTATAATTGTTTTTACCCTGTGTTAAGAACTTTAACAGAGATCGATTTCGATCACAAGCATAATATTTGTGTTACTATGTGATTATTTTATAATACTTTTATAAACACATTTATTGAGCGTTTTTGTCTAAAAATACATTCTAATTTCATTACAAAAGCTAAATGATTGCATTATTTTCATGTTTAAAAGATAATGATTACTCAGTGCCAGGACAGCTGCTATGAGCTGCTACTAGGTTTTTAGATGAGATGTACGTTGACATTGCTCTGAAACTACGAGGAGATTTTTACTAGAATCAATCCAGCCTTAACAGGTCTTTAGAAAGTGATCAATAATATGAAATAATACTTAATGATTGTATGACTCTAGTCACTGTGATGCATAAATGTAACAGACAGAATTATATAAAACAAAAACATTTTTCTCCATTTTCACACATGGCAATACTGAAAATAAATTGACACCGAACGGCAGGGTTGCCAACTCTACGTCTTTTTACGGAGATCTACGTACTTTAAGCCTTTCTTGCAAACCTACGAACTTTAGTCCCAGAATCTACGTATTTTCTATCAAAATTGTTCAAATTTGCAAAATAGACTGAATGGGCATAATTACCTTTACTTTCGCGAAAAAATAATAATAAACGTTCCGTTTCATACTAACGCACACCCCTCGCCTCGCCACTCAACACGTCGCGCCATTCATTTGAAACGGAGGAGCCATAAATTAAAAAAAAAATGAAATGTAACGTGACCGACCGCGTGTGGCGTGTGTAGTGTAGTCTGTGTAGTCATTTACTGGTAATGAATAAATAGATGATTTTATATTTGCATGTAAAGTTTGGCTTATTTGCCATGAGATTCTGGTAGACCTATAATTCATAGATTTTTTGTTTGCTCACAGTAATTTATTTTTAAATTTATTCTTTGTCTGCTGTCTACTACTTTTAGGGTAATATAAATTGTCGTTTTATTTACTTTTACCTACCCTACTCTCTTAATTTCAAAAAGTACGTAGATCTACGTATTTTCTATATGGCAATTTCACATTTCTACATAATTTTCTGTATCTGATCTACGCCTTTTTTAAAATCCGAGTTGGCAACACTGCCGAACGGTGAGGTAGGCTCTTTTTCTGTTTTCAGTCCTTATTTATCGTGAATATTACGCAAATTTCTTCATATTTTGCTGCGGATTACGCTACTTTAATGCCTAAATTTTACTGAGGTAAGTGTGAATAATATAATGTACGATTTTCAAACGACGTAAACTATTTTGATTGTCGGCAGACGTATTTCTTTTTAAAGGTTAATGTCTTATATTTTTGTGTTTTATCAGTTCTCCACGCTATAAGCGCTTATTTGTGTACAAAATCTTTAAAATATATTTATTACTTACAATGCATACCCATTTACTAACTCTTACTCATCCAATGAACAAAAGAAGCTGATAGCCGAGTCGGAGTCGCCATGCGTGCTTTGACAATACAATTCAGTTATTAGTCCTTTCTGTTTGGTAGTGATGATTATATTTACTAGTTGTAATTATTTCCATATCTTGTAATACTTCTGACGACGATCTGTCATATGTTATTACTGGTATATACAGGTATCTGCACAGTAGGTAACTTGTGCTCTGCTGGTTGTCAAGCCAGTTAAGTTGAAATGAGTGTCGTTTTATATCCATAGCCAGTTAAGCTAAAATAAGTGTACTTAATGTTCAATACATTTTACAAGACAATATATTGCGGTGATTTACAGTTGGTACACACCAATATTCAGATTTTGATTTTATAATTTGGGATAAGAATGTAGTAAAATAGCTATTTGAATTCTTCTCTATAAGTAAGATAAAATAAATATTATTATTATTATTTGCCTAAATCTCTGCATTTTTTTTGTTTTTATGGAATAATAAATCCTTCAGTATACTTGTATTATACAGGTCTTCATATGATTGAGACATGTAATAATGACTTTGCCTGTTTTTACTACACAATATAACCTAAGTTCAGTGTGGGCTGCCTGTAGGACATTATCAAACAACCAAATGTCAACATTCCTTAAAAGAATACAGTTAATGTCCTCACAAATTTAACTTAATAATAGTAATATAAAACCAATCTATATGTTTATGTTGAAGCGCATCTTTATCTATTTGTGTATATTTTATATTATAATTTCATTTATTTATTTTGAGAATCTAGTAACACTTGTTTGATGATATTCTTATCTCTTCGTATGATGATGAATAGTGGTCATATATTAATTAATGAATAACAATCAACCCCTTGAAACACTGTTCAATGTACCTTTTCTCAAATCTTAGATGATGATTGTGATTGGTAGACCAAAAATTACCACCATACGTAGCCATCAAAATGTTAAGGTTAATGTGTTTATAAATTAAAAAATATATCCACTGTCATTCTTGTAGAGTGTAGTTAGGCAGAAACTATCAATACTCTTTTTTAATTTAGCCAAATTTAGCCTGTCCTTCATAAGCATTTCCTAATACTTCCATAAAAAGGTGTTCATTCATGTGACATTATAATCACAAAGGCTTTAGCTGATTGTGACATCTTTAATGTAACAACAGTGACAATCTTTGTCACCATGGTTTTTTTTTAATATTTATTCACTACTATATCATATGTAATTCAATTAATATATAAATCGTAAATCTTTAGCTAGGATTTTATAATCCTATAGGAACTATGCATTTTTAAAAAGTAGCCCATATGGCATATTCAACATAATAAAGTAGGTATATGCATGACAAATATCTAGATCCAATCAACCATTGAGGTGTAGTTTACTTACAAACAACTATTGGATGGCCATTGAAACTTTGCATTTATTTGTAATATTAATGTATATTCTATTCTTGACACTAATGTGAAGTATGATAAACAAGTTTATTTAGTTGAAGCTTATTACAAGCAAAACATTAGAATTTTGTTGAATATGAGTTATCCTTTATTAGTTTGAGCGGTTAAAAGTAGTAGTAAGACTGTAGTACACTATAATTATTATTGTAAAAGCTTTTTCAGTTGATCATGGTTTACAACACTTTATACAGTAGGACTATAAGTTTGGTACATTTCATTGTAAATAAAATCTTATTTGATTATTTTCTTTAGTAATTTAAAAAAATAAACATTCCGTCTTTAATCTACTTGGGAATTATTAAAGGTTAAAGTCTTGCTATACAATAAAAAAATAACAATGTGCATAATAGGGACATACCTACCTACAAAACATTAAACAGCAACCAAAATATTAAACAACATTACCTTTATTCAATAAAAGATGCAAAAAATATGGTGTATCTAGCTTACAACACTTAACTTTGATCAGACTTGCCTTGAACATGGTATTGTTATAATCATTTTATTGTTTTATAATAAAATGCCTATTTTCAAATATCAAGACATGAAAATAGCATAATTACAAAGACAAAAGGTTTTATTGTGATATAATGAACTTTCAAATCAAATCCATTTATATTTTATTTTATTTTTATTTTACTTTATTTGGGAAACAAACCAGTGGCGGATTTACCAGCAGGCTGAGTAGGCTTGAGCCTAGGGCGGCGGATTTTGGGGGGCGGCATATTTGTCCCAAAAAATTTTTGTTTGTCTTACAGAAATAAAAAATAAATAAATACCTAAATATTATTAGATTGCACCACTTAACCTGTCATTGACAGGTTAAGTGGTGCAATCTAATATTTAACAACATTTACCGAATTTAAATTATTTTGTAATCTGTGTTCATTCATAAGCAATACATGATTGAGATTTTCTTAGCTCAGCAATCAAATTACTTCTTGTGTAACCTACACTAAGTCGTGGGTTGTAAAAATATCCTCTAGATTATAGCAAGCAGGTTTACATTTGTCATTGAACTAAAATAAATATAAAAAATTAGGCACAATAACAAGTACACTGGAACGTTTTTTAACCCGCCACTCACTGACTCTTAAAATAGCGGCATCGGGCTCCTGGACAGGTTTAGAATAACTGTAATCAGTTCTTAATTTTTCTGATATATATTTTTTTAAACAAAGAATCATTTTTTAGTCTTTTAATTCTAAAATATTTTCTTCCTCCGTCTTTTTCCGTGTAGGGTATCGAAATGCAGAGGTCAGAAGGGGCGGCAAAATTTGAATAGCCTACTGGCGGCAAATGTCTTAATCCGCCACTGACAAACAGATATAAATTACAATTATAAGTATGAAAAATAGGTATTACAGTATCCAGAGACAGTTTCCACAGATTAACAAACAAACAATATTAAATTATATACCAAACATAGGTTATTGTGCATATACACAGATGGTAACAACTTTTTTGGAAATACTGTATTTAACCATTCAATGGTGTGCAATTGTTCTATTAATATTACTATGTAACTGTAATTTACATGTTATTATTAATTACACATTATTATTTACTACACATTATTACCTTATAAGTTTCTGTAATATAAAAATAATTGTTATGTAAATTATAATTTGGGACTTAATTAAAATCCAAAGTCAGTCAGAAAAAAGAATTAAAATAAATACCATGCTATTATTATCTTGTTCATAACAGCATGGTGTTTATTGGCCGATTCAAATCACTAGGATGACAATATGTTGCTTGCAAGTGTTTTAATGTAATGCCAGTCTTCATTTCCTTGTCATTAAGTTGTGACCTTAAAATAAATGAAGTACACATCTTAGAAAAATAGAAGTAACACAGACTGAATGAAATGGTGCCAATGTTCCTGCTATTATATCATGTATGTAGTTCTTGTGGTGCAAGATCTAAGATGGTCCATGCAAATTTATCAAATCATTGGTACCCTAGATAAACGTGGTACAAAGTAGTACTTTACAAAAGGGGTTTTAACGGTGTAGTGTTTGACAGGGCAGCGTATAGCAGAGGGCTGTATTGGCGCACTGTGAACAACAGCGATGGTAATGGAGGCGTCCCCGTCCCCGCAGAGCGTCGGTCGCGAGTTTGTGCGGCAGTACTACACGCTCCTGAACAAGGCGCCCGCCCATCTGCACAGGTAACATAAACGCAACCAACTACACTCACTTATTCGTACTACAATGTAGTACGAATAAGTAGTAGAAGTCGTTACACAGTAGTAACTACATGCAGGCTATGTAACGACTTCTCGAAATAATGAGAACTGAAAAATACTTAGAAAGTAGCAATTTGTTAATTGTAAATATATTCCTCGGTTTGTGGCGACCTCTCCTTCCATCCTGATCATAGTAATTATAAAAGTTTCTAAAACTAGTAACTGCAAATGTAACCTAGAAGTTTTCCACTTGCAGTAAATAACCGTAATGTTCACTGCAACTGATGGCATGAATAACAACATTTTAGAATTAATTTTATACAAATTGCCAATATTGCCTATCACAGTTTTAAAACTGCAGACTTCATGCCGAAAAAAGAACACATTAAGGTTTTTTTTTTCGTGATTAGATGTTGCCAGTTTATCATTAAATTAATTGCAAAAATGTGACGTACATCATCAGTTGATCAAACTCAGGTATTCATGAATTCATTAACTATACTTTAAACAAATATCGTAACCCAGTGATCACAATTAGATGGACTTGTACCTAGACTGACCTAACGTCACTGCACTTGTGGCAGATAAGTCCTAAGCTAGTATTATTGAACTAAGAAACATGGATATGTTTACTTTTATTACATAACCAAGCTTCTGTCGCATATTTATGTTTATGTGACGTATAAATCATCAGCGGGTATGACTATGACAAACAGATTATCACACACACTATCGCACATAGCAATCTGACTTGATGTTCTGAAAATGTATATAAATAACTAACATAAATTGCATACAGGGTGTCAAGAAAACCCTGTCCGACCCGAAAGAGTGATATAGGTTTCACAATCACATGCCCAAATTAAATATTAAATTTACAATATTCATGATAGTATCAATAATAATGAACTTTGAAATATAATCGATTTTCTAGCGTTTTGAGAAATATTATTTTATTCCAATTTTTTTTACACTAATCATATCAGTTATCGATACCTAACAACACCTTAAGGGATCGGTCAGGGGTTTCTTAACACCCTGTATACGGTTAACAATGTATAATTCTTTTTTATTACACTTTGTTTAATGTTTTAAATTATAGTTGTCTCTTGTTTTCCTTGGATGTCCTGTCAGAGAGTATAGGTTTAATATAATTTAATTAATTGTCAATATTAACTCTATTTCACAAAATGTAATCATCATCATTTATAGTACCTACATGAACATAATAATAATAAAACAAATGTTAACTAGAGATTAACAGTTTCACAATGGCTTGTTGCAGTAATTCAGCTAATTTAAAAATTATATAAATGTTTGTAAACGAAAATATTACTATGATGATTCTACAGTAAATTCTTTACACAAAATGTAAGTGTTTATTTCTCTATATTAACATCTTAGGAGGTGAGTGTTCTCATCTTTCTTTGAATATATTAGTGAAGCGCTTGTGTACACTGTGCAGATTCTACAACAACTACTCGTCGTTCGTGCACGGCGGACTCGACGCGCCCAACCGCGAGACCCTGCCCGTGGTCGGCCAGAAGCAGATCCACAACCGTATCCAGCAGCTCAACTTCCGCGATTGCCATGCCAAGATCAGCCAGGTATTCTCACTTTAACTAACATGCTGTACTGAGTAATTATAAAAAATTACAAATTGTTTATATTATACTAATTAAGTACTACAGCTATTGCTGGATACCTGTTTAGTTTAAAGATGATAGTCAGATGCCGTTTGTTTGTTTTTTTACTGCCCGAAACATAATGGGTTTTTTTACCTTGAAGTGCATATAGTTTTACGAGTACAAAATTACTATTTTATTTTTCATGCTTTCAGGGCTTTCTAAAATTTAAATTTTCCACTTTGTGTCATGACTTAAATTCGTATTCTAAAAAATATTGAGTGAATGTTTGATTCGGTACTGTGTGGACTAGTAATGAGTGTTGGACCCAGGTGGACGCGCAAGCCACGCTGGGCAACGGCGTAGTGGTGCAGGTGACGGGCGAGCTGTCCAACGGCGGCGCGCCCATGCGGCGGTTCACGCAGACCTTCGTGCTGGCCGCGCAGTCGCCCAAGAAGTACTACGTGCATAACGACATCTTCCGCTACCAGGTACCGTGCTCCTCCCTCGTCGCGCGTCCGACGAACGTTCTATTTATCAGTTTTGTTTCAATATCGGTAAGGGACGGATCATAGTTATAATCTATTATAACGATTAGGTTAATATTCGCGGGAGTCTGTAGCAACTAGCAAGGACATAGGTGTGATACTCCCGGTGTTGTCGTGGCAGGACATCGTGTTCTCGGACGAGGAGGGCTCGGGTTCGGGGCGCTCGGAGGGCGAGGAGGAGGAGGCGGGCGGCGCGGGCGCGGCGTACTTCCCGCCGCCGCCGCCCGCGTCCGCCTTCCCCCCCGCCAGCTTCCCCGCGCCCCCGCCCGCCGCGCCCCCCGCGCCCCCCGCGCCCGCCGTGCCCGCGTCGCCCGCCATGCAGCACAACGGCCATCCGCCGCCGCACGAACACCTCGTGACCGCGCTGCAGGGTCAGTACCGCATCACTACACTCTTATTCTAACTTCTAATAATAACATCTTCATAAATTATGCTACTTTTTCGGAATGCCAGACTTTGTTAAGTTTGGATGTCATGGTTTCATATAAATTGACTAGAAAAAGGAGTTATAATATAATTAATTTGTGTGAGCTTGTGATTGACGGGTCGCGTGTGCACCATGCAGGTGCGACGCTAGCGAGCGAGGAGACGGAGGCCGCGTCGCCGCCGCCGCACGCCGCGGCCGAGCCCGCGCCCGAGCCCGAGCCCGAGCGCGACGAGCCCGAGCACGAGCCCGAGCCGGAGCTCGAGCCGCCGCAGCACCAGCCGCATCCGCCGCACCCGCGTCAGTTACGCCACATTTCAAATTATCTATTATGTATTTCTTAATGTGTAAATGACTTAAAGCCTTCTTAAATTCGGCCGACTTAAAATAATGTAGCACGAATTGCCTATGGTCGTTTAGAATTTTGTTTCCAAGTTCCTAAAGATTTTCAAATAATTTACTTTTAGTACCTATAGTGTTTAAGCATATTACTTATAGACTACAGGCCCATCAAAAAAATGGATGGGTCATATAAACCACCAGGAAAGAGAGGTTGCAAACCTCGATTTTTTCCCCTTGTCGCATGATTTTTGTACAGCGTTGCGGAATAATGGATTAGAAGCAGTATGACCAAATTTACCCTGAAAATTGTCAGAAAAAAAAAAACGACTTTGTGGCGCACCATTTTTTTACGGCACTGCGCGCTTTCTTATTATTTTTCATGGATCTATCGATGGTAAAAATGCCGTATAAAAATAAATGACCAAAATTTACTCACTCTACCTGCACTTTTGAATTCTCATCAGCACTCAGTTGGACAGCTTACAAGTGACGGCATGGTGCTGAATCTTATTATTTTATGCTCTTATATCGTCCTATATACGTCACCTGGCGTTTCATATGACCCATCCATTTTTTTGATGGGCCTGTAGACTATTATAAAAAAATAAAATTTCGGGCGAGTTATGATGAAGTGATAGTCGGTAGCAGTCACCATAGCCGAAATCGGCTGGGAAGTATATATTTGAACGATGTAACGAAGTAGTACCGAGAGTGACGTAGCGCGTGTGGTTGCAGCGACGGCCCCCGCCGAGCCCAAGACGTACGCCAACCTGCTGAAGTCCGGGTCGGGCGCCCGCGGCTCCCCGCCCGCGCCCGCGCCCCCCGCGCCCGCGCCCGCGCCGCACGAGCCGCGCCCGCGCCCCCCGCGCGCCCCGCACGCGCCCCACGCGCCCCACGCGCCGCACGCGCCCCACGCGCCCCACGCGCCGCCGCCGCCAGGTAACGCGCCTTACTGCAACCTCAATCAAATTCACTTAATAAAATTATGACCATCAAAGATAAGGTTTGCACTGAGTGTCTCGTAATATTATTTATTATTTCACGTGAATTAATTTTTTTTTTGCGTCTTTTTCTTCATTTTTTTCTAAGGGAAGGAAAAATAACATGAAATTTGATGAAATAATATGTCCGTGTTAATATGTGGTGTGATGTGACGTCCGCAGCGGAAGGCGGGCGGCGCTACTCGGACGCGCAGCAGCTGTTCCTGGGCAACCTGCCGCACTGCGCCACGGAGGAGGAGCTGCGCGCGCTGTTCGGCCGCTTCGGGCCCGTGGCCGAGCTGCGCGTGCACAGCAAGCCCGCCGCGCCCGGCGCGCCCCGACACCCCAACTACGGCTTCATCACGTACGAGACGTCGCAGGCCGCGCACGACTGCCTCAACGCCGCGGTCAGTATCCGCCGCCGCTCGGCGCTAGGCGCTAGGTGAGTGTAGCGATGCGCGTGCTGACGAGTCGCTGTTGCAGCCGCTGTACTTCCCGGCCGACAACGCGGACGGCGTGAAGCTGAACGTGGAGGAGAAGAAGACGCGCGGACGCGAGCCGCCGCGCCGGCGCCCGCTGTCGGGCCACCGCGCCGCCTTCGCGCCGCGCCCCGCCTACCGCCGCTAGCGCCCGCCGGGAGTCTAGCGACCTGATTCATTACTATATACAATTTTGTCTTCACTTATGTAAGATACGCTAAGCTTCTATGATGTGTTTCGTTTTAATTCGATTTTGAAATGTGAATTTAAGTTAATTTATGCGGTGTGTAGGTCCGGTACGGCACTCCCGCCGGTACCGACGTTCGCTCCCGGCCGATGCACTCCGTCGGACGTCGTATTTGTCAATATGCATAATCGTAATGTCGCTGAATCAAAGCCCTCTAGCAGCCCGGCCCGCTCCGGCGACCGCTGAGAGCTCGCGTCCGCCAAATGTATCCGCCGTCGTCGCCGGGCGGCAGATGGCTACGTTCGACGAACGTTAGAAAGTCTGAAGACCGCCGATCGTCAGCTCGTCTCGGGCCGGGCCGTCGACTTCCCTCCGGGAGCTTAGAGTTAGGCGCAGTAGTGCTAGGTATTTATTGTTGGGCCGGCTGCGGGGGGCGACCGCCGGCCGAGGCGACGATCGAATTTTGTTTAAAGTAGGTAGCCGCCGCGCCCGAACATCCCGAAAAGGCGCGACTCGTGAACGATAAATAGAAAAATACATATGAGTGTAAATAGTTGTTAGGTTTACGTTGGGCGGGGCCGGCCGGTCGCTCCGGCCTCGTCTTCTCGCCGACTTGGGAAAATAATAAATTCTAGACTAGCTCCCAAAAATCTTTCCATAAACTATAAATAACGTATTTTGTATTTAAAACTAAAATGTATGTTATGTGTCGATTCGCAAAGACGATATTGATGCAAATATTCTTATGCATTTACTTAGGTCTGTATTGAAGTAATTATGTGTCGGATGCCGGGAGCGCAGTAGGGTGCGCAAGTGCCAAGCGGCCGCCCGCACCGCACGGCCCGACGGCCGCGACCGATGCGACGGCCGCGACCGATGCGACGGCCGCGACCGATGCGACGGCCGCGACCGATGCGACGGCCGCGACCGATGCGACGGCCGCGTCCGACACGACGGCCGCGACCGATGCGACGGCCGCGTCCTACACGACGGCCGCGTCCGACACGACGGCCGCGCGGCGCGGCTCGGACCGCACGGACATCCGCGCACAGTACCACACCATTCATGAATTGGGTACTGACACATGTTTCGTGATAGTCGACGATCTCCACTACTGCGTGCCAGCATCGCTAACGATTTGAAACTGTATTATATTCTAATATTATTAATATTAGTTAAAAAAAGAAAACTAAAAAAATGGCAGTGACTGTATTTTTTATTTAGTTTTTGATCGTTTTTTTAACTGTACTACTAATACGTCGTAAGTACATTGTTTTTCTATTGAGTTGTGAAGCACACGGTTTTACCGCGTGCTGTGCAAAATTTCGTGTACTTATTTATTGTAAATAATATTGGAGAGCTCGTGTCACCAGCGGAGGACGGACAGCGAGCCAGCGCCGCCGCTTGCAGCCGTGACCAGCCCGCGCACTGTCCAGCGTGACGTGCTCCGAGGATCACTTCACTACTAATACTTAAATACTCAGTATATTTACTTATCTTGCATTAACTGCGTATTACGTTAATTGCATTGACGAATGTTTGTCTACATAAATATGTTTATTACACAAGTGCTAGTCACACTTGCAATGCGGACGGACTGCGGACCGTGTCCTTACTTTTCCGGGACACAGACATGGCATCCAAACTGATGACCACTATAGTTGTAGGTCTCTCGATCGACCATTCGCTACCGACTCCCCTCTCTATCGCGGTGTGGTCGTAAAGTAGGTCAGAACTACCGGCACGTGCAAAAACATTATACATATGCTCATAATAATAAATTGAACATGGCATTATAAATGAAAACTGAAGTAATGGTAGTGTGCTTTTCACGAACAGTAACTTTAATATACAATAGAAATCTTTATGTATATGTTTTTGCAAGTGCCCGTACCAATTAGTGTATCAATGTAACCGTCGATATCGTAGCTACACATTGCGGAAACAGTCGCGGACACGACCGGCTCAACGCGGCTATCGCGGTCGAACGCTAATTGATCACACCAGAGGCGGTCGCCGCGAACCTGAGTAGTTCCGAGCGATACACGTGTCGCGGCCGCGTGCCTCGCCGACCGCACCGATGTCAGTCCGTGAGTGGGCAGGCCCGCTCCTATCTTTCAATTCTATACTCGTGAACGTTGATCTTACATCTGCGATAATGAAATTAACAAATTATTCGTTTACCAGCGTTTGCTAGTAAAGGTTATAACAAATCTTGTAAACAAAATTCAGACTCCACGCGGACAGAAAACTAGTAGGGATATAGAACGACAATCATGTTATATTGTATAAACTGGTGTTCAGTGTTGTGAATGGCGGAACACGATTATTTTGTGTTCATGTAATTCGTAGGTATCTCACATGTATGTTTCCATGCAATGTATTACGACTGGTTGTGACGTCCTCAAGACGCTATTTGACCTGCCGCACTTGACTCAAACACCAGGCGTGCAACTGCAATGTATGTCTGTATTCATTGTTAATATTAGAAGTAATTGTCAGCTGCTGTACTGCAGGTGCGCCCACTGGCCGAGACTAGAGGGCGCATCAGCATAGCATGCAGGTATTTAAATTGGATATATGTTGCGATCCCGCATTACAATCTGTAGCACTGATGAATACTGTGTTTAGCCGCGGGGTCTGAAGTTTGTGGCACAGGCATGCAGTATGTATCGCAGCAGGCGCCGGCACCACCGCGCTGCCCTCTCTAATAGAGATGTACTTTTTGTAACAAGCCGAGTCTTTTATTTCTAAATCCTACTTTACATTACACATTCCTAATTTCCCCGTCCAAAGTTCTCCTATGAGTATCAATTATTGACACATTATTTTGATATAAGTGTAAATACATAACAAGTTTGCGGATGGCTGCTGGTTTTAGACGACCCTAGGAATCCCTAGGTACATACAAGTTTTTTTTCATTTGGAACGTAGGACTTATTTGCTGCCTTTACACACTTGATGATTTATAGTGGGATTCAAACTAGAAGGCGGCTCTGAAGTGCGATAAAGTCTGCGCAGTACCTCACCCCGCACCCTCGCTAGCTCATAAATTTGTTACTGTGCAGCGACAAACCTCGTGTTCAGAACCGGCATTAAGTTTGTCTCTTACTATACCCAATCTATGTCAACAATGATTGGCGGAAAATTAGCCTAGTACGCTGTGCAAGTATTCCATATAACGGCAACAGCTTAATTAACAGCACTGCCTTCGAAATAATCACTAATCAATGAGCGACAAGCAGATTCAAGTAATAATAATATTCCGGGACACACACGGTTATCTGATCCCAAACTAAGCAGAGCTTGTGTTATGGTAACCAGACTACTGATAAACATACTTATAAATTTCTAAATACATACATATTATAGACTAGCTGTGCCTGCAACTTCGTTCGCGTGGATGACTAAGCTTATCAATGAGTCTTTAACCATTGGCTGCACACGCGACGGAAGCTTAAAAAATTTAGTAACTTCTCCCGTTTTCCCAACATTTCCCTTCACTGCTCTGCTCCTATTGATTGTAGCGTGATGAAAAGTATACTATAACCTGCCCAGGAGTATGAAGAATAATTGTACAAAGTTTCGTTAAAATCCGTAAAGTAGTTTTTGTTTCTATAAGGAACATACAGACAGACAAAAATTTTACTGATTGCATTTTTGGCATCAGTATCGATCACTAATCAGAATCACCCCCTGATAGTTAATTTGAAAATATATTTAATGTACAGAATTGATCTTTCTACAGATTTATTATAAGTAGGTATAGATAAATTACACCCAGACACAACAAATGATCATGCTCATCACACAAACATTTGTCCTCAGTGGGAATCGAACCCACGACCGTCACTAACCACTAGACCAACAGGCCCGTCACGTCAAGTATAAAGATAACTCGGTGTGTGTAGGTTTAAAATGTGCAAGCAACTTCCACCAGCAGGTATAGATTACTTTCATTTTCCTAGTGTCTGTACCTATAAGTTCTGGATTCTACCTACGTTTTCACGACATATTTTTATTGTTCAACTTTGTTTTGCAAGTGTGCATAGGTTCAGTAAAAGGTGTCATACTCTGCAGCAGAGCCACCATTTAGAATCCTTACAATAAGGTATATTCCACTTTGTTCACCTGGGTGATATCACCCAGGTGACAAAACAAAGTGGAATATAATAAAGTAGACTTTTGTGTCTCCTCATTTCACCTCGGACTCAATTCAAGAGTTGACTTTTTTTGTGTAATTTGTTCACCTTGGAATTGTATCACCCAGGTGAACAAACGCGACATTTGGAATTATTCTAGTGGACTTATATCACCCGCATACACAGTGGCAAGAAGTTCATTAAATTAAAATAATATTAAAATTTATTTTTATATTACTGATTGTTAAATAATAAATAGGTACTAGAAAATATTTTATGTACATTGTACATTTACATTAGCGTTTTGGCAGCGCCTGCGCAACGAGCGGCTCCCGGACGCCGGAAGGTACGCAGCTGCAGCACCTTTCTTCAGGGGCCCGATGCTGCTATTTTAAGTCAGTGAGTGGTGGGTTAATAAACGTTCCAGTGTACTTGTTATTTGGCCTAATTTTCGTATTCAGATAAGAACAGTCCCTTGCAATCCTACAATGACAAGAGTGGCAAGTAGGTGTACATTTGTCATTAAACTAAAATTATTTGAATACGAAAATAGGCACAAAAACAAGTACACTGGAACGTTTATTAACCCGCCACTCACTGACTTAAAATAGCAGCATCGGACCCCTGGACCAGTACAACGCAACACCCTCGCCCCGCTGTGTTCTCGCCTACAGGTGCATCGCCAGCGCGGCGTATTCCTGCGTTAGGCAGCTGCTCAGCGTTACCGTCGACGCTGTGCATGCATGCTAGTTTTTAGGATTTGTAGGGATACTGGTTAAGTAGCTGTTCTGCTAATGCCTATAATCCACAGTTTTAAAAAAAAATCAAAATCATAAATTATTTATTCAACTTAGGCTACAAAGTAGCACTTATCAAACGTCAATATTATTACAAAAAGACAGCACCCTAGGGGTTGGTTCATATCCGGCGGAAAAGGCAGCGCGCAACGCCAGAACGAACAAACACACAACAAAACATCCAACCTCTCACACCTGACGCACCAACGCGTCATCAGGTCAGTGTGAAAGGCCGAATGCTCCACCATACGCCCGCCCGCCCTAGCGCCACGCGACCGACAACACGCGACGCCACAACCGCCAGATATGAACCGACCCCAAATCGCTCACCCTTCACCGCTTCTTAAGTGCTCTGGCTGAGGAGAAGAAACGGCGCAACAAACTCCCCAGTAGCACGCTGTCATTACAATAAAAATAATAAATAATTTCAATAAGGGACCGCGCAGAGTGAACAAGTGGTTAAGGTAGATGGGTATCATACTATTGAAGAGTGAAAAGTATTGTATCTACGTGGAGACCAAGGTCAGCAGAACGACCAGTCACCAGTGAACAAAACTCCTTTCAAATTTGGTGCCTTAGTACAGATTTAGGAGACAGTTATTATGTAGAACTTCTTGATTAATGAAGGAAGTTGAATAGAATATTAGATAAATAGGTATATGGGTTGTAACGACGATTTGTTATCACTAATAACTGTTACAGTTAAAATGTTATACGGCCCGTACGCAATGAAAAGAGTCCTTTGCACACTGACAAATACCGACAAGGCGCAGAAGTTCCATTTCTAACAATACATTTATGTCTCTGATCACTGCAGCAGTAAATCTATACTTATAATAAATCTGTAGAAGTGAAAATTCTGTACCTACATTGAAAATATCAAAAAAATAAATGGCGGGGGGTTGTACTAGACCGACAACGAACCCAAAAGTGGGAAAAAAAAAAATTCTATCTGTTTGTTCAGGTATCACGCAAAAACTACCGGTTCGATTACGATGAAACTTGGTATAATTATTCTTTATTATCCTGGGCACCACACTGGGTAGTTTTTATCCCGGAAAAGTATAAACAATAAAAAACAAACTTAATTTTGCGGTTAAAAACTCATTGATAAGTTTTGTCATCCACGCGAACGAAGTCGCAGGCACAGCTAGTATTTTAATATTTTTTGAAAAATCTCAATCGTTTTTTAATGAAAAATCTCTGCTCTCCGTGAATTAGGAGTATTGTTCAATTGACGGTTCTATGCTAATACGCCATGTCTACATTTCATATAGAAAAAAAAGGTTTTTATTGGCTGGTGTTTGTGTGCTGTTCATGTGCGATGCTGGGCACAGTGCCTGTTATGTTCTAGGTCGTGATTAACTTGCGTGGAAACTATTAAAACTGTGTGGAGTGGACCTACTGCACGCACTTGCTGCGTACGCCGCGGCCCGCGGGACTGGCTTGGGATGCGCACGCGCCGCCACGCCAGTGCCGCCAGTCGGCCGCGCGCTCTCAACCCGCGGAGGACGCTTGCTGCAATAACATAGGATAATACGGTAAGTCTGCTGAAAATATACCTACTAATTAGAATCCATTAAAAATAAAAATGGTAAATAATTCTTAACAAAGAAAAGAAGCAACTGAAAATACGTACTTTTAATACCTACCTACCTAGGTACTTACTTAACTTTCAAGTTAGCTAAGCTTATTTAAGGCTACCTGTTAAAACTTTATTGTTTTGTGTTACCTTTATAGCCGCCTTACTCCAACGTATGAAAATCAGGTTGAAAGCCTAAAATAAATTCTGATGTAGAACTAAGATTTCATGGAGTCGGAGGACGCTAGTCCACGTCGCCGCCTTCTATTATGATGGTACTTACTATTATAAAACATAAATAGATACGATATTATACTGGAATATATCTGCTATGGATAACGGTGTGAGTTTCACATTTATATAATATCTTTGTTTATATTGTTTGCGCAGATATAAAGTGTTACTGTTTGTTTGTCCCAAATAAATTATTAAATAAATAAATAACAAATAAAAAAAAACGTTTTTTAAATAAGTAAACTTTTTTTTTTATAAGTAACACGGAAATGTATGGTCAGAATGATCAGTTGTAATTATTGTCATATATATAGCAGTCTTGTTTTAATCTAGAGTGTGCACTTGTGAGTAGTACATATATTTGATGGAGCACTACAATTTGATCAAGATTCAAAGATTTTTCTCCCATTGACGCCAAACCGTAGCTCGTTTCAATAAGCTAGGCCTTCGCACTTAAACGTAACAGCCCATGTCTTGAAAATCCACTTTTAATGTCGCCTGCACCGTTCTCTAAATTGTAGTTAAGGAAAGCCAATAAAAAAAAAGAATGGCCGCAACCCGATTTGATGTCCGTTGTACCGAAATATAATGCAGTTTAAATAATGTTACACACATACGTATTGAATAGAGAAGCTCCTTTTAGGAAGTTGCTTAAAATCATTAGGAATCTCAAGATTTTGCGAGTCCTAAACTGGTTCCGATCCTGTTTTACTTTCCCTGGCTCATGTTTGGTCTGTTTGGGGCTGCCTGCGTACGTAAAAACTGCTGATAATCTGAGAACTACTTTTGGGCAGATACTTATTGTAAAAATATTTCACAAGGAAATGCGGAAATCAAGCCTATTTTCATATTTAGCTAAAGATTGTGATTTAATAATATAAATCAATACCACGGCAATACCTACTGAAATATCTTTGTCAATAACAAATCAAAGCATTTATAACTAGAAGTGTCCCGGGGGTTCGTGTTCTTATGAACTTATCCGTTTGCTATGCGTGTGCCAAATCTTGTCCAAAGTCTTCGGAACCACTCGTTTTTACGTGAAAATGGTAACAACTATCTAACTTCGTCATTTTTCATCCATCGTCACAAAATTACATTAATCGATACTTTATTACAACTGCTACTAAAATAAAATTCTTACTAATGTCATTTGACTAGGACTATTCAACTATTTAGGTAGGTATTGTCGTTAAGAACCTTATTATGTTTCTGTAATGAGAATATCGTAGAAAGTTTTGTTGAGATACTTCTGTTTTTTTGAAGTGAAAACTTCTTTAGCGGCGTTGTACACTTTTTTTGTAATGGGTAGGTAAAAAATATTAAACTCCCGTCAGGACACGTGACCTGGGGCCCGAGCTGGCCCGAGTCTGCTATTTACACTCCGTTATATTATTATCGTTAGTAGAATGCCAATTATCGTAAAATCGTCCCACTATGAGCCAACTATGAGCACACTGACACGGAGTGTGAATAGCAGACTCGGGCCCCTGATCGAAAATTCGTAAGACGGATGTCATCATAGAGAAATAAGTAGGGATGTCATGTTTGTGTACGATAGCGCAATAAATAAAAATTGTATTCTACCACATAAATGAGAGTACTTTTATACTGATAATTAAAGCAATTCGTGCAAAATTATTCCCTAACCATTCCAAAATATCAAAAATGCACAACGTTAATATTCAAGTTTTCACTTCTGCCTGCTTTTTTTTAACAAGACGAAAGTCTCTGTTGAGAATGGTACAGTAGCAACGACTGGAGCTGGAGATATTGTAATAAGGCGTCACTAGCCGTCAGTCACCGCGAACGTCGTTCATAGAATCTACAAACATTACGCTATTACACATTCATATTATTAATATATCACGGCAGATTGTTGACAAACAAATGTGTTTCGTTGCGAAAGAATTTCATAAGCTATCTGTAATAAATAAAGCATCACCTAGCTCCACGTGGCCGCCACATATACGGCAATGCCACTTCAATCATTCCGTCATTCAGTACCTAGGTATGTTTTACTTTTTTACCATTGTTTACTAAACAGTCCAGAATAACATCTCAAACGTTACGTGGATTAGTTTCACATAATAATCGTATCGTCATACTGTTGTTCTCACGAGCTCGTGACTTTTAAAACCGCAAAAAAAACGGAATCTGTAAAGTTTCGATTTAATTAACTTACCATGATAGTGATGGTTATGTGTGTGTCACAAAAAGCGCGGCTATCTGGGCAGGGTCGTGTAAGGCGCGCTATCAGCGGACACAGGCCCCGAGCTTCCGTCCGCGCGGCGGCCCCCGCGGCACTCCGCGACACTGCCCGCCAACTCTGACCCACTTACTACTTATTTTTGCGATTGTCAAACAAAAGATTTAACACGACTCATGTATCGGACTAGCGGCCAAATTACCTACCCGTTGTTCGGCAATGAAGCTTTTAAAACACTAAGCGAGGAATTAGCTCCTATACTTATACTATCATGGTCAAATTCTAATTAACTTATTGTAATAGGAAGTAAAAGCGCCAACCTAAAAATAAAATCTTCACATAATGAGATGAAAAAGGAAACATATATAATACATACATACTTACTGGTACATACTTAAAATTAATGTAGTAGTCCAATAATTTACTTACATAATGTTATAATTGCGACTGTTATACATTGAGTTCTGAGGTTTACGCGAATGTTAGACATTGAAATAAAACTACTTTTACGGATTTTATCGCGGTTTGTATTTTGATTTTAGTTCCCGACGTTTCGACACCTTTGCAGGTATCATGGTCACGGGCAGACTGAGGTGGTGTTCGTCTTGACGGTTGTGGTTGCTCGTTCTACCTTCATATTTTTATTAATTATTTGTGTTCCGGCCTACGCAATATGAGCTCACGGTGTCTTGAGGTCTTGCAGCGCTGCTCTTGGGTTTGATTTTGAGTTTGTTAATTATCGGATCCCAAGTAGGTGATATCTTCCAGCCGTCTTCTCTATTGAAATTAGGGTGTTTTTTAATCTCAATAGCCTCCTATGTAGGAATTTAGGTTCTTTAGCGAGGATCTGTGGCTTATCAAATCTAATGTAATGGCTGGAGCCTTCAGCATGATCGGCGACTGCAGACTTCGTTGAGCGGCGGTGTTTCACGTCAGCTATGTGTTCTTTTACGCGGGTCCCTATACTGCGTTTTGTTTGTCCGATGTAAGAGAGCCCACAGTCACAATCTAGTTTGTAAACTCCTGCATCTTGTAGAGGTATGTGACACTTGACAGATGGTAAGGACTGACTAATCTTCTTAGGCGGCTTGAAGTATGTTTTGATTGAAGCTCGCTTCAGGATGTAGCCAATCTTGTCAGTGACTCCTCTGACATATGGTAGTACAGCAGGTAGACGGTCGACTGTGGTTGGCTTCACTCGGTTTCTGTGACGGGGCCGTGGAATTTGGAGCTTGTTGTCTCGCAGTACTTGCTTGACATGTTGAAGCTCAGCGGCAAGGTGTCTGTCATCACAGAGTCCAGACATGATACCTGCAAAGGTGTCGAAACGTCGGGAACTAAAATCAAAATACAAACCGCGATAAAATCCGTAAAAGTAGTTTTATTTCAATGCGACTGTTATACTTTCACGACTAAACTGCTTAATCAATTTTGAAGATACTTAGTATGGGCTAAGATTGGAACCCAAGAAAGGACATAGGCAGTTCCCTCTTCCCTGTAGTCAGCAGCCCGCACTCGCGCCGAATCCGCGCCGGACCCGCGCCGCTAGAACAAGGTTAAGAGGCTATCGCTCGCAGATAATATACGCTCAAAAATAATGATGACACTCCACTAATTAAAAACTGTTATTAAAACAAGAATTGGGTCTCAATAGATTAATAATGTTTTATTTAAGATCCAGCGGTTTATGGCCCAATGTTTTATCTGATTATACATAATTATTTAAATATTTTTAGTTAAAAACTGAATCGGTGTTAAAGATTAAATAACTAAATAAATAAATGTATGCTAGTCAAGTTCAGAATTAAACATCTGCAAACGTTAGGTACCTACCTACATTATAACGAACGGATGTTGTCGGCCCACGTTTGCAGGCGCAAATATGCGCACGCGCGCCTGCGAAGCTCATCAAGTCGTAGAAGCTGCGAACTCAGGAGGGAACTATTCAGTGAATAGGCCTTTGAGTGACCTCAGGGAATGGGCACGCTTTAGACCCCTAGCTCATAGTAGGTATAAATAAACGTCTGAATCTAAAGCAGTGGTGTGCAGGGATGCTAAAAAAATACAAAAAAAAAGAGCTGACATCTTAAATATTTTTCCCTACATTAATAATTAATAAAGGTGCTTTCACTCTGTATGCACCTAAGGGCAACATTCAGTAGAATTATAGCTATCTTGTTGCATACAAAGTGCTGTGGGAGCCTTGGTTCGGAAAGTTTTAGCGCAAGTTCAGGTGTTCCGCCTGCGCAGGCCGACTGGATCGATACCAGCTCAGTTAAACCGAAAGCCCTGAAACTGAATATCATGTAGTTGTAGGTACATAAGTTACATCGTCTTTACTTTGTTAACTACTTTTGAATCTTGGTATCGCGAAAACATCAATAAACATGTGAGCAGTTTCCATTTTCTCTGTTTATGGGATGATACTAGGTGGCGCCTCAGATTTATATACCAACCTACTTGACCCTAGCAAACAGTGTTTTTGCAATAATGCTTACTTGTGTCTTGTATATAAGTAGGTACCGATTTGTCTAATTCATTTTAACATTTAGGTATTCATTTCATTTTAAAATTTACCTTTACTAAATCTTTATTTTGGTACCATGGCATACATAGAAAAGTTCACTATTGAATGAATTAGTGATTAAATAGTAATCAAGCATGTAGGTCGGAGTAGTCCGCTGCACCCCGCCCAGCGTGCCGTGCATCAGCCGCGTCGCCGCATCGCCGCGTGACGCGCTCGCCGCTGTCCGACTTCCCAACTAGGTCAATGGAAACAAATAGGCTGCGATTGAACCGCCGATCAATTCCAGAATACTCATGTCACCACAGCCGAATGGCGCTGTTGCCACGTGCATATATCTGTTATGAGATGCATTGGTATTTGGGGACATAACTAATTCTACGTTCACACTACGACTCAACACACAACACACTTCATACCCGAGTGTACGACCTTTATTGCGAATTGCAGTCTCTTCAGACAAATCCAAACAAAGAAAGATTATTACCTACCTATAAATAAGTAGTGTGAAACTACACATTACAGAATGAACCTACACAATTAGAAGCTTTTATTTTTCAATCTGTGTATCCACGATCAAGTATACCTACTGATTAAATCTAGAATATCTCTACGGTTATTGTGACTTGAATCCACAACACGTTGTAGGCGAGTTAAACCGGCGTACAACAACGGTGCAATAGTTTTATGATACGACATAATACAATACGGAGACTTCTGTATGCGTGGTCATGTATGGTGTGCAGTTGTGCACTCGGCGCCACTTGGAGCCACGTGGCGCGGCGGCGCGGCGCTTGCAGCCCGGGCGACTACTGGGGGCAGCTGGCAGGCGGCAGGGTCAGGACCACGTGCGCCGCTTCGGTGACGTCACGCGCCGCGGTACTCATCCCCCGTAAACTACCCACCTAATCAACTTGTATCAGATGCTGAGCTGTGCACGCGACGCACTAAAATTTGTCACCGACAGCTGCGCTCAATTGACATAAAAGACCTTCAATGACATCTCTCTCTTTTCGAACACTGACTGACTTATGCTAAAAGCTGGTAAATTAGATCAGACCGTTCCGTACTGTTAGTGTAAGTTACGGGATTCGGCATTGTCTCCTATATACAATAAATAATTCTACGACAGTCTAATACGTCACGTCTTGAAAAATATAATACTTACTGCGATACTTTCCTAGATCATAAATGTTTCATAGTAACTCGAGCTACGAATGTTTTTACTTGATATGCATTCAGTGCACCGATCGTGTTTCATCCTAACTCGTCGGTTAGTGTAAACAATATATTGTGCCACCAGCGCAATATATTATGCTTATCAAAGTGTTTCGACATAGCCAGGGTTGGGCGACCGTCCTCTCCCCATCATTTCGAGCTTAGTGCGGCCTAGCAGTAATAAAGCTAACATTGTTGGCAGCGATAGTATTTTTTAATTCACATACGTGTTCCGTTGTACACCTTATTTATTGTTTATTGGGCTAAAACCTATACTTATCCATAGCGTAGGGATTTCAGACTTGAAAATACACGTGTAAATAAAAGGCATTCGAAATGTCAGTAGTGGCGCCATCTTCATAGCCGTAAAATAGCCTGTTCAAAAAAGCTCCTAACGTTTTGCATTGTTTTAGTTTAAATAGTTATAAAATATCTGGCGGGAGCAACCCTAGCAACACGAATAAATGTAGAGCTGCAGCACCAAATGACCAAATAGCGAGCTCAATTCTTAGAACACGCCACGAACGAGCTCGTAAAAACTGTAACTCATTTGTGCAGATGTGAAGATGGCGTCACCGGACACCAGACACGACAGTGTACACAGTATAATGAAATAGCCGTATTACTTAGATAACTCATATCGCCGTTCAGATGAAATACCTAAGTTTTAAAATATTATTAAAATAACCTGGCCTTAAGGTTATCACGTTAAAAACAATGTGCGCATATTAATTTGATTCATAGCGTTATAATATTGAAGTGGAATCTAAGAATGTGTTACGATGCCTCGGTTATTCATTATTGTATACCTAGACTTGTATACAATTATTAATAAGTAGTTAATAAAATATATGATAAACTTAATGATAAAAATAAAAAAAAAGCTACCAACACAGTATTACAGAACAAAGGCCTGTAAGTTCTTAAGTACTGTTCACAGCTAGCCATTGATCGTTTTGCATTAAATTACTACTACATCTATCTTACGGCCTATCAAATCGAAATCAAATACTTATAATCTTAAAAGGTTTTCTACCTTTTAACATTATAAATCTTTTATTAGCTACATTCAATCCGCGTGGGTAACATTAGGTACATACGCGATCAGATGAATAATATTAGTATGCCTAAAAGGGCGTTATTTTTTTTTGTCTTAAATAATAATTTTTTAATACAAGTATTACACCTGAGTGCGTTCGGTTCAACAGTAGTATGCATTCATGAAGTGTTACATTTCTGTGCGATAAGATGGCGGCGTATACAATACAATCGGGGTCTGCGCATGCGCTCCAGCCCGCTCCACGGCCCGCGCGGGGTGCGTTGCCCTCGGGCCTCGCCCCTCGCTCGTGCCGTTGACACCATGAACCTCAGCCTGCAGGTTGCCACAGATCAAACTCATCACAACTCCGTCCAACTAAGATTTCATTGATCTCTGCCCTTTGTGCAGTTTATCTAAACGATTGTACATTGTGCCAAATTTTAAGGCAAAACCAGAAGCTATTTTATATCGTTTCAATTTAAAAATCAAATGTCGTTATCTCTTTCTTAACCCCCGGCGCAAAAATGTGAGGAGTCTATTTGCACGTAAAATAAGTTTAAAATGGCAAATACGTACAAAAATAAGCAAAAACCGTTCAAATTATGATGATAAATGTATGATATCTAAGTATGAAACAGTGAAGGTTTCATTGTAATACCTTCGCCCGATCATTTCAGATCCGCATTAGACATGACTTAACAAATGACTTATGTACTTAGGTACACAAAATAAAAATGTCTATTTTTTTACCGACTTCAAAAAGGAGGTACTTACTCAATTCGACTGTATTTTAATTTGGTCCAGTTATGACAGTGGGATCCATAAGAAAACCATATAAGACTTTATTTTGAATCGGTTTTTTTTTGTATGAATTATTATTTATTTTTTCAGTGCTTTATATTATTTATTGTTTAGGCATAAAATATTGACGGCGGCTTACAGCCAAAATATACCAGCGACTGGCGAGCGCAGAACAGGATATAGGCAGTAAATCTGATACCTACCTATACGCACGCGTAAATAGCACGCGTAATAATACCCAGTAGTGCAGCGCGAGCTAATTTACGCGAACAGTTCGCAGTTAACCTGAAAAAGCCAAGGATGCGATGCGGACAAGCGGTGGCGACCTCAATACTAGGAGTAGCTCACGGCGCGGCGGCGTGCTGGAAATATTGAATAGCAACTTAAAAGGGGTTTAGTCGACCAATATTATAAACCAAAGGACATAATATTACTACATAGACTGTGGTCGGTAGCCCGTTTGCGTAGACTCTAACGGGGTTCATAATATCTATAATAATATATAGGTATATTATTTAGGTATTCATGGTTTTTACGCCATTGTGCAGGATAAAAAAAGACCCTTTTTCCCCTCCTTGTTTGCCCTCTAATCAAGTAAGACCCTATACTTCGTGTTTATTTGTTACAATCTGCTAAAAAACTTTGGTAGTTTTAATCTAAACAACAATTTTGCTGTCCAACGTATGTCGTCCTTGCTAAAAACTAGGGCAGCTAATTCCAACAAACTAATACAGAAATATGCTACAATTAATTGCAGTAACAATTTATGTCTCCTGTAACAATATGAGCAGAGAGCACACGGCTGTCGCAGTCCTGCGCGATGCCGTGCACAAGGCACGTGCATTGCGCCGGTATGTGAGACCATCGCAGAGTGTAAGCTCGGTGACTGTTGCAGGTAGAGCTGAACATGAGGGGACTCTTGTTGCTGGCACTGGCGGTGGCCGTGCTGTGCACCGTCGACGCGGAGGTAACTACACTCTCACCGCGGCTCAAAGCAACTGGAGCTTTTTATCAAGTGTACCCATGTATTAATATGTAATGGTGGTTGTCAGCGTCACCGGCGGCGACACCGGCGCTTGCGCACCACCAGCACGGAGCGGCCCGCGCTGCCCGAGCTGGCGGCGCCCGTGCGCGAGGACTCGGAGGCCGAGCACCTCGAGCTGGGCATGGCCGAGAGACTCGACGAAAGGCGCTTCCAGGTACTTACTACGCACTTACATTATTGGATGTACCTACGCTGCTCTAATTTCCTTGAATTTAATGAATATTCACTAATGATGCAGGAAGCTGAGAGGTCCCGCGTCAACGAGATCCTGAATGAAGCCTCGCACGAGGGCGGCGGCGAGAACGAAGTGGTGCTGGACGGTGAGCACTCCGATACAACCCGGGGCCCGGTGCCGCGGCAGCCAGACCGGCTTCTATATATTATTATTAATACATTGACAATTTGGCATTCTGCACCAAAACATTTTAATAAGACCAAAGTAAAACTTATGACACTTAGACCTCGATCAATGCAACTAATTGTGTGGCTGACCGATATTTTCTTTAAGCCTACTCCTCTTACCATTCATCTTGCTTATGCAGATGTAAAAAAAAAGTTACATTTTGTATAGGTATATTTAGAACGAGTGCTTTGTTGATGTTCGCTTTGTGAGTGTGTTCCATGGTGTCGGCAGACCCTTGCCTGAAGGTGCACTGCAGCGCGGGGCGTGTGTGCGAGATCGACGAGCACGGCGACGCCGTCTGCAACTGCATCAAGGAGTGCCCTTACGAGACCGACTCGCGCCGCAAGGTACGGCCGACGCTGCCACTGTCGCGTCCTCGTCGCTCTCCACCGATAAATAGCGATATTCCTTAACGTTAATTAGAGCCATATAAATCATTAATCAAACGTTATTAGTATTTAGTGATCTAATTGCAAATTTATGATCAGGCTGGATTAGTTAGATTAAGTACTTAAAAGTTAAATAATATCGCTATCGTTATCAAGATCTCCTATCCATGTCCCGACCGCTCGCGCAGTGATCCGAACAAAGCGATGATACAATACGCACTGAGTGAACACCAAACGTACGAAGATAATGATGCAGTATTATTGTAGCTAGTTAGCGCTTGTTTCGGGAAAACCAGATGGATTCACGTAAGCGATCGCTAGTTCACAGGTATCCGGTATTATGTCCGGTTCCGGCACGACTGCACGAGGCACTCATCCTACATGACGTGCGTTATCGTGTATGATACCGGCGCTCGCTACACAGATTAGTGCCGCAATCTGTCGCTAATTAAATATTAACACTGATAACAATGGCATGTCGATAATACGGTAGATGACTGGCTATGAAAAGTCAAAATCAATTTAGTCCGTCATTTAGATAATCGAAATATAATAGACTTATTACATACATACATATAATCACGCCTCTTTCCCTGTAGGGGTAGGCAGAGACCACTTCTTTCCACTTGCTATGATCCTTACACACTTGTTTCGCTTTGTCCACTTTCATTATTCCCTTCTTACATGCTGTTCGGTTTATGGTACTCTTGACCTGGCCGTTTTCATTCACACTCGCCTTATACACTTTTTTCGTCAATCGTTCTTCATTCATTCTCTCGGCATAGCCAAACCATCTCAGCATACCTTTCTTAATTTTTGTCTCAACATCCATCATCTGACATACTTCATCCACCTTACCATCCATTCCTCCTCTTACATTCAACGTAGCGAAGCGGCTCTCCGTGGGCCTTTTCGTGGGTGGCGAACCACTTCGCCGCCGTTTTGGATAATAATAATATAATAATATTCCAGGACAACTCACACACGGTTATCTAATCCCAAGCTAAGCAGAGCTTGTATTATGGTAACCAGACAACTGATAAACATACTTATATATTTCTAAATACATACATATTATAGATAAATTACACCCAGACACAGAACAAATGATCGTGCTCATCACACAAACATTTGTCCTGGGTGGGAATCGAACCCACGACCTCCGGTATAGCAGTCAGGGTCACTAACCACTAGACCAACAGGCCCGTCAACTTACACTGCTCATATTCAATATCTTTTAACCGACTTCAAAACAGGAGGTTAGAAATTAAGTTAAACATTAGTTATTTATGTCAATTATTTGTAAGCCATGAGGAAACCTGGTTTTCAAAAATTGGGATCTGTAATAGCCAATCCGCAAGTGAGCAAGCATGGTGATCAATGCTCGTGCCTTTTCTATACGGGAAGAGGCATGTGCGCTGCAGTGGGACGTTCAAAGGCTGGTATCGTTATTATTATTATCTGTATGTGTCGTGCGCAGGTGTGCACCAACCACAACGAGACGTGGTCGTCGGACTGCGAGGTGTACCAGCAGCGCTGCCTGTGCCTGGACGGCTCCGAGCTGTGCCGCGGCCCGCAGTACCACCACGTGCAGATCGAGTACTACGGCACGTGCCGCGAGATGCCGGTCAGTGTCCCACGCAGGATACTCTATTCATATACATATTTACTTTTTGAAAATACCCACAAGTGAAGGAATTCCGTGTTGTAAATATAAAATTCCGAACCAAAAGTTCCTGTGTGTACAATAAAGAATATATATATCGCAGTCATCTGGATGAATCTGCTATTTGATTGAATGACTAGCGCGTTCATTGAATGACTAAGCCAAACGTTGATTGAACAAGCGTCACTCAACGTCCAACTAGTTAGCGGATTGTAACATAGCCCTTTGAACAGAGCGGAAAAATCAGTCAGGTGATTGAAATTTAGTTCATTTTTGGTCAAACAATATTCGAAAGGCTAGGGTGTCCATCATTTCTAAGCAAGCCAGGATAATACTTAACCTCGACTTTGATTTAAAGCGACATGCACGCAGAGTCATATAGGTGTCATGATCGCCGACAACTTGTCATAGAGCGCAAAGAAAACCCTCGAAATCATTTCAAATCCGACTTGGTCAACCACGACATGGTTGGGTTAGGTTTTTTTTTAACCCTTAGTGAGCGAAGCGAGCGTTCGGATTGTCGACGTACTTTTTTCAAGTGTGCAAATAGTCGTTTTCCTGTTGTTACTTATTGTGTTCCTCTTGATGATGTAAGTTACCTTTTAAGTTGCGAACTTATGGTCACCCTAACCAAACATTACAATGTCGGCTATATCCCATTCAACGACTATGCTAAATGACGTTCAGTCAAGATGTTGAACGTTACATTAAACAACTTGACGAGTTGTCCTTTAGTCATTCAATTACACGTCGTCATTCAATGAACGCGCTAGTCATTCAATCAAATTGCAGATTCAACCAGATGACTGCGACATGTATATAAGTACAGCACTATACCTAATTATTATGATTGTAATATGAGCCCAGCTACTAGGACACATTAACAGTTAATTTTGTACAGGAATGTAATGAGAACGAGATGCTGGACTTCCCGCGGCGCATGCGCGACTGGCTGTTCAACATAATGCGCGACATGGCGGAGCGGCGCGAGCTCACGCCGCACTACCTGAAGATGGAGCGCGAGGCCGAGTCCAACCTCACGCGCCGCTGGACCAACGCCGCCATCTGGAAGTGGTGCGACCTCGACGCGCACGACAACGACCGGTGCGTGCCCCCACACCCACACACACACACATACACACACACACCGACCGCCGGCTGACGAGTGTTGCGTGCGCAGGTTCGTGTCCCGGCACGAGCTGTTCCCGATCCGCGCCCCGCTGATGGCGCTGGAGCACTGCATCGCGCCCTTCCTGGACCGCTGCGACGAGGACGACGACCACCGCATAACGCTGGCCGAGTGGGGCAAGTGCCTGCAGCTCGACGAGGTACCCACTAACGTCACTCTACCCTCATCTGTTGTTGCATTCTAATTCATGAGCTTGTAAGGACTCAGTAACCGCTACCCATTCACACAGGAATATCAAAGTCAATGACATACAGAACACTAATTTTGTGGATGACTCTTTGTTTGGGATTGAAGTCGACTTTTGCTGAGAGACATTCTGAGATTTGTGACTATTTCTAAAACTTGTCTGTTCCCAATTCAAATCTTTACAAAAATAAAATCCTAATGAAAGGGAACAGCATAGATACTGTTACATAGTTAATTAAATAAGCAATACCCTGTTCGTACCCCTTTTGAATACATATCAAGGTTTCGTTCGTATAAGAATCACAGCGGAAAGGACAATTTTTTCTTTGAATCAACTATTTGGGTGAATTTCAACAAATGCCGTTTTTCTTATCATATCGGTGAACTTTTACAATTGTAAGTTTTTTGTATATTTTTCTGGTTTTATGTAATCTTCAGGATATCAAATATCCCCAAATCCATCATCCGTCAACGTATCATTTAAGACTAAGGAGTAAATTCAGTTTGAATTTTGGTTTCCACCGATATGAAAAACCGGCACCGACTATTTTTTCTGTACACCGATATGATAAGTATATCCACCGAAATGATGAACATATCCAGCGATATGATAATCTATCCACCTTTGAACATCAAAAAGCAAATAGTAGGTACCTATACATTTTTACAAGGGTGACTTAGAACTGAAGACCTGAACTTAGGGTCTTATGTGGGTAGATCACGTCCAAAGATAACTGAGTTCTTAGAAGTCTTAGACTCACCGAGATGATAAAATGATCCACCGATATGATAAAGCAATCCACCGATGTGACAAAACTGTGCGTTGATCAGGAATCAAAACACCGATATTAGACATAAGACACCGATTGATTTTTTCTTATCATTTCGGTGTAAATTATCACATCGGTGGTAATAAAGACCACCGATTACAGCGATATGAGAACACCGACGTGAGAAATAACACACTTTTTAGAAAATTAGAAAAAATGCATAATATCTAGGATAAATTTAATAACAGACAATGAAGCTAATTCACTTACTACATCTGTTAGAACCAAACAATTATAATAAAACTGCTCATTACACTAGAAAAATGGAACCACCGATAATATAAAATAATTGTCCGGGAGCAACTGAAATGGCGTACTTACGTTTTTGGTGGGCATATGCAGCGATTTGACACACTTCCATCCTGATTGCCCACTAGCACACACCAAGGAGGGATATACAATTGGGGTGTGGACGCTGTCCGACTCGTCGATGAAAAGTTATGTTTAAATTACTTTTGTCCAGCGATATGAGATTTTTTTTCAGGACAAGTACGTTTGTGCCTCTCAGTAATAATAATCGTCAATTATGTAAAAAAATATGCTATATATTAATAACAAAACTAATATTCTATGAAATAGAATAAGTTATATACTTATATTACTTATTTTTATTAGTGTATAAGCTGTTTTGTTTGTAAAAAAAGTAGAGGGACAGCACCGATGTGAGAAAAATAGAGGTTTATGTATTTTATTTCTACCTTTGTAATAGTCCTAGGAAAATTATATTTTTGCCACAACCCAATAACTACCTATTGAATACTAAAAAAAATAATTCAGAACTATATTCCTATTTTCAAATACTAATTTCACCGAAGACAAAAAAAAAAGTCGTCTGGGAAATTCACCCATTTGCTTAGAATACATTTCATTCACACATTTTTTTTATTAGCTTCATTTTTTGAACATGAGATAAAATTAAATTTACTTATTAGTAATCAGCTTGTCGCGGATATAGCTTCACAAACTGTCGTTTTACAGGATGCTAGGAAAATGCGTGGCATATTAAAATACTGCTTCTGGCGGTAGAAATGAACAACTTTTTCCAAGAAAGTAACAGTCTATTCCAGTTTTTTTTATTTATTAAAATATTGTATATTATTAAAATGTATAGTGAGTATGTAGAGTATGTGCTATTATAATATTGCGTAGTCTGAAATGAGCTTTAGTGTGATCTTGTATGCAGCTTGGGGGTAATCGTTGTTAATGTTGCAGTACGAGCTGGAGGACCGCTGCGACGAGTTCACCGAGGACGCGCCCAACAGCTTCTAGTTCACACCGCGCCGCACGCGCTGTCCGCTCCGGTGCTCTCTATTAATACTTAATAAAGTTCTCGTTACATAGTTTACTAGAAGTAAATTAGTTTCACATAAATCGCGAATAGCGTTTGTAAATAGCTGTACTGTGATGATGCTACCAAAACATTAATATTTTACAATAAAATGTAGAAAATTAACTAAGTGTTTTATTTAAATCTGTCGATGAGTGCACAAAACCTGCTCGCCCTACACATCTTACAATACTTACGAAAGACAAGGACAGATAGCGAGACGGAATTCATTACAAAGAACATACAATTAATCGTGGACATATCCCGTGGTTAAATTCCACTCACCTGTTGGCTGTGGGCTTTGAGCTTTGACAAAGTAGGACTGATATGCTGACTGATGCTCGACACGATATTTTTTTTTTATTCATATTTAATTTTAGTAATCGCCATTTTTTTCCGCGATCACCAGTACCTACCCTAATTGTAATTGGAATTATTATTTGCAAGCTGGAATTAAGTGTGGTTCTTAATTATATACATAAGCAAGAACCATATCGATCACTGTAATTTATGAGATGAGGATTCGCTTTTAAAAGATATCATATTATTGGTATAAACCATGAAAAGTGCGTAAAAGATCTGGTGTAATGATATCTGTCCCTCAGGCTCCGGCTGAGCGCCACGCACTCAGTGACGCCGTTGTCGTGCTCACTGCGGGCACCCCGACCGCTGCCAGGTGTTCTACTCCTGCGGGGCACACGTGCCGCCACTGCCATACAACCCCACGCTGCACGTGTGCGACTGGCCACAGCAGGCGGGCTGCACCGCCACTCCGCTCGACGTAGCTCAGCCCACAACCGTCACCTACGCACCCACTACTACCGAGCCTAACGCGGCTTGGCTATGGACCACTTATGCTGGTTCATGGAACAACGAAATGCTGTCGAGCATAAGCAGTCATCAGTAGACCCCGCAACCTCTACTGAAACATCGTCACTCGATGCAGCTAACAGCTCCTCACTTTGAACTCCCTCATCAAGTACAGCCAATACCACTCTGGACGACGCGACGCCGCGAATTGGGAAGAACTCGCCAGCACCGCAGTCCCCAGCGAGCAATCTACTAATGAATCGGAAGTGTTTACCGCGCTTTCCAGCGTTAAGTGGAAGCTATTAAACTAAAATGACCAGTAGTGCTATTCTGTAACATTATTTTCATGTCTCGACAGCGAAATCCGCGGTGAATCCGGTGAATCCGCGGTGAGATGTCAAATACGTATTCTCGAATTTGAATTCTAAATCAAGGCCGAGAACCGACCCCGGCTGATCCTTGCGTCATACTCGTGAACGGGTGCTGCTTGTGGTGACTGGTCGTTCTGCTGACCTTGGTTTCACCAGAAAATACTTTGAATTCTTTAGTGGTATGATACCTATCACTCTAACACTCTTGTTCATCTGGCACGGTCTCTAATTATTTTATATTTATTATTGTAATTATAAAGACAGCGTGCTGTTGAAGAGTTTGTTGCGCCGTTTCTTCTCCACAGCCAGAGCACTTAGGAAGCGGTGAGGGGTTGGCGAATTAGGATCGGTTCATATCTGGCGGAGGGCGCGTCGCGTGTTGTCGATTGCTTGGCGCCGGGGTGCATGGTGGGGCATTCAATTTTCTCACTGAACTGACGATGCGTTGGTGCGTATGTGCGTTAGGTGTGAGGGGTTGGTTGTCTCATTGCGTTTTTGTCTGTTCTGGCGCTGCGCGGCCGATGATGCTCGGTGCGTCTTTTGCCGGATATGAACGGATGAACCAATCCTTAGGATGCTGTCGTTTTTTAATTGTAATTTTGTATTGACGTGGATAAGCGCTACTTTGTAGCCTAAATCAAATAAAGAATTTTGAATTTGAATTTTAAGCAACAAAATTTAGATTTTTTGAAAATTATGGATAATGATAACATACGTGTACAAACATCAAACGTGTTATGGATTATGATTTTTGGAGAAACCTGCTTAGGAGAATTGAGGGACCACCTCGGTCTAGTCGTTTTGGATCAATGGCTTGCCAGACGGCAGGACGGAAGCCCAGTGTCCGTTTTTTACCTGTGCCCTGTTCATCCGGAACCCTAAAAAAGAAAAACTAAAGTCTAATTTCTTCAAGAAGCTAAGTTATGTATTTAGACGCAGACACATAACGTATTTGCGTAGGTATATGTAATCGATAACACAGATCTAACTAATTGAATAGCGATATGGAGGACGATTTAAAAAACCTGTTACCTGACACAAACCTATACGATGTCGATTGTAATCAGCTGCGTATCAGCTGGATTACCATTACTACCGTAACAAACATGTTCCGGATATCCTGAACCGCGCTGGTCCTGAGCAGCGCGCACAGCCCTCCGCGCCGGCACACCCTTTTCTTTGGACTACTCTTTATCTTCACTGCATGGCCTACGTTTCACTTGGAGGTTAAAATTATTAAGGAAATCTTCTGGAAAATTAAAATTCACCACCATACAGGATTTTCACTAGGTATATCTTGCATCATGCCGAATTTCGTAAATTGGGTTGACGGCTAATACCTATCCGGATTTGAGTATGTCGATTGTCGGAAATGTATTGGAAGAAGACAAAAATGGGTTTATTTTAAGGGTTCCGTAGCCAAACGAAACCCATATAGATTCGTCATGTCTATATATCTGTCCGTTCGTATGTCACAGCCACTTTTATCCTTAACTATGAGAACTATACTGTTGAAACTTGGTAAGAAGATGTATTCTGTGAACCGCATTAAGATTTTCTCTTCGAGAGTTCAATGAGATTTTATTGTAGGTAGGTACAATGACAAGTACACTGACCGACCACTGGCATGCATTTAAAATAGCTGAATCGAGGCCCCCACATCCATCAGTAGGTTTTACAGGAACCTAGATAACCCGACTGAGCGAGAAGCTTTACTCCAACCGAAAGGTTCGGTCGAGTGGCCAAAACGCTGTGGGACAAGACGGGCTAATTAGAATCGATTACCCACCTACATAAGGAATTACAGGATATATCTAGCTTAAAAAAAAAACATGTTTTCATAGTTTTTGTTTTTTTCTCGCATTCTGCTTAGACACATAATAAAACAAAACAAAGAACAAAACAAAACCTACCTACCTAAAATATACCTACGTACCTAAAATAACAACTATAACAAGTCAAATTAAGTTCAGCTTTAAAGTCAGGTTTAATTGAAATACCAAAGTATCTGTCGATTGTTCAAAAACGTTGCTACAACTGTTTTCTGTCTTATTGATCGGTTTAGCTGATCGATATGATAATGATCTTTATGTATAAGTAGAAGAGTAATAATATAATTAGATAAGCCGATTTTCACGTAGTGAAGCTTATCTCAGTGGGCGGAGCTTGCGGCGTTATAACCCGCTGGCTGCAGTCGAAGGTGCACAGTGGCAAGCTACCAGCACCGCTCAGCGACGATGTTCCGACCTGTAGTGTGGTGTTGCCTTCTCATCGGCCTCAGCGCCGCTCTCGCACCCGATACTTACCACAAGTGAGACATTTTGTTTTGTCGTTGTGTCTTTTTGTTTTATATTGCCTTTAATCGAGAACTTGCGAAGATACTTCGATTTGAAATGTTGCTTGACGTCACTAACCGCTACATTTTGTACCAAGTTATGATGTTGCAAGCCCACACTTCTTAACTTTAATTATATATTTTAACTTATTTTGAGAATTCTTGCTTTAAAGTCTACATCATAGGATAGTAAAATAGGGGTTGAAAGTTTTTTATAGTCCGTGATTTATTGACTAATAAATTAAACTTTCTTAACAAACAATAAATGTATAATTTCGCCGTTTTTGGGAACTTTATCCCAAAGAGATTAAATGGGCTAAAAACATTAAAAAATTTTGATTAGCTTATGGTCTGACCAGCTTGACAAGCTGATCACTTTCTCATATTGTGTTTTTTTATTTATTTATTCGATTATCTTGCAGATTCCACCCACGCGACACGGCACGAACCCGTATTGGTGTTGATGGCGATGCCACAAATGAGGTTCTCCCACCCAAAACATCCTGGGCTCCTCCTGTGAATGAGACCACTTGGGCCCCACCATCGAACGCCTCTACCTGGGCTCCTCCTGTGAATGAGACCACTTGGGCGCCACCATCGAACGCCTCTACCTGGGCTCCTCCTGTGAATGGGACCACTTGGGCCCCACCATCGAACCCCTCTACCTGGGCTCCTCCTATGAATGAGACCACTTGGGCCCCACCATCGAACGCCTCTACCTGGGCTCCTCCTGTGAATGGGACCACTTGGGCGCCACCATCGAACGCCTCTACCTGGGCTCCTCCTGTGAATGGGACCACTTGGGCGCCACCATCGAACGCCTCTACCTGGGCTCCTCCTGTGAATGAGACCACTTGGGTGCCAACATTGAACCCCTCCACCTGGGCTCCTCCTGTGAATGGGACCACTTGGGCGCCACCATCGAACGCCTCTACCTGGGCTCCTCCTGTGAATGGGACCACTTGGGCGCCACCATCGAACGCCTCTACCTGGGCTCCTCCTGTGAATGAGACCACTTGGGTGCCAACATTGAACCCCTCCACCTGGGCTCCTCCTGTGAATGGGACCACTTGGGCGCCACCATCGAACGCCTCTACCTGGGCTCCTCCTGTGAATGGGACCACTTGGGTGCCAACATTGAACCCCTCCACCTGGGCTCCTCCTGTGAATGGGACCACTTGGGCGCCACCATCGAACGCCTCTACCTGGGCTCCTCCTGTGAATGGGACTACTTGGGCGCCACCATCGAACGCCTCTACCTGGGCTCCTCCTGTGAATGAGACCACTTGGGCTCCACCATCGAACGCCTCTACCTGGGCTCCTCCTGTGAATGAGACCACTTGGGCGCCACCGTCGAACGCCTCTACCTGGGCTCCTCCTGTGAATGAGCCCACTTGGGCGCCACCATCGAACGCCTCTACCTGGGCTCCTCCTGTAAATGAGACCACTTGGGCGCCACCATCGAACGCGTCTACCTGGGCTCCTCCTGTGAATGGGACCACTTGGGTCCCAACATTGAACCCCTCCACCTGGGCTCCTCCTGTGAATGGGACCACTTGGGCGCCACCATCGAACGCCTCTACCTGGGCTCCTCCTGTAAATGGGACCACTTGGGCGCCACCATCGAACGCCTCTACCTGGGCTCCTCCTGTGAATGAGACCACTTGGGCGCCACCATCGAACGCCTCTACCTGGGCTCCTCCTGTGAATGAGACCACTTGGGCGCCGCCATCGAACGCCTCTACCTGGGCTCCTCCTGTGAATGAGACCACTTGGGCGCCACCATCGAACGCCTCTACCTGGGCTCCTCCTGTAAATGGGACTACTTGGGCCCCACCATCGAACGCCTCTACCTGGGCTCCTCCTGTGAATGAGACTACTTGGGCGCCACCGACGAACGCCTCTACCTGGGCTCCTCCTGTGAATGAGACCACTTGGGCGCCGCCATCGAACACCTCTACCTGGGCTCCTCCTGTGAATGAGACCACTTGGGCGCCGCCATCGAACGCCTCTACCTGGGCTCCTCCTGTGAATGGGACCACTTGGGCGCCGCCATCGAATGCCTCTACCTGGGCTCCTCCTGTGAATGAGACCACTTGGGCCCCACCATCGAACACTTCTACTTGGGCTCCTCCTGTGAATGAGACCACTTGGGCGCCACCATCGAACGCCTCTACCTGGTCTCCTCCTGTAAATGAGACCACTTGGGCGCCACCATCGAACGCCTCTACCTGGGCTCCTCCTGTGAATGAGACTACTTGGGCGCCACCGTCGAACGCCTCTACCTGGGCTCCTCCTGTGAATGAGACCACTTGGGCGCCGCCATCGAACACCTCTACCTGGGCTCCTCCTGTGAATGAGACCACTTGGGCGCCGCCATCGAACGCCTCTACCTGGGCTCCTCCTGTGAATGGGACCACTTGGGCGCCACCATCGAACGCCTCTACCTGGGCTCCTCCTGTGAATGAGACCACTTGGGCGCCGCCATCGAACGCCTCTACCTGGGCTCCTCCTGTGAATGAGACCACTTGGGCGCCACCATCGAACGACTCTACCTGGGCTCCTCCAGCGAATAATACCGCCATGCTACCAGCGACCAAAGACAAACGGGCTCCTCCAGTCGACGGCTCCGCCTCGGCCCCGCAAGCGCATATATTCTCCAGGGCTAAATTTACGAATGGTGCTGCATAAGTGCCATACAAACCCGTTTAAAAAAAATGTAGTTAGTCGTTGAGGGTTTTGTTGCAACTGCCTCCTTTTTATTATGCAAAAAAACATTATTTATTTTTTTCTGTCTACGAAAAAGCCAATCTTATGTTTTATACTTATGTTTTATTGCTACTCCTGTCAGATAGCCGATTTGTAAAAAAATAAATGAGAACTAGTAGTTAAGATGGACTTTTTAATTACAATTCCATGTTTTATATGATATAACCGAAGTAGGTTACTATGTTTATGTAAACAAAGTAGGTACTTACATAGTTAGGTACATACATACATACATATAATCACGCCTCTTTCCCTTGTAGGGGTAGGCAGAGACCACTTCTTTCCACTTGCTGCGATCCTTACACACTTGTTTCGCTTCGTCCACTTTCATTATTTCCTTCATACATGCTCTTCGGTTTACTCTTGACCTGGCCTTTTTTCATTCACACTCGCCTTATACACTTTTTTCGTCAATCGTTCTTCATTCATACTTTACTTAGTTTTTGTCACTACATCCATCATCTGAAATACTTTATCTTACCATCCATTCCTCCTCTTACATTCAACATAAGTAGCGAAGCGGCTCTCCGTGGGCCGCTTTTCGCCTCCGCGCTCCGCGAGAAACGAGACTTGATGGGTGGCGAACCACATCGCAGCCATTTTGGATAATTAAATTATTTTTATGTTTATCCATTGCGTTCCTGACTAAACAGTAAACAAAGCGATACTGACGCCATACTGTCGTTAAGTAGAATTACAGTAGGATGCAAGTTCCGATGGCGCCTTTTCTCTTAAAACAATTAAAGACAGGGTTTGTCCTAGTTGTTACGGTGGTAACAATGGTCATGAAGTACAGTACCAGACAGATTAATGCTCGATATTAACTCGATTGTGCATATTTCACAGCCCTATGATTTTAAATTTTATTATAATTATTATAGATCTACACTTATATTATAAAGAGGAAAGATTTTATTGTTTTTTTGTTTTTTTTTTGCATTGAATAGGCTCCGAAACTACTTGACTGATTTGAATAAATCTTTCACTGTTAGGCAGCTACACAATATCCGGGGAACATAGGCTATATTAAATTTTCATAAAAGTTAGGGATCCATACTAAAACTCCAATAATGCAACCGAAGGTGTGAAAAAAATACCAACAAAACTTTAAAAGTATTGATGAAAGAACAAAATAATGTACAACGACTTTGTTGAACATATCATTATCTACAAAAAATGTCGGGACAGCATATGTCTAACTAGCTTTTATAGTTAGGTCACTATTAGAGTTATTTTATTAAAAAAACAATATTGAAAGGACGCCGCTAGAAAAGGCTCTTTATTTGTTACTTGGTATTAACCTTATCAAAATAAATTACTTCATAGTCAAGACTGCTTCAATAACTTTATGTAAATTTTTGAATTATTGACTTTAGACATTCCCTTCGAAAGATATCACGAGTTTATAAATATTGAAAATAGTCGCGTGATTGTCGCTCACAGTGGCGTAACTACAGGGTGGCAGGACTGGCAAAATCCCACGGGCTTCCGACCCAAGAGGGCCCCGGCCCAAGAGGCCGCGAGCTCAGTTATTTTTTTTAAGTTTATACCTGAGTATTTTATTCAGTGGCGTAGCGTGACTTGGTGGGGCCCCGCATAAAAAAATTGTTTTGGGGCCCTTATGAAGGGTAAAGAATTCTCACAAAAGAAAGAAAAAACTACATAAAATTAAAAAAAAAAACTTATTTATCATAATTTTCTATTTGTCTCTTTTCCAAAAAAATTACAAGCAATTTAAATTAAATATGTAACACATCCTTGCCTTTCTTCGGCAAACTTATTTATTGTATCAATAGCTGATGAGGACTTTAGTTTTTCTTAAGTTTCTGCTTCAATGGACAACAGGCACAGGTCTGTCAGGTGTTCATGTCCCATTAAAGTTCAAAATTATATATTTGTTATCAGTTTTATTTTATTCTTAGTTACATTTTGTAAATTTTGGTTTATGCACGTCGGGAGCCCCCGTGGTCCATGGCCCCGTATAATTGTTACGGCAGATACGGCGGTAGCTATGCCCCTGATTTTATTTTCCATGAAAACGTTCAGCTTAAAATCAAGTAAAGTGAGTCCACTAACGACCATATCTCAATTTCAAATTTGGTTATGCATTTCAACACATCCTAAACGATCTTTATTATTTTTAATTTTGATTTTTCGTATTTGATTTAAAGAAATAAAGTAGGCACTTTGAAAGTAAAGTTGATTGTGAAAGTAAGATATTAAAATGTCTAGTTCCAGAAAATTGTTTAAGTGGGAGCGAGAAACGAAAGAGAAAGATTCACAACGTAAGGAGGTTTTATAATAAAACAAAAGAAATATATTTCCCTCAAATTATACGCTACTACAATCAGTATATATATGGGTAGAGAAGGGGTAGAGTCGATTTACTCGACTCATTCCTGGGACAGTAAAAAATAAAGATGAGGACAAAGAAGTGGTATCTGGACTGTTTTACTATTTCCTCGATAAAGCTCAAACATTTTTCTCTATTACTATCAGTTTCTTTTTCAGTTTACTTAGACTTCCCGTGTTCTAGACCAAAATAGGGATAAATCCATGCTCTTGAAAATAAAATTGTTATTCGTGTTGGAAAAATACTTTAGTAGTTTATTAAAATTTAACTAAGTACAACGTAAAAAATTTACTAATAGGGCCCCATCAAAAGAATTTGCCACGGGCCCCAGATGGTATAGTTACGCCACTGCTCGCTCACTCAGCTCGGCTAACTATGCGAATTAGGCATCACTGAGGTACGGAAGTATCTATACTAATATTATAAAGAGCGTAAAAGTATTAATAACAGAGAAACTTTTAATCCTAACTTTTTTTATAATGTACTTTTTTTAGTACTCCTACACTCCGCCCCTAAGACGACCCACTGACCGTACCGTACCCCGAGAAAGGTGTCTGTTTGTGTACCTATGCGTAAAATTAATATTTCTGAAATATTTGTTAAATACCCACGCGAAGCCGGGAAGGGCCACTAGTTCTAAATACAAGACTTCCACTATTGTATATAAGTTAGTACCTACCTACCTGCACACGCTATTAAATTATATTCTAGTTTCTGAGTTTGATGCATTGAAGGTTATCTTTTCGCACAGCTCTGCCTTGGTTTTATTTTTTGAGAGTGCTGCTCTAAAGGGTCGTGGTGAACAGGAAGATTTAACTTTAATGTGGCAAATATTTAACTACAAATTCATGTTATCGCTTATTTGGCCTAGAAACGAATAATATCATTCAAACTATATATGCCAGGTGAATATATATGAATTATAATATACATATATAACACGGTTTGTCATTATTTTCCTCTTACGTGATTCGAGAGAAAATGACAAACCAACTGACAAGTGTCGTGAAAGCATTCTCTCAGTGACCGCACCATAATTTATTAATATCAGCACATTTATATATAACATATTTCGACGCCTCTGTTTGTCTCTTTGAACGTGATTAACTCAGAAATTACCGAATATATTTTTTTATGTTATATTTTTTTTAAGGTTTTTTTCAATTATTTTTATTAAAAGTATTAGATATCGATACCTAACAATACCTTAACGGATCGACAGTGTTTTCTTAACACCCTGTATAAAATTATCCACAAATTTACGGAATAGATTCTAATTATAATCTGAATGACATTGATCTAAACATAATTCGTTTGTATGTCATGTGTTAAGCAAACAGTTGCGTAAAGTGGAACGTTACGATTTCATTGGAGTTCCGTAAAAATCCGTTGTAAAGCTTGGCACCACTGTCGCTCCTGCATCGCCCGCCATTTCAACCGTTGCCGATTGGTTGAACTCAGCGAGTAGAGACATAGTTGTTTTACGTCACTTCCGGCTATTGGCTACGGTACGGCTCTCGGCGGCCATCTTTGTATCTAACGTTTTGGCTTGGCGCCTTTCCTGTGTTCGTTGTTCACTGTCTGTAGTGGTCATAGTGTGTTACACGTTTCAAAATGGTGAGTTTTGCAAGATATTGTGAAATATACTTGTTGTTGACGTGTTTTTATTGTGTGATTCAGTGGACAATAGTGTTATTTACTTACTGTCGAAGTTTCAACTCTGTAGGAGATAAATAATTGTGTATTTTCGTCAATTTTAGGCTGGCGGTAAAGCGGGTAAAGATTCGGGTAAAGCCAAGGCGAAAGCGGTATCCAGATCAGCAAGGGCTGGTCTTCAGGTTAGTTATTATTACATTTAAATTGATTTTAGGATTTTTCGTGACATCGGGATTAAAAGATAATTACTATTTCAGTAATGAATATAATTGAATAATTTTAATGACCTCTTCCTTCAGTATGGCGGCGACCATTGCGCCTTCATAAAAATCGATATCATGACAAAGAATACCTATGATTTCAGTTCCCCGTAGGAAGAATTCACAGACATCTTAAAAACAGGACAACGAGTCATGGACGTGTCGGAGCTACAGCGGCAGTGTACTCCGCTGCTATTCTGGAATATCTTACGGCTGAGGTAAGCTATGCGACGCCCTGTCAACATGGCGGCACTCTGTATATATAACACTTAAAAAAGACATTTTTGGACTATGCTGAAAGCTACAATAGAGTTATTATGATACTAAACTCTTAATTTTTCTTGTTGGATGTCATGTTTATGTGATTGATATTAGTTTTGCAATATTATATTGCAGTTCACTTTTGGCGGGAAATGTAGTTTTTGGAGGAGATACGGTATATTTATTGTAAGGATTCGCGTAGATTCGCACTATTCTGACTGAAACATATTATTACATTTATTTCCGTATAATCTTCCATTGTTTATAAATTAAGTACCTATATTACATTCTTAACTATTTTAGGTATTGGAGTTGGCGGGAAACGCATCCAAAGATCTTAAAGTGAAGCGCATCACACCCCGTCACTTGCAGCTCGCTATCAGAGGAGATGAAGAGCTTGACAGCTTGATTAAAGCAACCATTGCAGGCGGTGGAGTTATTCCTCACATACACAAGTCGCTCATCGGCAAGAAGGGAGGTCCCGGCGCACCAGTTTAAATATAGGTAATTATCCTACTTCTCCTGCAACTTAAGAAAGTGACAAACTTCAAGCAGAAGTAATAATTTGATACCTATTCAACCACTTGTCATCTGATAGATTCTAAAGATACAAACTAGATATATAACTATGTTGATGATATAATCATTCATATTAGAATTGTTGCTCTGTAATAGTCTGTATTATTCAGTATGTAGGAGTTGCATTTTATGTTAACTACAAATCTTTGTACATTATTTGTAGGCTATCTTCAAGACAATTTTTGCTGCATTTGACTCCGGGCATGTTTTCTATGAAACGAATCAGCTGATTGACATAGTTTTCAAGAGTTAGTGTTGTGAACAGTGGAGTGTTTCCTGGGAACTGTTGGGTCCGGACTAAATCGTTTAGTAGTTCATAAGTACTAGGAATATTTTAGTCTTAAGGAGATTTAATGATTGTAGAATTAAGTTTAATTTTCTTGTTTGTTTGAAGGACATGATATTTTTCTAAACCATTGATTTTAACTATGACATAATAAAATTATTTTGCCACCAGTTTCAGTTGTACTTTATGGTTGTCTGCGAACGCCTCAGAGGCTGGTGCATCTTAATTTTTAGTTTTAATAGAAGTAATTTGGTATGATTGAACTGTTACAAGTTGTAAGAAATGTATTTTGATCTTTGAAATATATTGAGAAAGCACTGACGATTGTTTATTCTCAAAAGTTCATTTTATTTATATTCACCTTTTCTACCACATAAGAACAAATTATTACAATCCAAATTATTTCAGATAAAATCCATATAATGTTAGTAGTACACACTTATCCTTATGTTAGTATTTAAATTAATTTTGTTACATTACAATTACATAAAACAAGACATTAACTAATTACTGGGTTTGATAAATACCATGAATTGCACACATGCCTATTAACCACTTAACAATAGAAATAACTTGGTATAATTTATTTCAAAACTTACTGTAGACTCAGTGCATCAATGAAAGTATAGTATGCAGGAGATAGCATTTTCAAAGCAAGTACGAATGTGACTTTTTCAGCGTGTTATTTTTATTAGTAGGTATTCTTAACACCAATGACCTCCTTTGTTATCTCAGAACTTTCGACTGGGTAAACCGATTTTGGTGATTCTTTTTTTAGGGTTCTGTACCTCAAAAGGAAAAAACAGAACTCTTATAGGATCACTTCGTTGTCCGTCCGTCTGTCTGTCAAGACCGTTTTTCTCAGGAACGCGTGGAGGTATCAAACTGAAATTTATATCTAATACTCAAGTCTACTGTCCCTAGGAGCTGTGAAAAAAATCAACCTTCTAAGCCAAAGCAATCAAAAGATAAAGCCGTTTATGCTTCAAATTTCCGCCAATTTTCGAAACTCGCACGGGAATCAAAGGCTCATGCGCAAAACGTCTCTTTCGCAAAATGTCCCCTGGTCGTAAAACGTCTCTTTCGCAGAATGTCTCCTTCGCAAAACGTCTCTTTCGCAGAATGTCTCTTTCGCAGAATGTCTCTTTCGCAAAAAGTCGCGCCAGGGACTTAGAATAAATTTATGATTTTCAAAACAAAAAATAATTTATTAAAATTATAGTGCAATTTTGATGTTAAAATTTTGGTACTTAAATTTACTTAAGTATGTATTCCAAATAAAAAAAATATATTTTGATACAGATTGACGAAAATAATAATTTATGTAGGTAGCAAATTTTAATTAATAACCAAGGTTTATTTTAGTGCTTAGTTTTTTTTTTTATCATTTATGAAAATGATAACAAAAGTTAATTTCAGTGCATTGTAATACATACTTAAGTAAATTTAAGTACCAAAATTTTAACATCAAAATTGCACTATAATTTTAATAAATTATTTTTTGTTTTGAAAATCAAAATTTTATACTAAGTCCCTGGCGCGACATTTTGCGAAAGAGACATTCTGCGAAAGAGACGTTTTGCGAAGGAGACATTCTGCGAAAGAGACGTTTTACGACCAGGGGACATTTTGCGAAAGAGACGTTTTGCGCATGAGCCGAATCAGGCTCATGCGCAAAACGTCTCTTTCGCAGAATGTCTCCTTCGCAAAACGTCTCTTTCGCAGAATGTCTCTTTCGCAGAATGTCTCTTTCGCAAAAAGTCGCGCCAGGGACTTAGAATAAATTTATGATTTTCAAAACAAAAAATAATTTATTAAAATTATAGTGCAATTTTGATGTTAAAATTTTGGTACTTAAATTTACTTAAGTATGTATTCCAAATAAAAAAAATATATTTTGATACAGATTGACGAAAATAATAATTTATGTAGGTAGCAAATTTTAATTAATAACCAAGGTTTATTTTAGTGCTTAGTTTTTTTTTTTATCATTTATGAAAATGATAACAAAAGTTAATTTCAGTGCATTGTAATACATACTTAAGTAAATTTAAGTACCAAAATTTTAACATCAAAATTGCACTATAATTTTAATAAATTATTTTTTGTTTTGAAAATCAAAATTTTATACTAAGTCCCTGGCGCGACATTTTGCGAAAGAGACATTCTGCGAAAGAGACATTCTGCGAAAGAGACGTTTTGCGAAGGAGACATTCTGCGAAAGAGACGTTTTACGACCAGGGGACATTTTGCGAAAGAGACGTTTTGCGCATGAGCCGAATCAAAACCTACACTACAGGGTACTTCCCGTGAACTGAGAATCTTGAATTTGGTACGAAGTAACGTCTTATAGTACAGATAAATGAAAAATTGCGAAAACCGTAAATTTTTAGTTACATCATAATAAATAATAATAATCCAGCCTATAAACGTCCCACTGCTGGGCACAGGCCTCTTCCCATATAGAGAAGGCACGAGCATTGATCACCACGCTTGCTCTCTGCGGGTTGGCGATTTCAGATCCCAAATTTTGGAATCCAGGTTTCCTCACGATGTTTTCCTTCACCGTTTGTCAGAAGTGTCTTAGAATAATTAAGAAAGTACATATATAACTTCGAAAATAATAAAAAATATTTTTGAAGATTTTAAAGTTACTACTTCTTTTCTCATGAACGCGTAGAGGTATTAAATTGAAATTCATATCAAATACTCAGGCCTATAATACCTTTAAGCTGTAACAAAATCAAACTTTATGTCAACGCAATCAAAAGAAATATATACCTAGGTACAGGTTTGTACGGAACCCTCGGTGCGCGAGTCCGACTCGCACTTGGCCGGTTTTTTATTTGAAAGCTGGTGCTTCTCGTGTGGTCCCATCCCATCCCCACTTTTGATAGTGGGGTCTATAAGAAAACCATATAAGCCTTCTTAAGTCGGGTTATTTTTGTTAGATTTTTTTCAGTTTTCTGGACATGAGTCAAAGGTCCTTTGCGAAGCCTCACAATTAGAAGAACGGGCACTATCGCGGTGTGGAGTGAAGAGCATGGATTGGTACAGAATCTGATGTGCTTTAGCCCCGCGCGCTGGCATATAAGGGTTTCGTATCTACTTGATATTTTTTTAAAGTTTCAATATACCAAATTGTATTTTTCTTTTGTAAGTTTTGTAACTACACAAAAGGTTTTTTTCTTTTGAATTTGGTCCATGTAGGGGAAACTACTCAATCGTTGGCACCTACCCAATTATTGGCCTTTCACTATTTAATCTAAAAATATAAGAAATGTCTAATCTATACACAATGTTTACTGAACGATAAATTTAGTAAAAAATGTACCTTTTATTAAAACAACATTCCAACTATCATTGAATTCAATATGGATGGCTTCATAATCTGTGAGTAAAAAACTGCTGTAACCGAAACCGCCATTTTTTGTAAAGTTTTGTAAGTACATTTTTTAAAGAGTGTATGAACTTAAATTCCATTAACATGTAAAGTGTTATGTTTTTAAAGTAAAATATGTTTACCAAAGCGTTTTATAGACATGTTTCTGCAGAGATAGGTTACCTTTTTCTGCAGAAACATCTGAAGAGATGGGATGATGAGAAATTATGCCAATAATTGGAGTATACACCAGAGTTTGAAAATAATTATTTCATTTTTTTTCTTGCAACCCTGTTCTTATTTCACCGTGAGAAATTAATACTACATAGATTAGCTGTGGAGTATCTAATTTAAAAAACAATTATCAAAGTCCTATTAGGTTACACAAAAACGACACTTCTTACACACTGACGCCTTAAAGTGCCAATATAATTGGGTAGTTTACCCTATTTCACAATTTTCCTTTTTTTACCAGGCAGCGGTAAAGAAAGTAGGTAATGACTGTTTTTGACCTGTATGCCTGTATGTATGTCCGCTAGTAAATACTCAACGGTCGGATTTTGATGAATAATGATTTTATGTATTACACCGGCCGTGGCCGCAAGTAGACTTAAGTTTGCCGGTGTAACCCGGTCGAATCGTCAAGCCTTAAAAAGTATTTTTACATGATTCGCGCTAATTCCCGTGAAAATATATCATTGTTAACATGAAGCGCAATAGTTAAAAAAATACATAAATTTAAAAAATAAAAAAACTCGACTGCTTAAAAAACACTTTAAATAAAAACTGAAAAGTAAAAAACAAGTTCCCAAACCCATAATGAATGATTTTAGACTAGCTTATTTAATGGGTCCCGACTGTTACAGTAACATTGCTATCTAGACTTATTGAACTTGTTTTTTACTTTTCAGTTTTTATTTAAAGTGTTTTTTATGCAGTCAGGTTTTTTATTTTTAAAATTTATGTATTTTTTATTTAACACTTTTTAGTTAAAATCATAATAAATTCACCTAGCGTACGGCATTCGAGTAGGTATGTATTTAGTTTGGATAAAGAACAATTTTTCACATAGTATTTTTTTTATACGTTAATGATATACCATTTTGGAATCCTCGTTACAAGCCCTTTAATTTGATACCCATATTGTAGCAAACATATTTTTTTACCTCAATCTATGGCACCTCGTGGTCGCCATGTTAGTTTTTGTTTGGCGTGACATATCTAAGAACACTTGGGTAATCGATACGAATCCAAAGATACCCTAATTATCGAAATCCATTCGGCCGTTTCGAAGATATGAGGAAATAAAGAATATTACACACATACATACATACATACAAGATACGCGTGAAAAACATAACCCTTCTTGGCAGTCGGGTAAAAAAGTTTGCTATGATTTTTCGTCTTGGTAGTGCGAGTGTTCTGCAGCTGTTCACACTCGCCGAGACAACTCCTAGGCAGGTGGAAAGCTAGTGTGTAGCTAGTGCTCTGGACACCACCCCTATGTAAGAAGAAATGCTTTGCTAACAGCATCCCAGAATGAAATTATAAAAAAAAAATTGTAGGCCCTTATGTCGGTAACGGTGTGTCAAAGGGCAATGTGCATCAGAACGTAGATAGTTCATAATAATAAAATGGACAAGGTTAATAAGGTCTGTCCTGTGCCCTATGGCTACGCAAAGTGAAATGTCGAACTACACTTAAAAAATAAATCAGTAAAGTTAAGTATTTTTTATTCTCTATCTACAGCAAAAAATGTCTTGTAGCTCCACCAACTGGTTTTTTTTATTACATGATATCTTTCGTAAGGGCGGTTATGGAGAACCTTGTAGCAGTGAGTGAGTATAGTATAGCACAACTACCATGGCCACCTTACAGTCCTGACCTAAACCCTATCGACCTCGTTTAAGACAACCATGCGAAGTCATCTGCCTAGCTATTTTTCCCAAACTATGTTGGGGTCGGCTACCAGTCTTACCGGATTCAGCTGAATACCGTATTTTACATGTAGCGACTGCCTATCTGACCTCCACAACCCATTTTACTGGGAAACACAGTATCCCATAGTAAGACTGGTTGTCAGAATTGACTTAACGACTGCCAAAGATCTATGCTTCTATGTATGACAGCCGGGACCTACTGTTTAGGTACCGTGCTTGCCGACATAGAGAAAAGTGAATAAGTAGGGTACTTTCCGAATTAATCAGGGATGTTAGGGAGCTCCGTAACCGTAACCGAAACTATCGGATATCCGATATAAAATAATATCCATAACCGTAACCGAATCCGAAATAAAAGTTTCGGATAATATAGGATAGGGGCGGAGCCTAATTGCGACAAGTGATGACAGGTTATTTTGTTGATCGGCCGGGCAGCGAGTGCAGCGACCAGCGCATTGTTTATTTTCTTCTGTTGACGTCTTATCATACTCGTAACGTAGGTAACTGTGTTGTGAGATTATATTTTACTTCTGAAATTCCTCAAAAATATAATATCCGTAACCGAAATTATCCGAAACTAACGGATAATCCGAAATAATTTCATATCCGCTTCCGTATCCGGTATAAAAATCATTTCTATATCCGTATCCGATAATTCATATCCATACCCTAGTTACGAGTATGATAAGACGACAACAGAAGAAAATAAACAATGCGCGCGTGTGTCGGTCGCTGCCCGGCCGATCAACAAAACAACCTGTCATCACTTGTCGCAATTAGGCTCCGCCCCTATCCTATATTATCCGAAACTTTTATTTCGGATTCGGTTGCGGTTATGGATATTATTTTATATCGGATATCCGATAGTTTCGGTTACGGTTACGGAGGTCCCTAACATCCCTGGTCTATAGAACATAGAAGTATACAGAGATCCCGAATGTACAGGCCTAGCTGAGTACGGCATTACAGCCAAAAATGTTTGGCTTCTGCGATGCCGAATACAATCGCGACATGCGCGTTCTAGAATTTATTAAACACAATTATATCATTATAATAAATTTAAATTAATTATTACATCAATGTAACATCATCGCGAGTTGTACAAAATATTTTATTTAAGATACCTACAAACTGTAATAATTCCTTTCAATGATTTAATTGGATATTTTTATTAAATGTTATCTACCTATGATAACTATTTATCCAAGGAAGTGACAGAAACAATATTTTGTAATCTTATTATATACCTACATAATTGCCTGCTGGGAAATAAATAGTACAGACGCGCCTAGACGTGGCCGCCGATGGGACAAGCTCCATACATTTTTGAACATTGTCCTTTGCATTTTTTATGTAAAAAGACAACATTCCACAATGATTTTATAAGTGGCCGGTTAATTTAGCCTATGAGTGTATTTGATAGAATCTCAGTTAGAATCCTGCCTCATTTTGACTACGAATTTTCATTCTGCCACATCATTACCCGTTCCGTCTGACCTAGAAGGAGAACCTATTGGACCGATCACATAATCAAGCCTTTAGCCAGAACATAGAAAATATAGCATAATGTTTTTATATTCTTATTAAGTATTTTATAAATATATTTTATAAAAATAATGTCAGTATTAAAATGTTAGCTTCATTTTTCTCATGTCATCTGCACGGACGCTTAAATTATTACATAACTTATCTGTGTTGTTACATTGTATGTACTCTGTAGTCGACGCCATCTTGTCCGCTACTTATATTTATCTGTCAGTCAGTCACACACACAAGACAAGAGGAAATATGAAGATTTGATTTTTGAATACGTAGAGAATATTGGCACAGCCAGCTACTTATTTACTTTGAGAAGACCTGTAATAAAGCGTATATTAATTACCAATCCTACCATAGTGATTTATAAATAGATCTAACGTGAGTAGATGTGGATCCACGAGGGCAATAAACATTATCTAAAATAATTATTATTTATATCGAACAAACACCTGATTGTATAAAATAACAGGTCAAAAATACACTTTTGGAACACTCGTTACTGCTAAACAGCTTTATATCTTAATAACGATATTCTAAGAAGAGTGAACTTAGTATGAGCTCAAGACACCGTGACAGAAGTCGTTCGCGATCTCGAGACCGGGAAAGAGACAGACACAAGGAGAGAGATCGTGACAAGAATAGGGACCGCGACCGGGACCGGGAAAAGGACAGAGAGCGCGACCGCGACAAGGACCGGGAGCGAGACCGCGACCGGGACAGGGATCGTCACCGCTCCAAACGGTACATATAGCGTGTAGCTCGCTCAAACATTGACTTTGCTTCCAAGAATCTGCATCATCTTCTGTGGTGCTTTTGTACAGGGACAAGGAGAGGGAGCGCAGCCGCAGCCGAGACCGCCACAAGGAGAAGCGCCGCAGCCGCTCGCGCAGCAGGAGTCGGAGCCGCAGCCGCAAGTCCAAAGACAGGCAAGTCCAACGTATTGTGCCAACCTCACTCACAGTCACTCATTGTTTAGCTTAAATATAAAAATAAGTTGGGTCTATTTTATTTACGAGACTAGTGAGTCTGAGTCATGAGACAAGCAAGTGTGCTTGTCAAGATAAATAACTTTGCTGTGTGTTTTCAAACTTCATGCTTTATGGCTTGAACAACCAAACACACCAAGCAAGAGTGCCATCACGCTTGTTAAGCAACTACTGTGGAGACTTGATTCACCAGACTAATTATTCTCATTAGTAATTTGGTTACTGTCATACTATGACCTTTGGCAGTTGTTAAGTCTATTCTGACAACCAGTCTTACCATGGAATACTGTGTTTCCCAGTAAAGTGGGTTGTGGAGGTCAGTTAGGCAGTCACTCAATGTAAAATACGGTATTCAGTAGAATTTGGTAAGACTGGAAACCGGCCCCAACATAGTTGGAAAAAAGGCTTGTCAGATAATGATAGGAATTTGGTTAAAGGTATGGAGAAAAGCAAATTTTGTGCATGTTAGAGTTTCTACTTTATGGTATGTGCTCAGCAAACTTAAGAAATGACACAAGCAAAGCTGATTGATTCTTTAAAATATGTGCAGCTACTAGTTTAAGCTTTTAAGTTAAAAAAAAAGTAAACAAATGAAAATCAAAATAAAAAAAATGAGTTACCATAGTAAATAGTTTCCATTGAAGTACTTTTTAATAATTGTGGTCTGTGCTGTTAATAATTTTGTTAGTCAAACTATGCCAAAAATAATAGGGATGATGATAAATTTTTATATTTATGTCCATCTTAAAGATATTAAAATATATATTATCTGATATCGTCTAAATATATGTCTCTTATATAGAGACATATATTTTCTTTTGTCCTGTAAACAATCAAAAAAGAAATCTAAATGTTTACTTTCTTATATACCCAAAAAAAGGCACTCAGGAAACATAACAACTCTAGTTCTTCCAAAGTGTCCTACCTACGAGCCGGCAAGAAACTCCATAGGTCACTATTTCAAAAATTTTATTGTTACATTTATTTTTTTTATATATACTTACGTCAACAACGCGATATAAACTACATTAATAAAATAAAGATCTGAAACCAAAATGATCACTTTGACAACCAAAGTATTTAAAGCAATCCATTAAATATATAATGAATATGTACGATGTTGACACATTCACATTAAAAAAAGGTGCAAAAAATGATAATAATAAAAAATAAAAGGTAAAACAATTTTACATACAATACATTATGTAGCCACGAAAAATATCCTAACAGGAATGTCAAGTGCTTTCAGAAAATACATATAAAACAAGCAAATCTTGTGGACCACCAGGGAGGCCACATGTGCAGATATTAAACACTTCCCGCCCTTTTGTCCTCCACATAGTCTTTAACTTTATAACATTTTTTTTTTCTAAATCAAGATACAGTGTGTAAAATTTTTGCAATATGTAACATCTAAGCACATATTGCACCTAGCCATGACATCACAACCCCCACTCCTGAACTTCAAAGTGGTTTATCTTTCTTTATATGTATGTTTCTATTTATTTATTGATTTGATAAACGAAAAAATACGAGTCTATTTCATTCTTATTATCTATATGACAGACTTAATGGATTTTGTCTTTTAATACCCTAAAACACAAAATAATGAAATAAATTGTAAGAATAAAATAATGATTTGTTGTTTAGCAGAGATGGCACAATAGCCCTGCTGGACCAGATGGTGGGCACGACGACAAAGGCAACGGCGCGGCAGGTGAGCAGCAACGGCTCGCTCAACCCCGCCACGCAGGCCGCCATCCTCGCCGCCGCCGCCGTCGCGCAGGTAACCTTCTCTACATTCTCTATGGATAAAGTCACATTCAACTAATGCCTTCGCCATGATTCAGTGCAAATGTCGATTCTGAATAACTGTTCAACCACCCTCAGCAAATTTGGGCAGCATGAAAACTGATAAACTCAATCTGATCTCGTTCATATGCACACTGTCCCTAAATCTATCTTCAGTCCAAAAGAGGTTTAACTATATTAAATATGATGTAGTTGAGTGGTGCTTGTCAAGTTTACACAGTTCAAGTAAATACAGAAAATGTAAAGATGTTTTTTATGTTGCACATTAAACTCAACAAAAACCTTGATCAAAATACATTTCATAATGCAACAGAAACAGAATTAGCTTTAGTATTTTTCAGCACAATGCTAGAGAGCGAGAGGTAACAATGTTTCCATTTAATTAAAATTTGTAGATAGAAATGACTTTAATATGGCCATTGAGCACTCAATGTTGTGTTGTTGACATACAAAAACCATATTCCAATAAAACATGTGGGTTTCCTGGTCCTATTGTGCAAGTACAGTGTCCTGCTATCTGATAGTTTGATTCTTTAACAAGCAACCATTACAGTGTATACTGATTAAGTGTAATTAAGTTTTATTTTATAAATCTTAACTTTAACTGTTAACATTAATTTGGTTTTGTAGAAATATATCAACTATGCGGTAAGCATTGTAACAAATACTTTATTGTTCCTAAATTCCTTATTTACAAATAAGATTTTATTATTATGGTTCTTCTTCATCTGACCATGATCCGAGCACTTAATAGATGGCTTGCTTGCACCATGAAGCTACAACTGTGACACCTATAGTGGCCTTTACCACCACCCAGTGGATAGAGTATCGTATTATTTGTTTTACCTTTACTTTTTTTATTTTTTGTTTGGAATGCACTATTGAGTTTGCATCGCCTACCCTCGGCCCGATAACACCACGATTATAATAGTGGAGTGACCGCAGACCCAATATTGAGTACCTTGATGTAAATAAATGTAACGGTCGGTGTCGATCGTGTTTCGTGTTTCGGGTTTCGGGTTTCGGGTGTGGGTGTGGGGTGCGGGCGATGCGCTCGTTGTGTTCGCTTGGTTGACGTCTGTGTGCTCGCGCGGCGCGTAACAGACGTTTGTGGCGCAGAGGCGCATGGCGGCGCCCGTGCAGCCGGCGGCGGCGGCGGCGGCGGCGCTGTCGGCGGCCACGGCCATCCCGCCGCCCACCTCCGTGCAGCAGAAGCTGGAGCTGCTGCAGGCGCGCACCGAGTCCCGCTACCGCGACAAGCCGCCGCACCACGACTACCACCCCGACGACGACAAGGACGACGGCCTCGGTACCACTGCTCTTACTGTTCTCCTGGCGACGGGGCGTGTGGCGGATGCTTGTGCGCGAGTTCCGTACCGCGGTTGGCACGACGCCATCCGACCTCACATCCGCTACGCGTGCCATCGTAGTTAGCTATTGTTGTAAAAAAGTTATAATCGATTACCATCATTTACATATAAACCGACGATTTCTGTTTTGATCAAATTAAGGGTGTAAAAACACTAAAAAGTGGGCCCAAAAAAGTAAATAAATAGCGCTACATACTTGTAAAAGTAGGTAATGTTCTTACAAAAATAGAAATAGTAGTTGCAGTTAATTGAAACGTTAGGTTCTGTAGCAAGAGTCGGTGGTCGTGCCTATAAGTGTGTGTGCTAGCGTGGGCGTGCGCAGGCCCGGCGGGCGAGACGGCGGCGGAGCGGCGAGCGCGGCGGCGACGCACGCGCTGGATGGGCTCGGAGCACGACAAGACCTTCATCCCGGGCCTGCCCACCGTGCTGCCCAGCACACTCACGCGCGACCAGGAGGAGCAGTACCTGCGTGAGTATACACTCACCACTCACCACAAACAACCACGCTATATTTATTTAGAGTCTATTCAATCAATATAATGCTCTGTTTAAAAAAGTATAATAACGTTATTATGGTTCTAGCGTCATTTATTACTTTAATAAATCGAGTACAGTAAACATATTTAATGCCTAAATAAGTTTCAGTTTTTCACGTCGAAGAATCTGTACGAACCTGTTATGCGTTCAAGGCTAAACCGTGGACCGATTTTGATGGAATTTGGCACAGGATGAGTTTCTGTCCCAAAAAAAGGACTTTTTGCTGCTATAAATGACTCCCAAGCAGGCAGAATATAAACTAATAATAATAATAACTTTATTTTCACAAAAATAGTATGTAATATATATATTATACTATAATAATAATTAATATAAACATTGCAAAAAATCGCATATATTCTTTATATCACCAAGCTATGTATAAAAAATACAAACAGGTTCTAAAAGTGTTCATTCCCATGTCATTATACTCACAATCTTTCTGGTTTTTTTTTTCTAATATCGAAACCGTCGCCATTACCCTTTATTCACGTTTGATTATTATCAAAAAAGAATTATGCTAGTTTTTTTTAAATCTACCGTTCATTTTCCGGTCAGAATAGCCTATGCTCAATTCCAGTTAAATTCGTTTGATTAGTATAGAAAATAGCGTAGAGCAAAATATTATCAAATAACCGTTGCATATTCGTCGTTAATTAAAAGAGCAAAAAATTGTCGCAGCCCTTCCAGGCACACTACTGTTATTAAAATTTTGTAAAGCCTTTGATAACACGAAAGTACGAAACTGAGGAGTAAAAAAAGTACGTGTATCACACATGGTACATACATTTCCTAAAGAAAGATGTTTGTTCGTAGCCGCGGGCGGGTCGCGGTGGCAGCCGCATTCACTTACGTGAAGTACCTTAGAGCGCATGTGCGTCGTTAAATCCTGTTTTATTTCAGCCTAATGAAATAAATTAAAAGTTTCAGCTCTAGCGTCGCGTAGGCAGTCGCTAGAGTAATGTTAATGTAGTGTGTGTCGGTGTGCGCGATGTGTGTTAGGTAAGCGTCGAGCGGTCAGTATTCTAATGCGTGCCCCTGGCCGCGGTTGGCTAACCCGTTCCCTTGCAGTTCAGCTGCAGATCGAGGAGGTGAGCCGCAAGCTGCGCTCGGGCGACCTCGGCATCCCCGCCAACATCGAGGAGAGGTTTGTGTCCAGCCCGCCGCCGCCGCCGCCCCACGCATGAGTATAGCCCGCCCTTACCTTATATACGCTAGGCCCACTCGCTTGTGGCGCGCGATACACGTGGGGCGTGTCCTAATGCGCCCCCGCCCTACTAATGCGCCATTTTCTTCATTTTGCAGGTCCCATACAGACTGCTTATAAACACTAATGATTCAATTAATTAACTAAACTCATCTAATAATTATTGTATACATTTTCAGCACCTACAGGTCAATTATTATAATTAATCAGATTATTTTCAGGGCTAATAAAAGCTTCATTAAAATTTCAGGATTAAATTAATTGAATTATTTCTTTCTCAGGACATTAGGATTTAGTATTTAGCGTAGGATATCAGTGCATTCGACTTACCCCCTTACTTTGGTGTCGCCGGCACGCGCCGAGCTCGCCTCGGACGTGGCGGCGGCCGTGCCCCGCCCGCCCGCCTTTTTGCGCTCTTCCAATGTGTTTACAAGTACGAAACTATTAACTTTTTGAATGTATGCTATTTTTAATGGGGCAGACAAAAATCTTGTCTAACCAAATCCGAACTGAAATGTGATAAACGCTAAAGAGACAAGCATACGAACAGCGCTCAAGTTAGCGATCGATAGTTCGGTAGTAAGGCGGGCGCGCGGGGCGCATGCGCGAGCCGGCCTGACCACAGCGGTGTGCAGGTCGCCGTCGCCGGAGCCCATCTACTCCACGGACGGCAAGCGCCTCAACACGCGCGAGTACCGCACGCGCCGCAAGCTGGAGGAGGAGCGCCACCGCCTCGTCACGCGCATGCAGCAGATCAACCCCGAGTTCAAGCCGCCGCCCGACTACAAGTGCGTGCCACGCCCACACACACCCGCACACACCCGCACGCCCGCACACGCGCTCACCTCGTCCTCGTTGTTGCAGGCCGCCCATCATCCGCGTGCACGACAAGGTGATGATCCCGCAGGAGGAGCATCCCGATATCAACTTCGTGGGCCTACTCATTGGCCCCAGGGGAAACACCCTCAAAGGTGAATTACTTTAATACTTATTGAGTTACCACCGTCATCACACTTTGTAAAACAAGTAAAGCTACAATTATTTGTAATTAAAAAAAAAAATGTAATTTATGTTGTAGCTATGGAGAAAGAAACTGGCGCTAAGATAATAATTCGAGGCAAGGGTTCGGTGAAGGAGGGCAAGGTGGGGCGCAAGGACGGCCAGCCGCTGCCCGGCGAGGACGAGCCGCTGCACGCCTACATCACCGCCACCAACGCCGACTGCGTCAAGAAGGCCGTCGAGAAGGTTCGCGCTGTGCCAAAATTAATAACTTGAATAGTAGTGAACGTTCAAGTTCTGTTGTTGTCATAAACATATTATCTGTATGAGTGCTTAGTAACGCGTGTTCCAGATCAAGGAGGTGATCCGGCAGGGCGTGGAGGTGCCCGAGGGCCAGAACGACCTCCGCCGCATGCAGCTGCGCGAGCTGGCGCAACTCAACGGCACGCTGCGGGAGAACGACGCCGTCCGCTGCGCCAACTGCTCGGCCACCGACCACAAGACCTGGCTGGTGAGCCCGCGCCCCTGACCGCGCCCCCACCCGAGCCCGCGCCCCCGCCCTTCGTGCTCACGCCCGCCTCTGTTGCAGTGTCCCGACAAGCCCAACGTGACCAACAGCATCGTGTGCTCGTCGTGCGGCGGCGCCGGCCACATCGCGCGCGACTGCCGCGCCAAGCGCCCGGGCCAGGGCACGCTGCACAACCCCGCCAACAAGGCCAAGATCGACGAGGAGTACCTGTCGCTCATGGCGGAGCTGGGCGAAGCTGCCCCGCCCGCGCCCGGCCGCCGCTTCCCGCCCTCGCTGTTCCCGCACGCGCCGCACGCGCCCCGCGCCCTCATGCCGCCGCCGCACGCCGCGCGTGAGTACCCAACTACCCACGCACCCAGCACGTCACAACTATACGCCCGCGCTGTTCCCGCACGCGCCGCACGCGCCCCGCGCCCTCATGCCGCCGCCGCACGCCGCGCGTGAGTACCCAACTACCCACGCACCCAGCACGTCACAACTATACGCCCGCGCTGTTCCCGCACGCGCCCCGCGCCCTCATGCCGCCGCCGCACGCCGCGCGTGAGTACCCAACTACCCACGCACCCAGCACGTCACAACTATACGCCCGCGCTGTTCCCGCACGCGCCCCGCGCCCTCATGCCGCCGCCGCACGCCGCGCGTGAGTACCCAACTACCCACGCACCCAGCACGTCACAACTATACGCCCGCGCTGTTCCCGCACGCGCCCCGCGCCCTCATGCCGCCGCCGCACGCCGCGCGTGAGTACCCAACTACCCACGCACCCAGCACGTCACAACTATACGCCCGCGCTGTTCCCGCACGCGCCCCGCGCCCTCATGCCGCCGCCGCACGCCGCGCGTGAGTACCCAACTACCCACGCACCCAGCACGTCACAACTATACGCCCGCGCTGTTCCCGCACGCGCCGCACGCGCCCCGCGCCCTCATGCCGCCGCCGCACGCCGCGCGTGAGTACCCAACTACCCACGCACCCAGCACGTCACAACTATACGCCCGCGCTGTTCCCGCACGCGCCCCGCGCCCTCATGCCGCCGCCGCACGCCGCGCGTGAGTACCCAACTACCCACGCACCCAGCACGTCACAACTATACGCCCGCGCTGTTCCCGCACGCGCCGCACGCGCCCCGCGCCCTCATGCCGCCGCCGCACGCCGCGCGTGAGTACCCAACTACCCACGCACCCAGCACGTCACAACTATACGCCCGCGCTGTTCCCGCACGCGCCCCGCGCCCTCATGCCGCCGCCGCACGCCGCGCGTGAGTACCCAACTACCCACGCACCCAGCACGTCACAACTATACGCCCGCGCTGTTCCCGCACGCGCCGCACGCGCCCCGCGCCCTCATGCCGCCGCCGCACGCCGCGCGTGAGTACCCAACTACCCACGCACCCAGCACGTCACAACTATACGCCCGCGCTGTTCCCGCACGCGCCGCACGCGCCCCGCGCCCTCATGCCGCCGCCGCACGCCGCGCGTGAGTACCCAACTACCCACGCACCCAGCACGTCACAACTATACGCCCGCGCTGTTCCCGCACGCGCCCCGCGCCCTCATGCCGCCGCCGCACGCCGCGCGTGAGTACCCAACTACCCACGCACCCAGCACGTCACAACTATACGCCCGCGCTGTTCCCGCATGCGCCGCACGCGCCCCGCGCCCTCATGCCGCCGCCGCACGCCGCGCGTGAGTACCCAACTACCCACGCACCCAGCACGTCACAACTATACGCCCGCGCTGTTCCCGCACGCGCCGCACGCGCCCCGCGCCCTCATGCCGCCGCCGCACGCCGCGCGTGAGTACCCAACTACCCACGCACCCAGCACGTCACAACTATACGCCCGCGCTGTTCCCGCACGCGCCCCGCGCCCTCATGCCGCCGCCGCACGCCGCGCGTGAGTACCCAACTACCCACGCACCCAGCACGTCACAACTATACGCCCGCGCTGTTCCCGCACGCGCCGCACGCGCCCCGCGCCCTCATGCCGCCGCCGCACGCCGCGCGTGAGTACCCAACTACCCACGCACCCAGCACGTCACAACTATACGCCCGCGCTGTTCCCGCACGCGCCCCGCGCCCTCATGCCGCCGCCGCACGCCGCGCGTGAGTACCCAACTACCCACGCACCCAGCACGTCACAACTATACGCCCGCGCTGTTCCCGCACGCGCCGCACGCGCCCCGCGCCCTCATGCCGCCGCCGCACGCCGCGCGTGAGTACCCAACTACCCACGCACCCAGCACGTCACAACTATACGCCCGCGCTGTTCCCGCACGCGCCCCGCGCCCTCATGCCGCCGCCGCACGCCGCGCGTGAGTACCCAACTACCCACGCACCCAGCACGTCACAACTATACGCCCGCGCTGTTCCCGCACGCGCCGCACGCGCCCCGCGCCCTCATGCCGCCGCCGCACGCCGCGCGTGAGTACCCAACTACCCACGCACCCAGCACGTCACAACTATACGCCCGCGCTGTTCCCGCACGCGCCGCACGCGCCCCGCGCCCTCATGCCGCCGCCGCACGCCGCGCGTGAGTACCCAACTACCCACGCACCCAGCACGTCACAACTATACGCCCGCGCTGTTCCCGCACGCGCCCCGCGCCCTCATGCCGCCGCCGCACGCCGCGCGTGAGTACCCAACTACCCACGCACCCAGCACGTCACAACTATACGCCCGCGCTGTTCCCGCACGCGCCGCACGCGCCCCGCGCCCTCATGCCGCCGCCGCACGCCGCGCGTGAGTACCCAACTACCCACGCACCCAGCACGTCACAACTATACGCCCGCGCTGTTCCCGCACGCGCCCCGCGCCCTCATGCCGCCGCCGCACGCCGCGCGTGAGTACCCAACTACCCACGCACCCAGCACGTCACAACTATACGCCCGCGCTGTTCCCGCACGCGCCCCGCGCCCTCATGCCGCCGCCGCACGCCGCGCGTGAGTACCCAACTACCCACGCACCCAGCACGTCACAACTATACGCCCGCGCTGTTCCCGCACGCGCCGCACGCGCCCCGCGCCCTCATGCCGCCGCCGCACGCCGCGCGTGAGTACCCAACTACCCACGCACCCAGCACGTCACAACTATACGCCCGCGCTGTTCCCGCACGCGCCGCACGCGCCCTCATGCCGCCGCCGCACGCCGCGCGTGAGTACCCAACTACCCACGCACCCAGCACGTCACAACTATACGCCCGCGCTGTTCCCGCACGCGCCCCGCGCCCTCATGCCGCCGCCGCACGCCGCGCGTGAGTACCCAACTACCCACGCACCCAGCACGTCACAACTATACGCCCGCGCTGTTCCCGCACGCGCCCCGCGCCCTCATGCCGCCGCCGCACGCCGCGCGTGAGTACCCAACTACCCACGCACCCAGCACGTCACAACTATACGCCCGCGCTGTTCCCGCACGCGCCCCGCGCCCTCATGCCGCCGCCGCACGCCGCGCGTGAGTACCCAACTACCCACGCACCCAGCACGTCACAACTATACGCCCGCGCTGTTCCCGCACGCGCCGCACGCGCCCCGCGCCCTCATGCCGCCGCCGCACGCCGCGCGTGAGTACCCAACTACCCACGCACCCAGCACGTCACAACTATACGCCCGCGCTGTTCCCGCACGCGCCGCACGCGCCCCGCGCCCTCATGCCGCCGCCGCACGCCGCGCGTGAGTACCCAACTACCCACGCACCCAGCACGTCACAACTATACGCCCGCGCTGTTCCCGCACGCGCCGCACGCGCCCCGCGCCCTCATGCCGCCGCCGCACGCCGCGCGTGAGTACCCAACTACCCACGCACCCAGCACGTCACAACTATACGCCCGCGCTGTTCCCGCACGCGCCCCGCGCCCTCATGCCGCCGCCGCACGCCGCGCGTGAGTACCCAACTACCCACGCACCCAGCACGTCACAACTATACGCCCGCGCTGTTCCCGCACGCGCCCCGCGCCCTCATGCCGCCGCCGCACGCCGCGCGTGAGTACCCAACTACCCACGCACCCAGCACGTCACAACTATACGCCCGCGCTGTTCCCGCACGCGCCGCACGCGCCCCGCGCCCTCATGCCGCCGCCGCACGCCGCGCGTGAGTACCCAACTACCCACGCACCCAGCACGTCACAACTATACGCCCGCGCTGTTCCCGCACGCGCCGCACGCGCCCCGCGCCCTCATGCCGCCGCCGCACGCCGCGCGTGAGTACCCAACTACCCACGCACCCAGCACGTCACAACTATACGCCCGCGCTGTTCCCGCACGCGCCGCACGCGCCCCGCGCCCTCATGCCGCCGCCGCACGCCGCGCGTGAGTACCCAACTACCCACGCACCCAGCACGTCACAACTATACGCCCGCGCTGTTCCCGCACGCGCCGCACGCGCCCCGCGCCCTCATGCCGCCGCCGCACGCCGCGCGTGAGTACCCAACTACCCACGCACCCAGCACGTCACAACTATACGCCCGCGCTGTTCCCGCACGCGCCCCGCGCCCTCATGCCGCCGCCGCACGCCGCGCGTGAGTACCCAACTACCCACGCACCCAGCACGTCACAACTATACGCCCGCGCTGTTCCCGCACGCGCCGCACGCGCCCCGCGCCCTCATGCCGCCGCCGCACGCCGCGCGTGAGTACCCAACTACCCACGCACCCAGCACGTCACAACTATACGCCCGCGCTGTTCCCGCACGCGCCCCGCGCCCTCATGCCGCCGCCGCACGCCGCGCGTGAGTACCCAACTACCCACGCACCCAGCACGTCACAACTATACGCCCGCGCTGTTCCCGCACGCGCCCCGCGCCCTCATGCCGCCGCCGCACGCCGCGCGTGAGTACCCAACTACCCACGCACCCAGCACGTCACAACTATACGCCCGCGCTGTTCCCGCACGCGCCGCACGCGCCCCGCGCCCTCATGCCGCCGCCGCACGCCGCGCGTGAGTACCCAACTACCCACGCACCCAGCACGTCACAACTATACGCCCGCGCTGTTCCCGCACGCGCCCCGCGCCCTCATGCCGCCGCCGCACGCCGCGCGTGAGTACCCAACTACCCACGCACCCAGCACGTCACAACTATACGCCCGCGCTGTTCCCGCACGCGCCCCGCGCCCTCATGCCGCCGCCGCACGCCGCGCGTGAGTACCCAACTACCCACGCACCCAGCACGTCACAACTATACGCCCGCGCTGTTCCCGCACGCGCCGCACGCGCCCCGCGCCCTCATGCCGCCGCCGCACGCCGCGCGTGAGTACCCAACTACCCACGCACCCAGCACGTCACAACTATACGCCCGCGCTGTTCCCGCACGCGCCGCACGCGCCCCGCGCCCTCATGCCGCCGCCGCACGCCGCGCGTGAGTACCCAACTACCCACGCACCCAGCACGTCACAACTATACGCCCGCGCTGTTCCCGCACGCGCCCCGCGCCCTCATGCCGCCGCCGCACGCCGCGCGTGAGTACCCAACTACCCACGCACCCAGCACGTCACAACTATACGCCCGCGCTGTTCCCGCACGCGCCGCACGCGCCCCGCGCCCTCATGCCGCCGCCGCACGCCGCGCGTGAGTACCCAACTACCCACGCACCCAGCACGTCACAACTATACGCCCGCGCTGTTCCCGCACGCGCCCCGCGCCCTCATGCCGCCGCCGCACGCCGCGCGTGAGTACCCAACTACCCACGCACCCAGCACGTCACAACTATACGCCCGCGCTGTTCCCGCACGCGCCGCACGCGCCCCGCGCCCTCATGCCGCCGCCGCACGCCGCGCGTGAGTACCCAACTACCCACGCACCCAGCACGTCACAACTATACGCCCGCGCTGTTCCCGCACGCGCCGCACGCGCCCCGCGCCCTCATGCCGCCGCCGCACGCCGCGCGTGAGTACCCAACTACCCACGCACCCAGCACGTCACAACTATACGCCCGCGCTGTTCCCGCACGCGCCGCACGCGCCCCGCGCCCTCATGCCGCCGCCGCACGCCGCGCGTGAGTACCCAACTACCCACGCACCCAGCACGTCACAACTATACGCCCGCGCTGTTCCCGCACGCGCCGCACGCGCCCCGCGCCCTCATGCCGCCGCCGCACGCCGCGCGTGAGTACCCAACTACCCACGCACCCAGCACGTCACAACTATACGCCCGCGCTGTTCCCGCACGCGCCGCACGCGCCCCGCGCCCTCATGCCGCCGCCGCACGCCGCGCGTGAGTACCCAACTACCCACGCACCCAGCACGTCACAACTATACGCCCGCGCTGTTCCCGCACGCGCCGCACGCGCCCCGCGCCCTCATGCCGCCGCCGCACGCCGCGCGTGAGTACCCAACTACCCACGCACCCAGCACGTCACAACTATACGCCCGCGCTGTTCCCGCACGCGCCGCACGCGCCCCGCGCCCTCATGCCGCCGCCGCACGCCGCGCGTGAGTACCCAACTACCCACGCACCCAGCACGTCACAACTATACGCCCGCGCTGTTCCCGCACGCGCCGCACGCGCCCCGCGCCCTCATGCCGCCGCCGCACGCCGCGCGTGAGTACCCAACAACCCACGCACCCAGCACGTCACAACTATACGCCCGCGCTGTTCCCGCACGCGCCCCGCGCCCTCATGCCGCCGCCGCACGCCGCGCGTGAGTACCCAACTACCCACGCACCCAGCACGTCACAACTATACGCCCGCGCTGTTCCCGCACGCGCCGCACGCGCCCCGCGCCCTCATGCCGCCGCCGCACGCCGCGCGTGAGTACCCAACTACCCACGCACCCAGCACGTCACAACTATACGCCCGCGCTGTTCCCGCACGCGCCGCACGCGCCCCGCGCCCTCATGCCGCCGCCGCACGCCGCGCGTGAGTACCCAACTACCCACGCACCCAGCACGTCACAACTATACGCCCGCGCTGTTCCCGCACGCGCCGCACGCGCCCCGCGCCCTCATGCCGCCGCCGCACGCCGCGCGTGAGTACCCAACTACCCACGCACCCAGCACGTCACAACTATACGCCCGCGCTGTTCCCGCACGCGCCGCACGCGCCCCGCGCCCTCATGCCGCCGCCGCACGCCGCGCGTGAGTACCCAACTACCCACGCACCCAGCACGTCACAACTATACGCCCGCGCTGTTCCCGCACGCGCCCCGCGCCCTCATGCCGCCGCCGCACGCCGCGCGTGAGTACCCAACTACCCACGCACCCAGCACGTCACAACTATACGCCCGCGCTGTTCCCGCACGCGCCCCGCGCCCTCATGCCGCCGCCGCACGCCGCGCGTGAGTACCCAACTACCCACGCACCCAGCACGTCACAACTATACGCCCGCGCTGTTCCCGCACGCGCCCCGCGCCCTCATGCCGCCGCCGCACGCCGCGCGTGAGTACCCAACTACCCACGCACCCAGCACGTCACAACTATACGCCCGCGCTGTTCCCGCACGCGCCGCACGCGCCCCGCGCCCTCATGCCGCCGCCGCACGCCGCGCGTGAGTACCCAACTACCCACGCACCCAGCACGTCACAACTATACGCCCGCGCTGTTCCCGCACGCGCCGCACGCGCCCCGCGCCCTCATGCCGCCGCCGCACGCCGCGCGTGAGTACCCAACTACCCATGCACCCAGCACGTCACAACTATACGCCCGCGCTGTTCCCGCACGCGCCCCGCGCCCTCATGCCGCCGCCGCACGCCGCGCGTGAGTACCCAACTACCCACGCACCCAGCACGTCACAACTATACGCCCGCGCTGTTCCCGCACGCGCCGCACGCGCCCCGCGCCCTCATGCCGCCGCCGCACGCCGCGCGTGAGTACCCAACTACCCACGCACCCAGCACGTCACAACTATACGCCCGCGCTGTTCCCGCACGCGCCGCACGCGCCCCGCGCCCTCATGCCGCCGCCGCACGCCGCGCGTGAGTACCCAACTACCCACGCACCCAGCACGTCACAACTATACGCCCGCGCTGTTCCCGCACGCGCCCCGCGCCCTCATGCCGCCGCCGCACGCCGCGCGTGAGTACCCAACTACCCACGCACCCAGCACGTCACAACTATACGCCCGCGCTGTTCCCGCACGCGCCGCACGCGCCCCGCGCCCTCATGCCGCCGCCGCACGCCGCGCGTGAGTACCCAACTACCCACGCACCCAGCACGTCACAACTATACGCCCGCGCTGTTCCCGCACGCGCCGCACGCGCCCCGCGCCCTCATGCCGCCGCCGCACGCCGCGCGTGAGTACCCAACTACCCACGCACCCAGCACGTCACAACTATACGCCCGCGCTGTTCCCGCACGCGCCCCGCGCCCTCATGCCGCCGCCGCACGCCGCGCGTGAGTACCCAACTACCCACGCACCCAGCACGTCACAACTATACGCCCGCGCTGTTCCCGCACGCGCCCCGCGCCCTCATGCCGCCGCCGCACGCCGCGCGTGAGTACCCAACTACCCACGCACCCAGCACGTCACAACTATACGCCCGCGCTGTTCCCGCACGCGCCCCGCGCCCTCATGCCGCCGCCGCACGCCGCGCGTGAGTACCCAACTACCCACGCACCCAGCACGTCACAACTATACGCCCGCGCTGTTCCCGCACGCGCCGCACGCGCCCCGCGCCCTCATGCCGCCGCCGCACGCCGCGCGTGAGTACCCAACTACCCACGCACCCAGCACGTCACAACTATACGCCCGCGCTGTTCCCGCACGCGCCGCACGCGCCCCGCGCCCTCATGCCGCCGCCGCACGCCGCGCGTGAGTACCCAACTACCCACGCACCCAGCACGTCACAACTATACGCCCGCGCTGTTCCCGCACGCGCCCCGCGCCCTCATGCCGCCGCCGCACGCCGCGCGTGAGTACCCAACTACCCACGCACCCAGCACGTCACAACTATACGCCCGCGCTGTTCCCGCACGCGCCCCGCGCCCTCATGCCGCCGCCGCACGCCGCGCGTGAGTACCCAACTACCCACGCACCCAGCACGTCACAACTATACGCCCGCGCTGTTCCCGCACGCGCCGCACGCGCCCCGCGCCCTCATGCCGCCGCCGCACGCCGCGCGTGAGTACCCAACTACCCACGCACCCAGCACGTCACAACTATACGCCCGCGCTGTTCCCGCACGCGCCCCGCGCCCTCATGCCGCCGCCGCACGCCGCGCGTGAGTACCCAACTACCCACGCACCCAGCACGTCACAACTATACGCCCGCGCTGTTCCCGCACGCGCCCCGCGCCCTCATGCCGCCGCCGCACGCCGCGCGTGAGTACCCAACTACCCACGCACCCAGCACGTCACAACTATACGCCCGCGCTGTTCCCGCACGCGCCGCACGCGCCCCGCGCCCTCATGCCGCCGCCGCACGCCGCGCGTGAGTACCCAACTACCCACGCACCCAGCACGTCACAACTATACGCCCGCGCTGTTCCCGCACGCGCCGCACGCGCCCCGCGCCCTCATGCCGCCGCCGCACGCCGCGCGTGAGTACCCAACTACCCACGCACCCAGCACGTCACAACTATACGCCCGCGCTGTTCCCGCACGCGCCGCACGCGCCCCGCGCCCTCATGCCGCCGCCGCACGCCGCGCGTGAGTACCCAACTACCCACGCACCCAGCACGTCACAACTATACGCCCGCGCTGTTCCCGCACGCGCCGCACGCGCCCCGCGCCCTCATGCCGCCGCCGCACGCCGCGCGTGAGTACCCAACTACCCACGCACCCAGCACGTCACAACTATACGCCCGCGCTGTTCCCGCACGCGCCGCACGCGCCCCGCGCCCTCATGCCGCCGCCGCACGCCGCGCGTGAGTACCCAACTACCCACGCACCCAGCACGTCACAACTATACGCCCGCGCTGTTCCCGCACGCGCCGCACGCGCCCCGCGCCCTCATGCCGCCGCCGCACGCCGCGCGTGAGTACCCAACTACCCACGCACCCAGCACGTCACAACTATACGCCCGCGCTGTTCCCGCACGCGCCGCACGCGCCCCGCGCCCTCATGCCGCCGCCGCACGCCGCGCGTGAGTACCCAACTACCCACGCACCCAGCACGTCACAACTATACGCCCGCGCTGTTCCCGCACGCGCCGCACGCGCCCCGCGCCCTCATGCCGCCGCCGCACGCCGCGCGTGAGTACCCAACTACCCACGCACCCAGCACGTCACAACTATACGCCCGCGCTGTTCCCGCACGCGCCGCACGCGCCCCGCGCCCTCATGCCGCGAGACAAGGGTTGCAAACACACAAAATTGGATTTAACTTTAAACTGACCTCTCTTTGATAAATAAAACATATAAATGTAACCTTTGAAATGGTGTGTGGTGTGCAGGCGAGCTGCCGGCGCTCCCGCCGCCGCCGGGCGCCTTCCCGCCGCCGCCGCCGCCGCCCGCGCCGCTCGCCGCGCAGCACGCAGCGCTCGCGCCCTGGCTCGGTAACATATACATCTTTTGCTTCCGTCACGATCTGATAACTCATTTTACATACGGGCAGCATGCTCGAGTTCGCGAGGTGCACATTTGCCCATAGACACGACACGTCATCCGATGACGCCCGTCGTGATTGTGTACGCACTCTCTTTATTTTACTAGTGTTTGATTCAATCGCAAGATCGGCTGTCAACGCCCAAAGAAACTTCGACCGATGACGGATTAGATGTACGCGAGCCGTTATATACCGTACTCCTGCCGATGCAGTACCACGTTTGGATCACGTGACCCTACTGTCATTCGGAAATATCCCGTAGGGCGGATCGCCAGTCGATTAACCGAATATTCGTAAACGCGGCGAGCGAGTTTCTTGTCCTAGTGACTCCCACGCTTTTTTACCAGCTAAAATTTATTTTTGATCCATCGACCGCTTGGGAAATTATAAAAATCTCAGAAAAAAAACGTCGAGGAAGCGTAGCTGCTTCACGTCCCAAGTTTGAAAAATATTTTTAAATTTCGAGAAAACATTTTTTTTTTTTGTGTTTTTGCTAATCATTTCTATATCTTAAGTACCGTATCGAGTGCCGAATCAACTTGTATAAGACAAAGAGTATGGATCCGACCGGAAGTTATAGAGTTGGTTGTATGTGTTGCGCGCGCAGGCGCAGCGGGCGCGCAGCCGCCGCCGCCGGGCGCGTCGGGCCCGCCGCCGCCCGCCTTCCCGCCGCCGCCGCCGCCGCAGCTGCAGGTAGCCCGCCACGCGCCACGCGCCACGCCCTGCATTCATATTCTTACTACACCTGAACATATCGGCACTAATCGTTGTAACCCCCGCAGGGCGAGGGCAAGCTGTGCCCGCCGGCGAGCGCGGGCCCGGCCGCTCCGCACCTGCCGCCGCCGCCGCCAGGTCAGTACTCTCCTCGCGCCGCTATATGCGCGCATCCAAAACTACTTCGTTCCATGTCACCGATTTGCTTCTGAAAATTATTATTATTAATCCATTTATTTCAGGCATCAAGGCCCATATAAATATGTACAATACTATACTACAATATAACTTAAAAATACTATAAAAATGGAATTGTACACTCTTACGAGCGACCCACCCCGGCTTCGGACGGCGGCAATGCATTATGGGGCAGTGCGGAAAGATTAATAATACTATGATTATTATTTCTGATTATATCTTCTAAGATATCCATTTCAATAAAATACTGTAAAGGACAGTTTTGATGTACATGTAATGTACAACTTTGACACTATCTAAAGAAAACCGGCCAAGTGCGAGTCGTACGCGCGCACGAATGGTTCCGTACCATCGTTGCATGGGAGCGCCCCTTAAATATTTATTTTGTTTTTAGTATTTGTTGTTATAGCGGCAACTATACATATTTTGTATAGTGGTATCGCGGTTCTTGAAATACAGCCTGGTGACAGACAGACTGACTGACTAAGAGCGAATTCCTAATAATAAGGTCCCGTTTTTACCGTGCGTTATCCCTAAGAAATAGACATATACCATCGCGGACTTTTTTGTGGACCTTTTTAAGGCACAATATTTTTATCTATTTTGTAGGGTTCAGTCGTTCGTTCGCACACATCGCGTTTGCGATGTGTGCGAATGTGTTCATTCAAATATTTGAAAGCTTGCCGGTGTTGCAGGCGGGGGCGCGATGGGCGCGGGCGTGGGCATGGGCGCGGGCGTGGGCATGGGCTCGCTGCTGGGCTGGCGCGGCTACAGCGCTCCGCCGTGGGCTCCGCCGTTCCTGGCTCCGCCGCCGCCGCCGCCGCCCGCCACCACCGACTAGCGCCGGCGCCCGAATACATTCTCATATGCGATACCTACTCTTCTTTTCATTTTGTCTTTTCCCCATTTCGATGACCTTTCTACGAGCTTTTATTTCTATTTAACTTGCAAAATATGTCTGTACACTTCTCGAAGTCTAATTGTACAAAAGTTTAGTGACGTTAATATTATGGAATTGTCATTACTTTCCAACCACGGAGCAAATACAAACAGGAGATGTCGTAATAAGATTTTCCTCTGAAACAACGCGTAACAATTTGCGGGTTGAAGGGGTGTTAGATCCCGCCCACTTTTTAATTTTCCATCTACATGTCAATAGCAAAAGTATTCGCTCGCCGGCTAGCGGCGGCGTCAGCATAAACGCGTCGAGGTGTCGACGTGTTTCCACATTTAGCACTTGCCGTGTCATCGCACTTTACTGCAGTTGGTGACGCATCAGACCCCGCCGATGCAAAACTGCACACGGAGGCATTTTGCGCCCCGCGACGCATGTTCACCTTAGACGCCTCGTCAGGTGACCTACTTACAGAAATAGTGTTACGTAATAACACTACTTCAGCACGCAGATCTTGAATAGTCCTGTCCGAGACCTCCAATTTGGACTGCACTTCTGTCAGGTTTGTCTTCAGGAAGATGATGTCCTTCAGGAGCCTGGTGACGTCGACGTGGTCGAAAGTGACGGGGGGCAGCTTGTGCAGCTCCTTCGCCACGAAAGTCGGCACGTCGCACAGTGGTCCGGATTTTCAAAATGATGGACTTTCGATCGAAGATGAAAATTTCACTAAACAAAAAATAATATCGAATAGTATATTTAACACCGATCAATACTTATTACTACAATTTTTCGCTAAAATTGCTGTTTCACGTAAAAAAAAAATATTGAAAAAAAAAATGTATGGGAGAAAATATATTTTATTTTTTTTCTCCGGCTAGTATCAAAGTATAGCAACCAAACCTTATGTTCTAGTAAGTACTTGTTGCCCTTAATACGACGACATAATATAATTTGCTTGCGTATCCCTGCGGCCTTGGCGCCTACCATGATTCAAAGTTTCACATTTTTAAGTTGATTTTTCTTAATGTTTTTGACGATTAATATTAAAAGAAACGGTTAGAAAAAAGCCCTGAAAAGGGCTGTTTTTAGTAGTCCTGAAAAGGACTATTTCAGGTAGTCCTGAAATTGACTATTTTATGCAGTCCTGATAAGGACTATTTTAATGAAACTACTTATCTATCTCAATTCCAACAATAACAACATCACTAAATCTGTCACGTTTACACTAATGGATCGTCAACTCCTGCCTGCAGCTCCTGCACATCAATATTTTCAGATTAAGACCTTTTTAAAAAATTATATTAGTAATATGAGTCGCAGATGGGCAAGTGCTACCAGAAATCAGAAGACGTTCATGAATAGACATGCTGAGTGGTTACAATCAAATATTAGTTGGCCAAATTGCACTACAGTGAATTTATCAGATATTTTTCTAGCCCAAGATGAAGTTATCGAAAACACATCGTCAGACATTACGAGTACTTCCGTTGATATCGATTCTGTAGCAGCTGTGATTCCGTCCACATCAACTGTAGGCACATCTACGGATTTAGTTCAGATTAGGAAACCATTTGTTGACCTCGGCAACAAACAGAAGAAAAGACGTTCAGGGTCTCTTCTGGAATACTCACCGGAAGAACTCACTTTCGCATTAGTCACAAAACTTAAGACAGAAAAGAAGAATGACCTAGCTAATATTATTGACCACATAACGAAAAACCCTGATAGTGTTGCGATTGTTCAAACCACTTTGTTTAAGATAAGTAAGAAAACATATTTAGACGAAGATCACGCTCTAGGTCTTTATACATCTTTGAACCTGTCAAAGTGGAAATATTTGTGTTTAAGGAAAGTGCTGATAGATTGTGAAGTTCCAGTGTTACCATCGTATCACAAACTCTTTGAAGCTAAGAAAAGATGCTATCCAAGCGATTTACAAATTACTGAGAGAGGAGCTAAATTTCAGTGATTCATCGGTTTTTATGTCAAGTCTTGTCCCTCTTCAATTAGTTTCTAATAATATCACCATATGGGAAAACCCAACACCTTCTTCAACCCATTATTGTAGGCCTATTAGGTTTGAATTTTGTAAAGAGACAGCTGAATATATCAAGCAAGAAGAAGCTTCATTGAAAGAAGAAATAGATAATATTTGTGCTACAAAGTGTGCCGGTCTGGAGATTAATCACGATCTTCATATGACAATGATCGACGGAAAAGTGGCCACTATTATAACGGATACTTCATCTGCATCTGCCTGCAATATTTGCCTTGCTAAGCCAACTGAGATGAACAAGTTGTCAGAAGTATTTCCAAGACCTGTGCGAGAAAATGTTTATAAATATGGACTTTCTACTCTTCATATGTGGATTCGTTGTATGGAGTGTATTCTACATATATCATACAACATGGACTTTAAAATGTGGACTGCACGAGGTGCTAGTTACAAGGAACTAAAAGCTGCAAAAAAGCAACTGACACAAGAAGAATTCAAGCAGCAAATGGGAATACTTGTGGATTTTGTTAAGCAATTTGGAACCACAAACGACGGAAATACAGCCAGAAGGTTTTTTATAGATTATGAGAATCTGCCGAAATAACCAATATTGATAAAGACCTATTAAAGCATTTCGCGGTTATTCTTCAAACAATTTCATCTGGATGTGCCCTAAATATTGAAAAATTTAGAACTTATTGTCGAGATACAGCTGAAATGTTTGTTCATCTATACCCGTGGTTTTATATGCCCGCGAGTGTGCACAAGCTGCTCATACATGGTGCAGACATTTGCGAACACTTTGGCTTCCTACCAATTGGTATCCTTTCTGAAGAAGCTAGTGAAGCAAGAAATAAAGAATTTCGAAGAGTTCGTGAAAATCACACATGAAAATTTAACAGGATGACGACCAACGAAGACTTGCTGTATAATTTTTTAATTAGTTCGGATCCATATTTATCCCATATTCGACTTAAATACAACAAATCAAAACATTTTGATTACAACAGAAGAAACTGAAAATATGGATGTGCAGGAGCTGCAGGCAGGAGTTGACGATCCATTAGTGTAAACGTGACAGATTTAGTGATGTTGTTATTGTTGGAATTGAGATAGATAAGTAGTTTCATTAAAATAGTCCTTATCAGGACTGCATAAAATAGTCAATTTCAGGACTACCTGAAATAGTCCTTTTCAGGACTACTAAAAACAGCCCTTTTCAGGGCTTTATTCTAACCGTTTCTTTTAATATTAATCGTCAAAAACATTAAGAAAAATCAACTTAAAAATGTGAAACTTTGAATCATGGTAGGCGCCAAGGCCGCAGGGATACGCAAGCAAATTATATGTCGTCGTATTAAGGGCAACAAGTACTTACTAGAACATAAGGTTTGGTTGCTATACTTTGATACTAGCCGGAGAAAAAAAATAAAATATATTTTCTTCCATACATTTCTTTTTCAATATTTTTTTTTGTCGTGAAGGAGCAATTTGAGCGAAAAATTGTAGTAGTAAGTATTGATCGGTGTTAAATATACTATTCGATACCATTTTTTGTTTTGTGAAATTTTCATCTTCGATCGAAAGTCCATCATTTCGAAAAACCGGACCACTGTGCGTCGTCAGGGTCGGTCACCTTCAACAAGGTGATGATGTCCTGGACGCTCTTCTCTGTACCGTCCCTCCGTCGAGACGGCATCTGGTCGAGTTTGTCCAGACTCGTGTACAGCAGCCTCTTGCCACTGCTAATATCTTCTTCTTGGAAGTTAGTCTTACATATTTGTAAGATGCTAACTTCATCCATTGTATCGATGGCATTTTGTATAAATGCCAACAATTCGTTGGCTATGAGTGTTGAGCTCATAGCAACAGAGGCGGGCAGCGGCATATAGCCGCGCTATTCGCGAATTAAATATAAATACGATGCACTTTGTAAGGCACGTCCGTATTCGATGCGCGCTGCAATCGAACTGAAATCGAATTATGTACATTATCTAAAACTGAACTTAATAAAGTAGGTGAGCTTTAAGCATTTTAAATAAAATAAACAACAATTACCATACCCGTTGTCTCACGGAGGGAAAGTACTTAAAATAAATTATTGTAGATAATCTAGACACGCGGCCGCGCGTCAAGCCAAGTTCAAGCAACTGGCTAGACAGCGGCAAGTGTATGCGGCCAGTTTTTATCAGAATTAAAATACATAGATATATATATATGTATATTATATGTGAGATGATATGAATAACTTTATAAAATGACTGATGTAATGAAAATTGGCCAAGTCAAATCTAACCTACTTTAGGATCTCATATTTTTAAATGACAGCAATTATTATAGGTATCCAATAATTGCCAATAAAGCAAAGAAATAGAGTTTAATACTTGTTCATAATGTTATTTTGTTTCTATAAATACATATTTGGATTTTGCATAGAACTTGGCACTCTTAGATCTCCATTCTTTTTGTGTTTTGAACTTGGCTTTCCTTTTTTACATTTATGTTTTTGGTTGGATATTTAGTTTCTAGGATTATTATGTCCAGCGTTTATAATTTTTCAGTTCTTTCCATTATGATATAATATTATAGCCGCGGTACCTTCGGTTAAATAATTGGATTCTAATTACGGCCCTGTATTTTGTTATGTTAATGGATTTTGTTCATAGATGGCAGCCTGTTTACAAAATGATATAAAAACTACAAAAATAATATTTTGGCCATTAACGGACCTCGTAAGAATGAATGCAAAACAAATTTCAGTACATATGATTATTAAAATTACATGTGATTTCCTATAAATAAGAAAGCATAGAATATTGTTTAATATGCTACAAATGTAAGTATGCTTGTATTGTGTTATTCTTGTTGGAAATCCAAATAAATAAATAAAATATTATATATTAATAGAACTTTTACACAGGTGTGCAGATTACGAACGTCAACCATACACTGACTTAGGCCACGCCCATATGATGACGTCAAGACCTAGTTGAGAAACACAGTGCTGACAGTGCACAGTTGCTTAGGCCGTCTCCTCATTGTATTTGCTCCGTGTTTCCAACTGTTCTGATGATGGAGCCAGAAGGTAGATAGAAACATAACGACGCGATTCTATTGAGTACCTACGCAATAGAATAGATTTATTAATTTGTACACATGAGTAACATACACAGGCATGCAAGGTCTTACAATAATGTATACAAGTAGCAATCATGTTTGGCCTTTCTGGCGGACAAATTTTGGTAATTTTACATGGGTAATTAAGATATAAAACGTAGTCAATAAAAATAGAAATATGTCATAGTCGAAATTTGTCAGTGAGAAAATCGTTAATGTCATAATAGACAGATTATATAGTGCATACGCGGAAGAGCTCAGCCTTTTTGAGAGTTTCTCAATGTTGTGTGCTTGCCAGTTTAATTTTGAGTCTATTATGATTCCTAGGAACTTTGTTGATGCAGCTTCACTAATAACTGTGTTATCGTATATAACTTTAATCTCAGGTGTAACCTTGGTCCGTTGTTGAAAATGTATAATATTAGTCTTATTTAAATTAATGTTTAAATTATTACGATCTAGCCATGATATTATTGATGTTAAAGTTTGATTAATGTCATAATTACAAGTTTCTATACTGTTACATGTAATAGTAACAGTGCAGTCATAGGATCGCGTCCTTATGTTTATTATGCCTATGCCTATGGGCATACGTTTAATTTATCTTCAGACTTCACTAGTATTTAGCGCCAAGCTGATTTAAAAGCTTGTGTATCTTTTATTATAAAAGAAAATCGTGTTAGTTACAAATTTATAACTCAAGAACGGCTGAACCGATTTGTCTGATAATTATAATACTTTTTTTATAAATTGTAAAAAAAAAATCCCCTTTAGGAATGTACTGCAAATAATTTTAACGAATGGTTAAGAGCGTTAACGCCGATTTTGGCTGTTTGACCCAAAAAGCGTACTTTTCAAACCATTTAATCTCCTCATAAAACGTATTTAACGAAAGTGTGAATTACCAATTATTGTAGGAAATATTTTGTTCTAAAAAGTTAGGTGAGAACATTTTAACATTAATAAAGTATGCATGAATTGTAACCAGATAAACAAACAGTGTTTTCTAAATTTCCTTTACAGTGGTCATTTCGAAGCTTGAAATATCCGATACCTGTCATAAAATTTACAAACAAACAAGCTTATTTAATTGTTCATATCCTTGAGCAAAACTTTGCCAGAGATTTTTTTGATTTTCAGCTTCTAACAATGATAAATTAAACAATAAACAAAGTGAAATTAACAAAAAAAAGCGGTTGCTAAATTCATTATTTTCCCCAATAAATCTTACTTAATTTTACAAAATAAAGGTGTATCGTAAAAGAACAATATCTTCTCTACAAAATACGAAACAGCATTCAGCTTATTTAAATTAATTTAATTTACTACAAATTTTTTAAAACTACTATAAAACTGCGGGCATAATTCGTAATAATTCGTATCAAATCAGTCCGCCGCGAGGCCTTTTAGCGAGTGGACGTATCGCTCGTTGTCTACGCGTGACCTCTCCTGACCCTTGGCATGGCGTCGAGTCGGCGTCGAGCGAGTTTATCGTGCAACCTAACGATCTTGATCACTACGGAGCACTACCTTTTAGTCATATTTATTATTAAAGATTCTTGTTACTATAAATAACGTTTTTATTTGTTGTTTTTGCATTTAAACGTGAATTGATTGCATGTTTAGAATTAGGGATTTTCCTATTATTGATTTCTTTTTCTATTATAAACTAACTGATTTTTTGAGGTATGTCGGTTATCTTTCAAAGTCAGTAAAGGGACACATTTTTTTAAATCTACATACAAGTGTACTAAAAATTTTTAAACAAGAATCCTCACTAATAAACTAATATTATAAATGCGAAAGTGAGTTTGCTTGTTTTTTACGCTTTTACGCTAAAATGGCCGAACGGATTTGGATGAAATTTGATACGTGGGTAGACCATGATGTAGATCAGGACATAGGATTCTTTTTATCCCGGAAGTACGTTCCCGTGCAATAATTTCCAACCTCCACGCGGGTGAAGCCGTGGGCAAAAGATAGTACTTTATAATTTGCTAGATGATGATCGCGACTTCGTACAACTTCAAAATGTCTTTTTAAATTATAGCCAATAAAAAAGAATGATACAAATCATTATGATTTTTTTATTTACTTTTTTATCAAATGGCCAAATTTTTACCAAGATTCGTTCAGTAGTTTTTGTGAAACAGATAATACTTATCCGTTTAAACTCTCAATCTTTCACGTTTATAATTATTACTTGAAAAAGTGGTCTCTATGCTATTTTGATGTATACTCTATATTAATTAATTTATAGTTTTGTCAAAATCCATTCAGTAGTTCTTAAGGGAAAGAGTTAAAAACATCCATCCATACATAGTCAAAAACTTTCGTATTTATAATAATCTTTGTACGATTTTACATTTGTATTACAATTCTAACTTTTCTCCCCTGATTAGTACTATATCTTATAAAGTATCCAAAATTTCCTCTTTATTTCACAAGGTAGTAATAAAAATATTAATAGTAAATAAAAATTAACTGACGATTAAATAAGTATCAGTAAACATAACTCAACGGATCAACATGGGTTAGTTTGACTATAAGGACAGAACGCAGCAACTCTACGCACACAGACACACGCGCATCTGTGTGAGTGCAAAGAGCGCTGCAAATACCTAATCTTGGTGCCGCGGATTTGGCGTTAACGCTCTTAAGTTAAAAAGATAATACGAAATAGATATGGAACCGCGAGCTATATTTAATACATAAAAGTGTCAGGTAACTTACACCATTCATTAAATCAAGAAAGGGTAGATCGGTTTGCATGATATTTGATTTGTTGGATTCGTCTCCGCCCCAAATAATATAAAGAAATCGGGAACGGGACCTAGGTATATAGGGCACAGCTAGTTTTTTATAAATGTTATAATTACTTTTTAGTTTAGTTAATCACGCAATACACATAAATAAAATTAAGGTAAATTCATTTATTTAAAATAGAAGAATGAAACAATAAAAAATCATTGTGAAAAATTATTTTTAATTTAAAAATTGTCTAATTTAAATTAAATACATCACTTGTCAGTCGCAATAAAGATAGATATGGATGAACACCAAATGAAAATATATTAAATGCACAAAATAAAATATCTACATTACAAATTTAACGCTAAAGAGATTATTATTGCATTAAACGATAAATATAAACAAGTCTGATTCGAGACTTAAAGAAAGCCAGATTAAAACTAATAAATACTCTAGAAGTCGAACCGTCAATCCTATCGAAAGTAATAAATAACTTAGATTCCGAATAGCACAAAGCCGGTCAGCTGAGCGAATCGCTCTCTCCGATCAAACACTGTATTCATTGACAAATCAGTCCCTCAGCAGACGGTCCATATCACGTTAAGTGTACCTTAAATATACCATTATACTTCATGTATCAAATCTAAATATTTTCCAAAGATAATTGCATCTATATATAACTTATTGTATAGGAAGGCCTTCTCTATAGCCTACTGGTTCTGGCCATCGAGACATGCGCTACACGAGTGGGGAGGTGCGCGTGTGGTGAACCAGTCATATCACAAACATTTCAATCATTACACTAGGATCTTAATTCTACGTTAGTAAGTCCGAGCATTAGTATTCCTATTGTTGAAGTAAATTTTAATAAAATAATAAAGTTAGATAGTCGACAAACATTTACAAGAGCTATAAACAAAACAACAAAGCAAACAAAACTTTTGCATGTTGATGCGTGTGCGGGCCACCGCCGCCACCGCCGGCTCCGCACGCGAGGCCCTCATCGCGCCTCCTTCGCCGTCAGCTTCTCTATCAGCTCCTGCAGCGGTGCCAGCTCCCGTCGCTCGATCAGATTGAATTCCTATTCACAGAGCATTTATTTGTCAAACAATGTGAATAGTGCAATAAAAAGATTTAGATGAAGAGGTGGGATGTTACCTGCACAAAGAATATGAAGTGTTTGAATGAGGTGTTGAGATGGGCCTCCTCGCCCAGCTGCACCACCTCCGGGAAGTGCTGGTGGTAGATGTGCGCATACACACGGAACAGCCGCTTCAAGATCGTCTTTGCCATCGCCAAGAAGTTTTTCGGGAAAGGCACGCCTGGCAGTAACACAACACATCTGTCATGTACTTTTATTAGCATGATTGCTGAGATTAAGGGCTGTCACAGTGGGTACGTGGGTACCGATTTGAGACAAGTAAGCTAAGGGCGGAGCATGGTTCAAGCAGATGTCAGTTAGTTGACTCACCTATTTTAGAAGGGAACAGCGTCTCGTCGTCGAGCTGGTCCTGTGCCCAGGTCATGAGGTAGTCGATGTACTTGGGCGCAGAGCACTTGATAGGCTTTTTGACGGTATGCCCGTCTGCCCAGTGGTACTCGTACTTCGGCCCCGCCGACATCACGGCGCACGACTCCTCCGTGCAGAACTCCGTAATAGTGCCGTACAGCATGTTGATCTGGTTAAAGAAGTCCACCGCTGCCAACATAATTGTTGTATCATGAATCATTTATATTATTATTATATTATTATTATATTAGTTATCTTCTTATGGCATGCCCTGAATTACCTCGACTTTTAAGCATGGACACATTTAGTAAAAATTAAGAATGTATGCATATACATTATACTGTGTGACTCACGGCTGCGCCAAATAGGCCCATTTTAGCATAATGTCGGACAACGGGTGCCCGACGCTGGTTTTCAAATGTACCTAAATGGTGGTAACCTTTGACTCAACTATTTTATTAAGTAAAGTATAATTCCATAATATTTTTTTTGGTAACTCATATTTCTAACAAGCATTGCTATGCCTGCAAAGTCACTGGTGAAAAATGCATTTGACTCTAACAGTTGGCTAAGTTTTGAATTGTTTTCCATAAAATAGTATTTAGAAACAAATTTCAAAGCAGTATATAGTAACTAATTCTTAACAGCAAGTAGGCAGAACAAACTAGCAAATACTCAACCATAATATACGAGGAAAACTTTATTTAAGATTTTTCGCTATCCTTACAGGCAAGTTGATTCACATACTGAATAACAAAGGAACCAAAGGATGTGAATTGTCAATAGTTATCTAGAGTGAGTCATGCTCACTGCTCTATAGTGGGCACAATGGATTGTTCACCAATCATGAGGGCCAATAAATAATAGTTTCTTGCCACAAAGACAATAGTTCACCCCTTTGCATCTAAAATTGTAATCAATGTACAGCAACAATGTTGCAGTAAGGCAAGCAGCTATTAACATATACATTTAACAAAAAAAATATATTTGTGTAACAACCTGCCATCACAGTCAGTGTATTAATTCATGGCTTCATCTATTTATATGCTATACCTATTTAAATAGCAAATACTAACTGTTGACAGCAACCCATTCATTGAGATCCTCTCCCTCGGGCAGCATCACAGCTAGCCGCAAGTTGCCAGAGCCCAGCGTAGCCGCTGCATGGCGCATCAGATCATACTGGTGTGTGCCTTCCGGAATATTCTTTTTAGGTTTGAATGTTTTGTTAGATCGACTCCCACTGTAAAATATATCATTTTAAGGACTTCGATAAAAATATCAGCCGTTATAATTCCGTCATATTCGATTGTCATCAGTCACGCATAAGTTTCAAGCTTTGTCGGTAGTGCCAGGAAGGATCAACCTCTGTTTGAATTAAATCTAACAGTAGTGATTACTGCTGATTAGCAGAGCACGTAACACGCTCTATATTAGGGAACTACGCTATTGTCCCTGGACACACCACTTAACTACTTCTAGTAATTGACTAGGACAACAATAGACTCTGAGACTTCTTAGCAGACATAAACAAGTCTTCAGGGCAACAGAACGGAAAACTTTTGTTAAAAATAGATTCACTTAAACACGATCATTTAAAATAGTATTACTTACAATAAAAAGCTCATTTTGAAAGTGTACTGTTCCCTTTAGATGATAATAAAGATATTTTTACAAGAAACAGCACAGAGTCATTGAAATTAGGTTATAACAATACAATAAAATCTTTTGATGCACTTGTGTCAAAAGTTATTGCATTTTAATTTGACATTTTGACAATAAACGTGCGTGTTGCCTGTAGTAAAATACCAACATCGAGAAAAGTAAATAAGTACAACAAGAAGCATTCGTTTTGTTTATGAACGAAACATAATTATGCTGCAGTTTTAATTTATGGAGTTTCAAATTGCATGCTCTACAAAAATACACAAATCTAAGTGTGAAAATGAATATTACGTACATAATTATTGTGCTTGCGGTCAGCCGGACGGCTAGCCGCATTGCGGGTAACCATAGCATAGTGCGTATGAGCGCTAACTCGAGTTGACCCGGTAACCAACTCGGGCTGCAACTCGAGTTGACTCAACTCGGTCTTCCTTAAGGTACGTCGCTTCGCCGCGTCGTCCGTTCGAGTCTATTCTAGTTTGCTACGTTCACGGTTCACCGGGTCGGGTCGGGTCCGACGGGCTGCGTGGCGTCGCGTCGAGTCAATTATAGTCAAATAAAAGTTATGCGTGGTCCCACATAAAAAAAAAATATACGCGTCGAATTGAGAATTTTTCGTCGGTTAAAAATTGAGCCCTTTCAAAAATTAGACGTTTATTATTCAAGCGCGGATCCAGGGGGGTGGTCATGGGGTCATGACCACCCCCTGGGCTATGTCCAGGAACTAGGTAGACCACTAATTAAATTGTTTTCTATTTCAAAAAGAGGGCAGAAGAGCAGCTGGACCCCGAGCAGTTCAGTAACAAACCCAAATATAACAACAAAATATGTAATGATGTAGAATAAAATCGCGCTGCGCGGCCAATGTCATGGTGCAAAAGGAAATAAGCAACCTATTTTAGGCTCATTTCTTAACGGCCGATTGCTACCTAACTTAGGAGAACAACAAATTTTTTGGAAAAATGAACGAGCATTGCATTGGGAGAAATAATGTTTGAAAATTCTTTTGTGGCTAAAATATGGCTTAGTTAAATCTTATTAAAAATGATTTCTGGACCAAAAGCTGAAAAACCCTTACTTCTTGGGACTTGGCCACAACTATGTGACCACCCCCTGGCACCAATGCTGGATCCGCCTTTGTTATTATTATTAAAAGTGTTTACAAAGTTCAAATCACTCTTCGGGTCAACCCGGGTTGCAGAGATATATTGACTCGGGCTGACTCGCTTACGGTCTGACCCGAGTTACTCGAGTTAGATAACTCGAGTTGCCCATCGCTAACACTAACGTATGTAGGTGAGTTAGGTGTTGGTTAAATTTAAAACATATTAGCTAAATGAAATTTCTACCAAATCTTTTCCATCGTGGCCTATATTTGGAACATATTATAATGTAGAAATTAATAATATCAGAAACCAACTTAGTTTTTATTATATTTAGAAATCAATTCAATTTTACGAAATCTCTTACTGAGATCATCATTAGCTACTTCTCTTTAGAGGTGTTTAATATAATAATGACTTTACTAAAGCATATCTTTTTTTTTTAAGATATTCCATAAAATACGTGTATTCAAATTATTATGTCGTCTCAAATATCTGCTTTGGTAACACCGTACGTACTAGATTGTCAGTCAGATTTTTTCAGCACTTGAAATCTGCATTGAATCGATAGCTTGTATTTCTTTTCTGCCTACTAGGCAAATAATTGTGATTTTATTTATTACTAAAACACTATAAAAATGCAGGGCTTATCACTTGAAAGCTTGAAAAAGCACAAAGCTGTAAGTAACACCTCACATTACTTTGATAAACGTTTACTACGTCTCCAATGTACGCTTACATAATTAACCTCAACATTTTGTTATCATAGGTTTTTTACTGTTTATCTTTTATGTTCACATTATATGTAGTAGCTTGCTTTTTTCTTACACTTGTCAGTTTTCTTTCAATTGTAATAGGTTGCTTACACATTATATAAAAATAGATATTTGTTTCATATTTGTATTGAAAACAGTTGGATTAATCAGACAAATTAATATTACACACAGAATTATATTATCACTGCCCTAGATAGAAATTTCGCAACAAAAAAAATGATTGAAAGCAATATTAATAAATAAGGTAATTTGGTCCTATGTTATTTTTAACAAGAAAACATAAACCTTAGAAGAATTTGTCTGTGATAGATATGATGTGAGTATCTATTTGTCTGTGACTCTGGACAACATAGCTCCAAAATGAGCTGTTGAGAAACTACTACTTTAATTTTGGTATATACATCAAACAACTTAATTTTTTATCATTTCATAGCTGCCTAAGTATGTATGTCCATAATCTTATAAGTAAATTTAAAATAGTTACACTCAACTTATAACTGTTCTGTTCTTCTCTTATGGAATGGAATGGGAGGAAAATGTGTGGATTTGATATAGGTCAATAATTTTATTATGAGGAAAATCTGTTTTTTTTTATTTATTTGAATCAGGTACCAAAAGCCCGTATTAAAATACAATAATACTATACAAAAATAACAAAATATAAAATACTATACATAAACAAACTATAAACTTAAAAACTAAAATTATACACGATTATTATTAATTTTGCAACGTCGGCGTCGTGTATCGCGCGGTGTCGGGTATCCGGCCACGAAATCGTCGGAAAATAACGCCTTACGGCCAAAATTCCGGAGAAATGAAATCTGAAAGATGCTCAGTCGGCACTCTCACCACAAAGGAATTAAAACTCACGTTGTGACGAGATTCCAACCTCTCAACCCTCAAATTTCATTTTGTCTTGATCTTGATGTACTCTACAATCTCCTCGGCCTTTGTAGAGTAATGCAGCCTGGATACGTACAGCGGCATCACTGGTACAGCAGGATGCAGCAAGTGGTTCTGTCCGGTCGGTGCAGTGCCGCACTTGTTTTGGGTTGGCTTCTTTTTCTTCTTCTGTACCTTGATGAACCATGTTTTATTTTGATGAATGTCAATGTATAGTAAGCTATAATCCAGGATAAGGCATAGATTACTTTTTGCAGTGTTTACTGACAGAGATGTGGGTGGAACTGTGGGAAACAGCAAGTATTTAAACAAAAAGACAAATATAACAAACAGGTTGATATAATAACTAATAAGGGATTGAGAGTTAATACAACATTGAACTTGTTTGTTAAACAGGTTTATGTTAGATAATTACACTTATAGTCCGGACCATGAGAGAATGCATTCCTGATAGGTTGTGGTCAACAGGGAAACTTAACTTTAATGTGGCGGCGAAGAATATAATTAACTATAATTTACTATTACTAATTTGCTCTAAAAACTAATAATATTCAAAACTATTCATTAAGCCAGTTTACAATTAATGATATAACATGTTTTTTTATTTTCCCATAGAAAGGGAGACTAACTGACTTGTATCGAGAATGCATTCTTGCAGCGGCTAGACCATAATTTATAAATGCTATGTTTTTTCAGTTAGGTTACATATCAATAAATTACTGCTCATTCTGGTGTTAAAGACGTTCAGAGTATTCAATAATAAAACTACTTATTATATGATTAGTAACTTTGTGAACAGTGTTATTGTGAGAGATATATCTATATGTAGGGAGGGACAGGACAGGTACAGTATTGGTCCACTTGTGTTGTTTGTGTGTAAATTATGTAATAATTTGATGATTCATTTGCTTTTAATTGTCTATTTCATTATGCAGTTGATCCCACTGTACGTGTGCGTTGGCATCGGGTGCGCGGGCGCCGTGTTCTACCTCGGCCGCCTGGCCACGCGCAACCCCGACGTGTCCTGGAACAAGAAGACGAACCCCGAGCCCTGGGAGGAGTACAGGTCGAAGCAGTACAAGGTACTGTCTACTCCACCCTTCATTGTTGAAAGTGCTACCAGCCTGACTTATTATATCGTTTTTGAAAGTATGAATATCAGATTATTCTTATAACATGTCCCATTTTGTGGAACTTTGTGTTCACTGTTTTTTCTACTGAATGGTAGGTTGTGTGTTCGTGTTGTCCTATTTTTGTTGACTTAACTAAAAAGAGTAAATTGATTGACAATGTTTAGCACAAACTTTTTGGTTTTTATCGGCTGCTTTAAATGCTGCAGCTTTGCATGATGAGTTTCCTGTGAAACTGTTGAAACTATTTGCGTGCATATAACGAGTAGTTAATGTATTGTTGCCAGTTGGCAGTCGTGAGCTCTAGCAGGAAACACGTATTTAACACTTTTAGTGAGAGTCAGATGATGAGTGTTCCGTTTGTTGCAGTTCTACTCGCCCACCAGGGACTACTCGAAGGAGGAGTCGCCTGCACCCAAGTATTAGTGAAGCCAACTGCTTACTTGCTTTAATCAAGTGTTACTGCGAACTTTAGATGGTATAATTTAATAAATAGCAATTATGTGATACTAATGGTGGTTTTAATCAATCGATATTTTACCTTTATTTTAATTCAACTGTGTTTGTTTCACTTGATTTATTTATTGTATTTTGAAAACTATTTGTTCAAAATAAGCTACTAAGTAGCATTTCTTGCGGGTAAATTACTTACATTTTTTTTTACCTTTATTTACTTAGAGTTTAATCATAAACTGATTATGCCACCCTCATCGGTACTAACGATACAGTAAAACAATAACAAATATTTCTTATGATCTAAATGCTAATCTGGCAAATTTATACAAGTTTCTGGCATCCTTCGACTCCTCTTTGACTACACTCAAGAAATCACTGTGCACGGGAAGGTGTGAACAATCCAGCCCGTCATAACATGCATCCTTTGCCAATTGATCAACCACTTCATTGCCTTCCTGACCAATGTGAGCCGGTATCCATTGAAGTACAATATTCTTGTTCTTAGCGATAAGTTTACATATAGATTTTATTATACTATAAGCAATCGGAGTACCCCTAAAATTCGTGGTAGGTACACAGAGTTAAAAGTTGGATAGCGCTTTTCGAATCACACAAGATGACATAATTTCCGCTTTCAAAAGAGTCTATGTAAGATACTTAGTGCTTCGTCTATTGCAACCAGCTCGCTATATCGAGGCAGCAGACAACCAGCTCGAGGTCCTGGTCGTCAAAAACCAGGACCCCCTCATCATCCTCAGGGACGTCCTTGGATCGCACAAGGATGAAGAAATCCTGGAGTTCCTGAGGATGCAGAACAAGAACCTGTTCCGCGACCTCCCAACCGATGACGATCGGGCCGAGGTCAAATACCGGAAGAGGGCCAAGAGCACGATCTTGTGCCATGTGGTCCTCCAGTTATCCCCTAACCTTTGGCGTAGGTTTCTTGAGGCGTCTGAGGTGTACCTCGATCTCCAGCTCATTAAAGCGGAGGACCAGTCACCACTGGTCCAATGCTCAATGTGTCTGGGGTACGGGCACAGCAGGCGCCTCTGCACGGAAACAGAGGAAAAATGTGGGTACTGCGGTGGCCCTCACCAGCGGAGAGATTGCGCAGAAAAGCTCGCCAACGCGCAACCCACTTGCTGCAATTGCAAAAAGGCCAGCATGGAGACGACGGGGCACAATGCTTTCAGCATGGACTGCCCCGTCCGGCGCAAGTGGGACGCGCTGGCTCGAGCAAAGACTGCGTACTGCTGAGGGCCACCCCGGAAAACGCATAACGAGGGACGGCGGCGGAACGCTAGCGGTAACAATCGGTCCAGCGGAGCCAACAACACCGGAACAGAGCCGCGGCGGCACGGCGTATAGAATCAAAGGACGCAAAACTAATTGGGTCTGGTTTTATGTTAAACCAGTAAAATTAAAAAGTGCAACCATACTCACCGTGCTATCGCGGCTCGATAAACCCTTGGCACCAAAAACTCCCACCGTTGTCGCAAAAGAGCACCGCAAAAATACCCCCGCCCACAAAAAGGAAGAGCAGCGCGCAGGAAACGGCGGAGCACTCCCCACACCACAGCACGCGCACAGCACCTGCAAATACACGGTAAATAAATAGCAGGGTGATGATGAACATCACCCAATTTATTCGACAGCACTACTGTGTACATAGACTTACGTAAGACAAGAAGTGCAATAACTATAAAAGGTGCTGAAGTAGGTGGCTCCAAAAAGGATAACCTGCCCTATCCCCGAATTCCCCAAAAAACTTTTTTTTACACGGCAATCATGCCACAGTACCCCAAAGGCTCTGATCAAGTTAGAGGGATGAAAAGAGCAAAATACCCCAAGAAAAAAAAAAAAAAAAACCAGCTCGCTATACATTAAATAATAATAAATAATAAATAAATAATAAATGCGGACAACATCACATACATTGCTCTGAACCCAAAGTAAGTTGCTAAAGCACTTGTGTTATGGAATTCAGAAACAACGAAGGTACCACAAACACCCAGACCCGAGGCAATGTAGAAAAGTTTGTTTCTACATTGACTCGTCCGGGGATCGAACCCGGGACCTCAGAGCTAGCGACACCTTGAAACCGGTGCGTACGCCACTCGACCACGGAGGTCGTCAAAATATAATACATTATACTACAATTTGTGTGTAGGTACCTTTAATTGCACTTAGACTTTAGTCTGAGGGTCAAAAAACGCTGCTCCCGAACCATCTTTGTCTTTGGAACCGTCTGTAAATATTTTGTAAAAATCGGAGTAGTTTTGATTTAAAAATGTGGTGCACAGTTCACCAAGTTGTGTATTTCCGTATTGTTTTTTAGCCGCAACCAAGCCAATACCAGAAACTACGATTTGAGACAAATCAATCCTATGAACCCAGGTGTCCAATGAGAACAATTCAAGCTGCGGACTTGTATAGACCGGTAGCCAGTGGCGTAACTATACCATCTGGGGCCCGTGGCAAATTCTTTTGATGGGGCCCTATTAGTACATTTTTACGTTGTACTTAGTTAAATTTTATATCAGATCTTATTTTTGGTCTAGAACACGGGAAGTATAGGTAAACTGAAAAAAACAACTGATAGTAATAGAGAAAAATGTTTGGGCTATATCGAGGAAATGGTAAAACAGTCCAGATACCAATTCTTTGTCCTCATCTTTATTTTTTACTTTCCCAGGAATGAGTCGAGCAAATCGACTCTACCCATATACTGATTGTAGTTGCGTATAATTTGAGGGAAATATATTTCTTTTGTATTATTAATAAACCTCCTTACGTTGTGAATCTTTCTCTTTCGTTTCTCGCTCCCACTTAAACAATTTTCTCGAACTAGACATTTTAATATCTAACTTTCACAATCAACTTTACTTTCAAAGTGCCTACTTTATTTCTTTAAATCAAATACGAAAAATCAAAGATAAAGATAATGAAGATCGTTTAGGATGTGTTGAAATGCATGCAATCAAATTTGAAATTGTGTTATGGTTTTTAGTTGACTCACTTTACTTGATTTTAAGCAGAACGTTTTCATGGAAAATAAAATCAGGGGTAACAATTATACGGGGCCATGGACCACGGGGACTCCCGACGTGCGCAAACCAAAATTTACAAAATGTAAATAAGAATAAAATAAAACTGATAAAAATGCAAAATTTTGAACTTTAATGGGACATGAACACCTGACAGACCTGTGACTATTGTCCATTGAGGCAGAACTTAAGAAAAACTAAAGTCCTCATCAGCTATAAATGTTACAATAAATAAGTTTGCCGAAAAAAGGCAAGTATGTGTTACATTTTTAATTTAAATTGCTTGTATTATTTTTGGAAAAGAGACAAATAGAAAATTATGATAAATAAGTAGGTTTTATGCAATTTTTTCTTTCTTTCTTGAGAATTCCTTACCCTTCATAAGGGCCAAGTCACGTTACGCCACTGAATAAAAACTCAGGTATAAACTAAAAAATAACTGAGCTCGCGGCCTCTTGGGCCGGGGCCCTCTTGGGTCGGGGGCCCGTGGCATTTTGCCAGTCCTGCCACCCTGTAGTTACGCCACTGCCGGTAGCAAGTCAAGAGATTCTTGAATTCTAATTAATAACGGCACCTTTCTTCTCCAGTGTGCTTGCTGACAATGCGCCTGAAGTTCTTTTAATACAGTAATGACATTATTATCCGCGTATGACTTTATTTTGAGCCAATATTTGTCGGCTAGATAATATCTTCGATACTTTAGCGGAGGTAGGTTCAGTTCATTTTTCATTACGTTAATGGCTGTGGTCCTAAAAAAGCCACCAATAAGCCTTAAACAAACATTTTGAGCCCTGTCCAATATCGTACAGAAAACAAGCGTAGTCAATTCTGCTCCGAACAGTTGCGACGTATAAAGGCTCCCCCACACAGGCGCGTTATTACCGGTCGATAATATCGCATGCGTTATTGCGATATCTGTTTTCAGTACATTTTGTATTAGGATGGTCATGTAGTTACACACTGCTGCGATAATAACGCCGCGTTGGAAGTAGGACGCTGCGTTTCTGCGTCCTGCGATATTCCGATATGAGTTCTAGAAGATACATTCATACCCGAGAGAGACGGTACAATAGTGCCGTCGCCGCGCGGCGCTCTCTCGTAAGAAATATCGGACGATAAAAACGCAGCTGTGTGCAAGGAATCGGGACGCATTATCGCAATACCGCATGCGATATCTGTTTTCAGTACATTTTGTATTAGGATGGTCATGTAGTTACACACTGCTGCGATAATAACGCCGCGTTGGAAGTAGGACGTTGCGTTTCTGCGTCCTGCGATATTCCGATATACCTGAGAGAGATGGTATAATAGTGCCGTCGCGGCCGGCGCGGCGCTCTCTCGTATGAAATATCGGACGATAAAAACGCAGCTGTGTGCAAGGAATCGGGACGCATTATCGCAATACCGCATGCGATTTTATCGTCCGATAATAACGCGCCTGTGTGGGGGAGCCTTAACCGCCTCAGATGTTTGGGATGAATTCCCCACCCAGCTCCAGAAAGAATTTTAAAAACTTTTACTAATTTTAACACCTTTTCCCGGGTTTCATTAATGTGCTTGGCCCACCTGAGTGATCGGTCAAGCCAAACCCCTAAATATTTTACGTTTTCTACCACCGGCAGCGATATCTCGTTGATTTTTAAACAGATTGTGTCTCTTATGACACCGTTCTTAAAAATACAGACATTGCTTTTAAATGCGGAAATCTCAAGGCCTAAGTCCAAAAGAAGTTTGGACATCTTATTTAAAGCAGGTTGTAGTTGTTGTTGAGCTGATAAGACATCACTGCATATACCATGTGGTATACAGCACAAAATCGTCCGCATATTGCGTCAGGCATACGTACCCGCGGTCCCCGCTACTATGACAGATGTCCATGGTTGCTAATCCCCGACCGGTTGTACGACTAATGGTGTGATTACTTACTATGTTTTTAAGGTTTCTAAGCTTGAGAAAGTTCCAGATGTACCTAACTACAAATTCCAGATCCTACACCAATTCGTTGCATGATTTTCAGAAGACCTTTGACGTCTACGTTGTTATATGCGTTGATATCTATGAAAACTGCCGCTGTAGTAAGTTTTCTGGAAAAGCCAATTTGAATGCGAGATACTAAAACTGATAAATTATCTATAGTTGAACGGCTTTTCCTAAAGCCTGTAGTTTTACTAGATAGGAACATATGTTTTTCAATAAACAACTCTAATCTATGTATTAAAATTAAAAGGTTATGAAAAACTTTACAAACACATGACATCATTGAAATAGGACGGAGAGATGATAAATTATAAGAGTCTCGACCCGGTTTACGGATTGGCACAATCACAATATCGCGCCATTGTTTAGGAACAGATCCCGAGATGAGGATCTTGTTGTACAGTTGAGTTAGTACCATGTTACAGTTCAGAGGTAGCCTCTTAATCATAGAGTACCTACGAGATATTGTCGATTCCAGGTGCAGTATCCTTAGATCGGACACATTTATAAACTTCTGAAGGAAAGAAAGAAAGAAAGAAAAAAAAAATATTTGTCACAGCAACACACAAGCACAGGAAATAAAATGAACAAAGTTAAAACAAAAAGAAAGAAAAAAAAAATACAATAAAAAGTAAGACAACACTTTGGTCATGTGTGCCTAGCGGCTGTGCCAAAAAGGTCCAGTTCAGCATATGTCAAGCAGCTAATGCTTGACGCTGGTTTTCAACTGAACCTGTGATGGTGTGGCGTACGGATGTAAACCAGTTACTAATATACATACTTACATACAAAATATACATACTACTTACGTCATTCAAAAAGTAGTGAGAATGACGTAGTCGTAGTAATAGGAAGTAATTGAAAAAAAAAATATTGTCACGGAAAGATTAGGTCTTTATCATAATACCCTCAAATAATTAGCTTTCTATCTTGTCTGTGTCAGTTGTATTAATTATTTGTTTGTGACGTGTCGATAACTCTCGCTAAAAATGGATAAAATTGAAATCCGTGCGGTGATAAAATACTTTTGCTTGAAAAATTTTACTACGGAACAAATTTTCAAAGATTTATTGGGGGAGTCGGCTCCATACTCCATATTCCACAGTGGCTCGGTGGAGTGCAGTGTTTAAACGTGGTAGAACATCGGTTAAAGATGACCCGCGCTCGGGCCGCCCTTCGACATCAGTCACTCAGGAAATAATCGAAAAAGTTAAAAAATTGTTCTGGATGATCGCCGTGTAACAACCACAGGAAATGTCTACATACGCTGAACAAATAAAAAAATTACGTTAAGAAATCCTTAAAAAGCGACTCGCGAAAAAAGTTTTGTTCCATCAAGATAACGCGCCGGCGCACAAGTCAGCAGTTGCCATTGCAGCAATCCAAGATGCTGGCTTTGAGATCCTCGATCATCCACCATATTCACCGGACTTGGCCCCTAGTGATTTCTACCTATTTCCGCGTTTGAAAGAGCACTCGAGAGGCACAAAATTTGAAGATGACGAAGAAGTGAAGGCCGCCATAAACGATTTTTTAAGTACTCAAGATAAAGATGTTTTTAATAAGGGACTTTTGGCTCTAGAAAAAAGATTTGCTTTGCGTTATTGACCTAAAGGATGATTAGGTACGTCGAAAAATAAAATAATATTGAATAAATTCATTTTCTAACATAGCTATTCTCACTACTTTTTGAACACCCCTCGTACAATTAAATACAAAATAATAAGAAATAAAACAACGTTACATATATAAAAAGGAAAATAATAAACGTACTGAAGGAAAAGACAGAAAGTAATAAAAACCAACACATTCAGCGGAATACCACATACAGCGGCGCTCATCCAACGCACCAATCCCGCACCGATAGAAAAGGTGATCACAGTACAATGTCGTGACAATGTAGTTAAACATTATACGACGGGCCTGTTGGTCTAGTGGTTAGTGACCCTGACTGCTATACCGGAGGTTGTGGGTTCGATTCCCGCCCAGGACAAATGTTGTGTGATGAGCATGATCATTTGTTCTGGTGTCTGGGTGTAATTTATCTATAATATGTATGTATTTAGAAATATATAAGTAAGTTTATCAGTTGTCTGGTTACCATAACACAAGCTCTGCTTAGCTTGGGATCAGATAACCGTGTGTGAGTTGTCCCAGGATATTATTATTATATAATTTTGTACCTATAGCACTCGGTGACCGGGCGCACGCGCCACATTTCGTTATTAGTATGGGAGCTAGCAACGTTTGAAAAGTAAGAATTTTAGGTCAGCTGATTTTGTGATATGTCGTCCTTCTTGCTCTTTCGGTTATAGTCTGGGCTATCTGGCTGGCAGTAGCGGTTGCGTTCATTAGTGCGCATCCTACCTGTGCAGCTAATAATCCTGTATTTTAAAAACATTTTAAGAGGCGTAATTTTTAATTTTTTGTTTTTAAATAAGTCTACCTGATATACTTTTTTTATTGCCAGACATTTTTGGCAATGCTAATTATGTGCCATACGCAATTATATTTTTTTTTTTAATTTTAAAATATTTTATAATGTCTGTAATTTTAATATTATGTTATTTAAAGATAAGAAAAACTTAAAATTAATTTGCCAGACATTAATTAAATTGTTAAACCTTGAATTAAAATAAAAAAGTCATGAAAAGTATTGGATTGGATGCGCACTAATGAACGCAACCGCTACCGCCAGCCAGACAGCCCAGACTCTAACCGAAAGAGCAAGAAGGACGACATATCACAAAATCAGCTGACCTGAAATTCTTTCTCGAAAACGTTGCTAGCTCCTATACTAAGTGTGATGCTACGAATTGGGGAAAATTGTTGGGGTTGGGGGGTGAGTCTACGAATTGGGGAAAGTGGTTGGAGTGTGGTTCTACAAATCGTGGAAAATGGTTGGGGTTTGATGCTAGGAATTGGGGAGATTGGTTGGTGGGTGGATCTACGAGTGCGATGCTAAGAATTGGGGAAAATGGTTGGGGGTGAGTCTACGAATCGGGGAGTGGTTGTAGTGTGGTTCTACGAATCGGGGAAGATAGTTGGGGTTTGATGCTACGAATTGGGGAAAATGGTTGGGGTTGAGTCTACGAAGTGGGGAGATTGGTTGAGGGGTGGATCTACGAGTGTGATGCTACGAATTGGGGAAAATGGTGGGGAGGGGGTTGAGTCTACGAAGTGGGGAGATTGGTTGAGGGGTGGATCTACGAGTGTGATGCTACGAATTGGGGAAAATGGTGGGGAGGGGGTTGAGTCTACGAAGTGGGGAGATTGGTGAGTCTACGAAGTGGGGAGATTGGTTGAGGGGTGGATCTACGAGTGTGATGCTACGAATTGGGGAAAATGGTTGAGGTTAGGGGGTGAGTTTACGAATTGGGGAGAGTGGTTGTTAAGCGCAATACACACCGAGCCCGCCGGGCCGCCGACAAAGCCCGGCGACACGCGAGTTGTTGGAGTGTGGTTCTACGAATCGGGGAAAATGGTTGGGGTTTTGATGATACGAATTGGGGAAAATGGTGGGGGGGGGGGGTGAGTCTACGAAGTGGGGAGATTGGTTGAGGGGTGGATCTACGAGTGTGATGCTACGAATTGGGGAAAATGATGTAGAGGGGGTTGAGTCTACGAAGTGGGGAGATTGGTTGAGGGGTGGATCTACGAGTGTGATGCTACGAATTGGGGAAAATGGTTGAGGTTAGGGGGTGAGTTTACGAATTGGGGAGAGTGGTTGGAGTGTGGTTCTTAAGCGCAATACACACCGAGCCCGCCGGGCCGCCGACAAAGCCCGGCGACACGCGAGTTGTTGGAGTGTGGTTCTACGAATCGGGGAAAATGGTTGGGGTTTTGATGCTACGAATTGGGGAAAATGGTGGGGAGGGGGGTTGAGTCTACGAAGTGGGGTGATTGGTTGAGGGGTGGATCTACGAGTGTGATGCTACGAAGTGGGGTGATTGGTTGAGGGGTGGATCTACGAGTGTGATGCTACGAAGTGGGAAGATTGGTTGAGGGGTGGATCTACGAGTGTGAAGCTACGAATTGGGGAAAATGGTTGAAGGTTGAGGCTACGAATTGGGGAAAATGGTTGGGGGTGAGTCTACGTATTGGGGAGTGGTTGGAGTGTGGTTCTACGAATCGGGGAAAATGGTTGGGGTTTTGATGCTACGAATTGGGCAAAATGGTGGGGAGGGGGGTTGAGTCTACGAAGTGGGGTGATTGGTTGAGGGGTGGATCTACGAGTGTGATGCTACGAAGTGGGGAGATTGGTTGAGGGGTGGATCTACGAGTGTAATGCTACGAATTGGGGAAAATGGTTGGAGGTTGAGGCTACGAATTGGGGAAAATGGTTGGGGGTGATTCTACGTATTGGGGAGTGGTTGGAGTGTGGTTCTACGAATCGGGGAAAATGGTTGGGGGGGGGTGAGTCTACGAAGTGGGGAGATTAATTGAGGGGTGGATCTACGAGTGTGAAGCTACGAATTGGGGAAAATGGTTGGGGGTTAAGGCTACGAATTGGGGAAAATGGTGGGGAGAGGTGTTGAGTCTACGAATTGGGGAAAATGGTGGGGAGAGGGGTTGAGTCTACGAAGTGGGGTGATTGGTTGAGGGGTGGATCTACGAGTGTGATGCTACGAATTGGGGAAAATGGTTGGGGTTTTGATGCTACGAATTGGGGAAAATGGTGGGGAGAGGGGTTGAGTCTACGAAGTGGGGTGATTGGTTGAGGGGTGGATCTACGAGTGTGAAGCTACGAATTGGGAAGATTGGTTGAGGGGTGGATCTACGAGTGTGAAGCTACGATTTGGGGAAAATGGTTGGAGGTTGAGGCTACGAATTGGGGAAAATGGTTAGGGGTGAGTCTACGTATTGGGGAAAATGGTTGGAGGTTGAGGCTACGAATTTGGGAAAATGGTGAGGGGTGAGTCTTCGAATTGGGGAGTGGTTGGAGTGTGGTTTTACGAATCGGGGAAAATGGTTGGGGTTTTGATGCTACGAATTGGGGAAAATGGTGGGGAGGGGGGTTGAGTCTACGAAGTGGGGTGATTGGTTGAGGGGTGGATCTACGAGTGTAATGCTACGAATTGGGGAAAATGGTTGGGGGTTGAGGCTACGAATTGGGGAAAATGGTTGGGGGTTGAGGATACGAATTGGGGAAAATGGTCGGGGTTTGATGCTACGAATTGGGGAAAATGGTTGGGGGGGGGGTGAGTCTACGAAGTGGGGAGATTAATTGAGGGGTGGATCTACGAGTGTGAAGCTACGAATTGGGGAAAATGGTTGGGGGTTAAGGCTACGAATTGGGGAAAATGGTTGGGGTTTGAGGCTACGAATTGGGGAAAATGGTTGGGGGTTGAGGATACGAATTGGGGAAAATGGTCGGGGTTTGATGCTACGAATTGGGGAAAATGGTTGGGGGGGGGTGAGTCTACGAAGTGGGGAGATTAATTGAGGGGTGGATCTACGAGTGTGAAGCTACGAATTGGGGAAAATGGTTGGGGGTTAAGGCTACGAATTGGGGAAAATGGTTGGGGTTTGAGGCTACGAATTGGGGAAAATGGTTGGGGGTTGAGGATACGAATTGGGGAAAATGGTTGGGGGGGGGGGTGAGTCTACGAAGTGGGGAGATTGGTTGAGGGGTGGATCTACGAGTGTGAAGCTACGAATTGGGGAAAATGGTTGGACGTTGAGGCTACGAATTGGGGAAAATGGTTGGGGGTGAGTCTACGTATTGGGGAGTGGTTGGAGTGTGGTTCTACGAATCGGGGAAAATGGTTGGGGTTTTGATGCTACGAATTGGGGAAAATGGTGGGGAGGGGGGTTGAGTCTACAAAGTGGGGTGATTGGTTGAGGGGTGGATCTACGAGTGTGAAGCTACGAATTGGGGAAAATGGTTGGAGGTTGAGGCTACGAATTGGGGAAAATGGTTGGGGGTGAGTCTACGTATTGGGGAGTGGTTGGAGTGTGGTTCTACGAATCGGGGAAAATGGTTGGGGTTTTGATGCCTCGAATTGGGCAAAATGGTGGGGAGGGGGGTTGAGTCTACGAAGTGGGGTGATTGGTTGAGGGGTGGATCTACGAGTGTGATGCTACGAAGTGGGGAAAATGGTTGGGGGTTGAGGCTACGAATTGGGGAAAATGGTTGGGGGTTGAGGATACGAATTGGGGAAAATGGTTGGGGTTTGAGGCTACGAATTGGGGAAAATGGTTGGGGGTTGAGGATATGAATTGGGGAAAATGGTCGGGGTTTGATGCTACGAATTGGGGAAAATGGTTGGGAGGGGGGTTGAGTCTACGAAGTGGGGTGATTGGTTGAGGGTTGGATCTACGAGTGTGATGCTACGAAGTGGGGAGATTGGTTGAGGGGTGGATCTACGAGTGTGAAGCTACGAATTGGGGAAAATGGTTGGGGGTTAAGGCTACGAATTGGGGAAAATGGTTGGGGTTTGAGGCTACGAATTGGGGAAAATGGTTGGGGGTTGAGGATACGAATTGGGGAAAATGGTTGGGGTTTGAAGCTACGAATTGGGGAAAATGGTTGGGGGGGGGGGGGTGAGTCTACGAAGTGGGGAGATTGGTTGAGGGGTGGATCTACGAGTGTGAAGCTACGAATTGGGGAAAATGGTTGGACGTTGAGGCTACGAATTGGGGAAAATGGTTGGGGGTTGAGGATACGAATTGGGGAAAATGGTTGGGGTTTGATGCTACGAATTGGGGAAAATGGTTGGACGTTGAGGCTACGAATTGGGGAAAATGGTTGGGGGTGATTCTACGTATTGGGGAGTGGTTGGAGTGTGGTTCTACGAATCGGGGAAAATGGTTGGGGTTTTGATGCTACGAATTGGGGAAAATGGTGGGGAGAGGTGTTGAATCTACGAAGTGGGGTGGATCTACGAGTGTAATGCTACGAATTGGGGAAAATGGTTGGAGGTTGAGGCTACGAATTGGGGAAAATGGTTGGGGGTGAGTCTACGTATTGGGGAGTGGTTGGAGTGTGGTTCTACGAATCGGGGAAAATGGTTGGGGTTTTGATGCTACGAATTGGGGAAAATGGTGGGGAGGGGGGGTTGAGTCTACAAAGTGGGGTGATTGGTTGAGGGGTGGATCTACGAGTGTGAAGCTACGAATTGGGGAAAATGGTTGGAGGTTGAGGCTACGAATTGGGGAAAATGGTTGGGGGTGAGTCTACGTATTGGGGAGTGGTTGGAGTGTGGTTCTACGAATCGGGGAAAATGGTTGGGGTTTTGATGCCTCGAATTGGGCAAAATGGTGGGGAGGGGGGTTGAGTCTACGAAGTGGGGTGATTGGTTGAGGGGTGGATCTACGAGTGTGATGCTACGAAGTGGGGAAAATGGTTGGGGGTTGAGGCTACGAATTGGGGAAAATGGTTGGGGGTTGAGGATACGAATTGGGGAAAATGGTTGGGGTTTGAGGCTACGAATTGGGGAAAATGGTTGGGGGTTGAGGATACGAATTGGGGAAAATGGTCGGGGTTTGATGCTACGAATTGGGGAAAATGGTTGGGAGGGGGGTTGAGTCTACGAAGTGGGGTGATTGGTTGAGGGTTGGATCTACGAGTGTGATGCTACGAAGTGGGGAGATTGGTTGAGGGGTGGATCTACGAGTGTGAAGCTACGAATTGGGGAAAATGGTTGGGTGTTAAGGCTACGAATTGGGGAAAATGGTTGGGGTTTGAGGCTACGAATTGGGGAAAATGGTTGGGGGTTGAGGATACGAATTGGGGAAAATGGTTGGGGTTTGAAGCTACGAATTGGGGAAAATGGTTGGGGGGGGGGGGGTGAGTCTACGAAGTGGGGAGATTGGTTGAGGGGTGGATCTACGAGTGTGAAGCTACGAATTGGGGAAAATGGTTGGACGTTGAGGCTACGAATTGGGGAAAATGGTTGGGGGTTGAGGATACGAATTGGGGAAAATGGTTGGGGTTTGATGCTACGAATTGGGGAAAATGGTTGGACGTTGAGGCTACGAATTGGGGAAAATGGTTGGGGGTGATTCTACGTATTGGGGAGTGGTTGGAGTGTGGTTCTACGAATCGGGGAAAATGGTTGGGGTTTTGATGCTACGAATTGGGGAAAATGGTGGGGAGAGGTGTTGAATCTACGAAGTGGGGTGGATCTACGAGTGTAATGCTACGAATTGGGGAAAATGGTTGGAGGTTGAGGCTACGAATTGGGGAAAATGGTTGGGGGTGAGTCTACGTATTGGGGAGTGGTTGGAGTGTGGTTCTACGAATCGGGGAAAATGATTGGGGTTTTGATGCCTCGAATTGGGCAAAATGGTGGGGAGGGGGGGTTGAGTCTACGAAGTGGGGTGATTGGTTGAGGGGTGGATCTACGAGTGTAATGCTACGAATTGGGGAAAAATGGTTGGAGGTTGAGGCTACGAATTGGGGAAAATGGTTGGGGGTGATTCTACGTATTGGGGAGTGGTTGGAGTGTGGTTCTACGAATCGGTGAAAATGGTTGGGGTTTTGATGCTACGAATTGGGGAAAATGGTGGGGAGAGGGGTTGAGTCTACAAAGTGGGGTGATTGGTTGAGGGGTGGATCTACGAGTGTGAAGCTACGAATTGGGAAGATTGGTTGAGGGGTGGATCAACGAGTGTGAAGCTACGAATTGGGGAAAATGGTTGGACGTTGAGGCTACGAATTGGGGAAAATGGTTGGGGGTTGAGGATACGAATTGGGGAAAATGGTTGGGGTTTGATGCTACGAATTGGGGAAAATGGTTGGACGTTGAGGCTACGAATTGGGGAAAATGGTTGGGGGTGATTCTACGTATTGGGGAGTGGTTGGAGTGTGGTTCTACGAATCGGGGAAAATGGTTGGGGTTTTGATGCTACGAATTGGGGAAAATGGTGGGGAGAGGTGTTGAATCTACGAAGTGGGGTGGATCTACGAGTGTAATGCTACGAATTGGGGAAAATGGTTGGAGGTTGAGGCTACGAATTGGGGAAAATGGTTGGGGGTGAGTCTACGTATTGGGGAGTGGTTGGAGTGTGGTTCTACGAATCGGGGAAAATGATTGGGGTTTTGATGCCTCGAATTGGGCAAAATGGTGGGGAGGGGGGTTGAGTCTACGAAGTGGGGTGATTGGTTGAGGGGTGGATCTACGAGTGTAATGCTACGAATTGGGGAAAATGGTTGGAGGTTGAGGCTACGAATTGGGGAAAATGGTTGGGGGTGATTCTACGTATTGGGGAGTGGTTGGAGTGTGGTTCTACGAATCGGTGAAAATGGTTGGGGTTTTGATGCTACGAATTGGGGAAAATGGTGGGGAGAGGGGTTGAGTCTACAAAGTGGGGTGATTGGTTGAGGGGTGGATCTACGAGTGTGAAGCTACGAATTGGGAAGATTGGTTGAGGGGTGGATCTACGAGTGTGAAGCTACGATTTGGGGAAAATGGTTGGAGGTTGAGGCTACGAATTGGGGAAAATGGTTAGGGGTGAGTCTACGTATTGGGGAAAATGGTTGGAGGTTGAGGCTACGAATTGGGGAAAATGGTTAGGGGTGAGTCTTCGAATTGGGGAGTGGTTGGAGTGTGTTTTTACGAATCGGGGAAAATGGTTGGGGTTTTGATGCTACGAATTGGGGAAAATGGTGGGGAGGGGGGGTTGAGTCTACGAAGTGGGGTGATTGGTTGAGGGGTGGATCTACGAGTGTAATGCTACGAATTGGGGAAAAATGGTTGGGGGTTGAGGCTACGAATTGGGGAATATGGTTGGGGGTTGAGGATACGAATTGGGGAAAATGGTCGGGGTTTGATGCTACGAATTGGGGAAAATGGTTGGGGGGGATTCTACGTATTGGGGAGTGGTTGGAGTGTGGTTCTACGAATCGGGGAAAATGGTTGGGGTTTTGATGCTACGAATTGGGGAAAATGGTGGGGAGGGGGGTTGAGTCTACGAAGTGGGGTGATTGGTTGAGGGGTGGATCTACGAGTGTGATGCTACGAAGTGGGAAGATTGGTTGAGGGGTGGATCTACGAGTGTGAAGCTACGAATTGGGGAAAATGGTTGGGGGTTAAGGCTACGAATTGGGGAAAATGGTTGGGGGTTGAGGATACGAAGTGGGGTGATTGGTTGAGGGGTGGATCTACGAGTGTGATGCTACGAAGTGGGGAAAATGGTTGGGGGTTGAGGCTACGAATTGGGGAAAATGGTTGGGGGTTGAGGATACGAATTGGGGAAAATGGTTGGGGTTTGAGGCTACGAATTGGGGAAAATGGTTGGGGGTTGAGGATACGAATTGGGGAAAATGGTCGGGGTTTGATGCTACGAATTGGGGAAAATGGTTGGGAGGGGGGTTGAGTCTACGAAGTGGGGTGATTGGTTGAGGGTTGGATCTACGAGTGTGATGCTACGAAGTGGGGAGATTGGTTGAGGGGTGGATCTACGAGTGTGAAGCTACGAATTGGGGAAAATGGTTGGGTGTTAAGGCTACGAATTGGGGAAAATGGTTGGGGTTTGAGGCTACGAATTGGGGAAAATGGTTGGGGGTTGAGGATACGAATTGGGGAAAATGGTTGGGGTTTGAAGCTACGAATTGGGGAAAATGGTTGGGGGGGGGGGGTGAGTCTACGAAGTGGGGAGATTGGTTGAGGGGTGGATCTACGAGTGTGAAGCTACGAATTGGGGAAAATGGTTGGACGTTGAGGCTACGAATTGGGGAAAATGGTTGGGGGTTGAGGATACGAATTGGGGAAAATGGTTGGGGTTTGATGCTACGAATTGGGGAAAAATGGTTGGGGGTTGAGGCTACGAATTGGGGAAAATGGTTGGGGGTGATTCTACGTATTGGGGAGTGGTTGGAGTGTGGTTCTACGAATCGGGGAAAATGGTTGGGGTTTTGATGCTACGAATTGGGGAAAATGGTGGGGAGAGGTGTTGAATCTACGAAGTGGGGTGGATCTACGAGTGTAATGCTACGAATTGGGGAAAATGGTTGGGGTTTTGAGGCTACGAATTGGGGAAAATGGTTGGGGGTGAGTCTACGTATTGGGGAGTGGTTGGAGTGTGGTTCTACGAATCGGGGAAAATGATTGGGGTTTTGATGCCTCGAATTGGGCAAAATGGTGGGGAGGGGGGGTTGAGTCTACGAAGTGGGGTGAATGGTTGAGGGGTGGATCTACGAGTGTAATGCTACGAATTGGGGAAAATGGTTGGAGGTTGAGGCTACGAATTGGGGGAAAATGGTTGGGGGTGATTCTACGTATTGGGGAGTGGTTGGAGTGTGGTTCTACGAATCGGTGAAAATGGTTGGGGTTTTGATGCTACGAATTGGGGAAAATGGTGGGGGGGGGGGGTTGAGTCTACAAAGTGGGGTGATTGGTTGAGGGGTGGATCTACGAGTGTGAAGCTACGAATTGGGAAGATTGGTTGAGGGGTGGATCAACGAGTGTGAAGCTACGAATTGGGGAAAATGGTTGGACGTTGAGGCTACGAATTGGGGAAAATGGTTGGGGGTTGAGGATACGAATGGGGAAAATGGTTGGGGTTTGATGCTACGAATTGGGGAAAATGGTTGGACGTTGAGGCTACGAATTGGGGAAAATGGTTGGGGGTGATTCTACGTATTGGGGAGTGGTTGGAGTGTGGTTCTACGAATCGGGGAAAATGGTTGGGGTTTTGATGCTACGAATTGGGGAAAATGGTGGGGAGATGTGTTGAATCTACGAAGTGGGGTGGATCTACGAGTGTAATGCTACGAATTGGGGAAAATGGTTGGAGGTTGAGGCTACGAATTGGGGAAAATGGTTGGGGGATGAGTCTACGTATTGGGGAGTGGTTGGAGTGTGGTTCTACGAATCGGGGAAAATGATTGGGGTTTTGATGCCTCGAATTGGGCAAAATGGTGGGGAGGGGGGTTGAGTCTACGAAGTGGGGTGATTGGTTGAGGGTGGATCTACGAGTGTAATGCTACGAATTGGGGAAAATGGTTGGAGGTTGAGGCTACGAATTGGGGAAAATGGTTGGGGGTGATTCTACGTATTGGGGAGTGGTTGGAGTGTGGTTCTACGAATCGGGGAAAATGGTTGGGGTTTTGATGCTACGAATTGGGGAAAATGGTGGGGAGAGGTGTTGAATCTACGAAGTGGGGTGGATCTACGAGTGTAATGCTACGAATTGGGGAAAATGGTTGGAGGTTGAGGCTACGAATTGGGGAAAATGGTTGGGGGTGTGAGTCTACGTATTGGGGAGTGGTTGGAGTGTGGTTCTACGAATCGGGGAAAATGATTGGGGTTTGATGCCTCGAATTGGGCAAAATGGTGGGGAGGGGGGTTGAGTCTACGAAGTGGGGTGATTGGTTGAGGGGTGGATCTACGAGTGTAATGCTACGAATTGGGGAAAATGGTTGGAGGTTGAGGCTACGAATTGGGGAAAATGGTTGGGGGTGATTCTACGTATTGGGGAGTGGTTGGAGTGTGGTTCTACGAATCGGTGAAAATGGTTGGGGTTTTGATGCTACGAATTGGGGGAAAAGGGTGGGGAGAGGGGTTGAGTCTACAAAGTGGGGTGATTGGTTGAGGGGTGGATCTACGAGTGTGAAGCTACGAATTGGGAAGATTGGTTGAGGGGTGGATCAACGAGTGTGAAGCTACGAATTGGGGAAAATGGTTGGACGTTGAGGCTACGAATTGGGGAAAATGGTTGGGGGTTGAGGATACGAATTGGGGAAAATGGTTGGGGTTTGATGCTACGAATTGGGGAAAATGGTTGGACGTTGAGGCTACGAATTGGGGAAAATGGTTGGGGGTGATTCTACGTATTGGGGAGTGGTTGGAGTGTGGTTCTACGAATCGGGGAAAATGGTTGGGGTTTTGATGCTACGAATTGGGGAAAATGGTGGGGAGAGGTGTTGAATCTACGAAGTGGGGTGGATCTACGAGTGTAATGCTACGAATTGGGGAAAATGGTTGGAGGTTGAGGCTACGAATTGGGGAAAATGGTTGGGGGTGAGTCTACGTATTGGGGAGTGGTTGGAGTGTGGTTCTACGAATCGGGGAAATGATTGGGGTTTTGATGCCTCGAATTGGGCAAAATGGTGGGGAGGGGGGTTGAGTCTACGAAGTGGGGTGATTGGTTGAGGGGTGGATCTACGAGTGTAATGCTACGAATTGGGGAAAATGGTTGGAGGTTGAGGCTACGAATTGGGGAAAATGGTTGGGGGTGATTCTACGTATTGGGGAGTGGTTGGAGTGTGGTTCTACGAATCGGTGAAAATGGTTGGGGTTTTGATGCTACGAATTGGGGAAAATGGTGGGGAGAGGGGTTGAGTCTACAAAGTGGGGTGATGGTTGAGGGGTGGATCTACGAGTGTGAAGCTACGAATTGGGAAGATTGGTTGAGGGGTGGATCTACGAGTGTGAAGCTACGATTTGGGGAAAATGGTTGGAGGTTGAGGCTACGAATTGGGGAAAATGGTTAGGGGTGAGTCTACGTATTGGGGAAAAATGGTTGGAGGTTGAGGCTACGAATTGGGGAAAATGGTTAGGGGTGAGTCTTCGAATTGGGGAGTGGTTGGAGTGTGTTTTTACGAATCGGGGAAAATGGTTGGGGTTTTGATGCTACGAATTGGGGAAAATGGTGGGGAGGGGGGTTGAGTCTACGAAGTGGGGTGATTGGTTGAGGGGTGGATCTACGAGTGTAATGCTACGAATTGGGGAAAATGGTTGGGGGTTGAGGCTACGAATTGGGGAATATGGTTGGGGGTTGAGGATACGAATTGGGGAAAATGGTCGGGGTTTGATGCTACGAATTGGGGAAAATGGTTGGGGGGGATTCTACGTATTGGGGAGTGGTTGGAGTGTGGTTCTACGAATCGGGGAAAATGGTTGGGGTTTTGATGCTACGAATTGGGGAAAATGGTGGGGAGGGGGGTTGAGTCTACGAAGTGGGGTGATTGGTTGAGGGGTGGATCTACGAGTGTGATGCTACGAAGTGGGAAGATTGGTTGAGGGGTGGATCTACGAGTGTGAAGCTACGAATTGGGGAAAATGGTTGGGGGTTAAGGCTACGAATTGGGGAAAATGGTTGGGGGTTGAGGATACGAAGTGGGGTGATTGGTTGAGGGGTGGATCTACGAGTGTGATGCTACGAAGTGGGGAAAATGGTTGGGGGTTGAGGCTACGAATTGGGGAAATGGTTGGGGGTTGAGGATACGAATTGGGGAAAATGGTTGGGGTTTGAGGCTACGAATTGGGGGAAAATGGTTGGGGGTTGAGGATACGAATTGGGGAAAATGGTCGGGGTTTGATGCTACGAATTGGGGAAAAATGGTTGGGGAGGGGGGTTGAGTCTACGAAGTGGGGTGATTGGTTGAGGGTTGGATCTACGGAGTTGTGATGCTACGAAGTGGGGAGATTGGGTTGAGGGGTGGATCTACGAGTGTGAAGCTACGAATTGGGGAAATGGTTGGGTGTTAAGGCTACGAATTGGGGAAAATGGGTTGGGGGTTTGAGGCTACGAATTGGGAAAATGGTTGGGGGTTGAGGATACGAATTGGGGAAAATGGTTGGGGTTTGAAGCTACGAATTGGGGAAAATGGTTGGGGGGGGGGGGGTGAGTCTACGAAGTGGGGAGATTGGTTGAGGGGTGGATCTACGAGTGTGAAGCTACGAATTGGGGAAAATGGTTGGACGTTGAGGCTACGAATTGGGGAAAATGGTTGGGGGTTGAGGATACGAATTGGGGAAAATGGTTGGGGTTTGATGCTACGAATTGGGGAAAATGGTTGGAGTGTGGTTCTACGAATTGGGGAAAATGGTTGGGGGTGATTCTACGTATTGGGGAGTGGTTGGAGTGTGGTTCTACGAATCGGGGAAAATGGTTGGTGGGTTTTGATGCTACGGAATTGGGGAAAATGGTGGGGAGAGGTGTTGAATCTACGAAGTGGGGTGGGATCTACGAGTGTAATGCTACGAATTGGGGGAAAATGGTTGGAGGTTGAGGCTACGAATTGGGGAAAATGGTTGGGGGTGAGTCTACGTATTGGGGAGTGGTTGGAGTGTGGTTCTACGAAACGGGGAAAATGATTGGGGTTTTGATGCCCTCGAATTGGGCAAAATGGTGGGGGAGGGGGGTTGAGTCTACGAAGTGGGGTGATTGGTTG